>BSBM01000229.1:21260000-21860000 GCA_027924585.1 Larix kaempferi | reverse complement strand
GCAAGATCTCTAAAGAGCATCCCAGGACTTATTACGGGCACACAACTCAACCTATCGGATATCTAGGACTGATTACATCTGATTACGCAAAACCTTAAACGAATATCGCAGGAATAGTTTACGTGCCTAAGCATGACCGACAAGATATCTAAAGAGCATCCTATGACTTATTATGAGCACACAGCTCAACCTATTGGATCTCCAAGACTGATTACATGCCTCCCTAGAAAAACCTTGAAATAGCATCCCTGGATTGATTACGAGCATATAGCTCAACCTATTGAATCTCCCAGGATCTTTTACATGCTACCCGCACAACCTGCCACATATATTGGACCTCTGAGTATCATCCTGAAATTCATGATCCACCTGATCATCCTCGCATTGAGCATCATCCTAATTCTAATGATCAACCTGATCATCATCATACCATACATTATCCTGATGTACGTCATCACGCATGATCATCCTGATCATCATCACTGCATCATCTTGATGAATGCCATATACATGATCCAACTGATCATACAAAGCATCCAACTGATGCATATCAATATACATGATCCAACTGATCATACAAAGCATCCAACTGATGCATATCAATATACATGATCCAACTGATCATACAAAGCATCCACATGATGCATATACACATACATGATCCAATTGATCATACAAAGCATCCAATTGATGCATATCAATATACATGATCCAACTAATCATACAAAGCATCCAATTGATGCATATCCAAAGCAGTAATTGGAGCATCATCCTGATGCTCATCACACAGTGCTTACATCCATAGCCATGGGAAGGATCCTCCTCTCGCCATGCTTGGAATGGATACTGCAAATGTGTCCCATAACTTCTTCCTCGAAGTGTCTTCAATCTAAAGAACAACAAGCCTCTCTCTGCACCATATCCCTGATATAGTGATATTTGATCTCGATGTGCTTTGAACTGTCATGGAATACCGGGTTCTCAGACAACTTCACACAACTCTGGTTGTCACAAAAGATATAGGTAGCATCCAACGGGAGATTAAATAACTCAGAAAATAGCTTCCTAAGCCATACTGCCTCACAACGAGCCGAACAAGCTGCAACATACTCTACTTCGGCTGTACTCAGTGCTGCGCATGATTTATTCCTGCTAAACCAATAGATCACACCTGATCCCATACTGAAGCAGCACCGCGAAGTGCTCTTCCTATCTGCAACACTACCTACCAAATCTGACTCAACATAACCTTCCAGGTTAAACTTTTGATTCGCATCATACTTGAGCCCATAATCAACTGTACCCTTCAGGTACCTCACAATATGCTTTACAACAACCAGGTGAACATGTCTAGGATCCGTCAGGAACTGGATCAAGGTGTTATACGCAAAGCAAATATCTGGTCTTATGTTCCTCAGGTACATCAAGGACCCAATCATCTGACGATACACAGTGACATCAACCGACTATGATGAAGTATCGCAAAATAGCTTCAGGTTCGATGCCATAGGTGTGGCCATGGCCTTGAAGTCCATCATACTGAACCGCTTCAGGATCTCTACTGCATACTTCCCTTGTCCAAGAAATATTCCATCTGCACTCTGCCACACCTCCATACCTAGAAGGTAATGCATCATACCCAAGTCCTTCATCTCAAACTCGGCAGCAAGCTTCCTCTTCATGTGGGCAATCAATCTATCCTCACTTGAACAAGCAGTTCATCCACATACAGTAGTAGTATCATTAGATTTCCTTCCTCAACCTTGTAGTAAAGGTTGGAATCCGCTTTACGCTTGCTAAAGCCCATACTGGATAGAAATCTCTCTATCCTACCATACCAAGTCCTAAGAGTTTGCTTCAAGCCATACAAGGGTTTCTTCAATCTGCACACATATGACTCCCTGTCATGTGTCTCAAAACCAAGTGGCTTCTCCACATACACTTCCTCTTCGACTACACCATATCCATCCGGTGTATCTTCTGCTTCATCACTACAGCCAGAGCAAGTAGGAGAAAAATTCTCTGCCTAATATATCAATATATAGTTTTCTTTGAACTTCGTTGCTGGAACAAATGTTGTTGTCCATCTTTGTAGGTGATTGTACATGATCTTTCCTACAAGTTAAATTCAATTGCATGATTAGAAACTTCTCATAGTTTTTCAAAAACACATTCTTATGCATAAAGACATATGTCATACAGTCATGCAATTATCTTATCCAATGCTTCAACACAACATTTATCCATATCCCGTAACATTCTAGATGTTGTCCATCTCTACCAGAACATTGTTAAGAGTTTGCACTACTCCCAGCATGTCAGCAAAGAGGTTTCATTCTAGATAAGTAGCAATGGAATTTTGTACAGTGCCATAGGCCACTTACCCATCATATGCATATTAGTAGTATATTGTTCATTAATGCAATTATTCTATTATGCATAATACACAAACTAAATCTAGGAACATAAGTATATACATCTTTAAACAACATCATTTAAGTAATCATATATACAAGAAATAACAATAAAAATACTCATCTTTGTTTAGTTGTAAGGTGGACTCCCTCTTGATCTTTGCTTCCTGGATTACCTGTCCTTGAACTTATATCCATCCTGGACCAGTATGGATGCTTAAGTGTGCACTAGTGCCATCCTCAAGATCTCATACATATACATGCATTAGTATAATATCAATACTATCAAAACATCATGATTCTAAATAATCTTAAATATGTATGATCATGATCATTTCATACATTGGTAATAAGCATTAGTATTCAAGGTTTCAGGGAAGACTTCTTTTACTCATGCATATTCTTACTTGACCATAGGACTCTTCTGGTTAGTCATATCATCAATCAAGGTAAGAAATATAATATGCATAAACCCTTGATTACTAAAACTTCTAACTTTCAAGAACAATCATCAATCATACAAAGGTATACTTATATAAGAGATCCTAACACAAGGTAGGGTTCTAACTTGATATAGGAAAAAACATACCTAGATTATCATGTTATATAGTTATGTCTAACATGCCTAAACAATGTCTTCTTGTTCTCTTTGATGACTTGTGCTAGTAACCTACATAACTCATAAGTTAACCATTGTAGAACCAAAATTATACATACCTCATAAGTAGAGCCTCTATGTGATCCATGAGTCTTTGTCTTCATGTCACTATGGTCATATGTTATTAGAACTTGATTTGTACGTTTCATGTTAGCAGACAACATCATCCTCATACAATACCACAGTGCATTAGTACAATCCTAAGTGTCATAACCCTAATTTATGAATGTATTCTATCATTCACATGCATTCATACTTTTACTAGGGTGATAAGACAAGTCTAAAATTAATCAATATTGTACTAACCTCAATAATATGAAGACAAACATATCATAACCTTAATCATGAACATATTTAAAAAGAACATAGATGTATCTCCTTAAGTCATACCTATCGAGATTGCTTGTAGTCTTCTTATGTAAGGCCTTAGCCTTATCTCCCTCTAGAACTGGAACTTCTTCACTTATGCAGGTGACCAAGTCATCCTCTTCTGGGATTAACCCAATGATTTGTTGAGACTGGATCTGGAGCTAGATTAGGGTTTGTCAGAGAATCCCTAAAAATTCAAACTTTGAATTTCAAACTTTTGAAAGGATAGAAAGATGCACCTTGCTGAGCTGGTTAAGCATACTCAGATTTTTAGATCTACAAAATTTGACCCCTCAAAATTTCCTTTGAAACTTCTGGATTCATCTGATAGGACCCCAAAGTAGGGTTTGATAAATCCCACCTGTCTGCCTAACCAAAAAATTCAATCCAATGCTCCAAAATTCAATTTTTCCGAGGAGCTTCCAGCCGTGGTCATAGATTTCTAAAATTCCAACTTTTGCAGAAGCCCTAATTTTCCATGTTTCCGATCAAAATCCCGAACTAGGGTTTGATCAAGCCCGACCTTCTGCCCTACCAAAAAATTCGATCTTGGTCTCTAAATTTCTATTTTGATGAGTATCATTCAGCCGTGGTCTCCGATTCCAAGAATCACAACTTTCTTCGAAGCCCTAAATTCCCGCAGCAGTGATAAGTCAAGAATGAAGGTGCTCAGAATCAAATTCTGCTTCGACATAAATATGCACCTTATTGTTTCTGGTGCATCTCTGAAATTATGAATCCATAGAGTATGAAACATTGGGCTATAATATCCTGACATGTCTTCTTTCCAAACCCATAGGTCTGACCTCAATTGGATTCTGTGAGAGGGAGTTATGCCAAGTGTCGCAATGTGACCTTTTTATGGGATAAAACAGGAGAGCGAACTTGTACGGAGTGCCACGTGTCACTGGTTCAATTTGGGCCTTTGAAAAACTTACCTGAGAAACTACAGTCCATTCTCTTACTTTTAATTTTTACAGAATTTCATTTGAAGCTTCCTCGAACAAGTTATGACCGTTTTTCCTAGGTCACTTGTTTATGACTGAGATCTGGAAGAGGCAAAAACCCTAGATTGTACTAATCATAAAACACAAAGTACAATGAATCAGATGTTGTGCTTCAGACAAAAGGTACATGGAGACATTATCTACGACCTGTAACAGTTTCAGAACCTAAGCATTCATGAAAATGGATTTATAGAGAAAGTTCTACGATGACTGGTGTTTTCTATATCAAGCCCTAGCTTGCAATTTGTTGCAAGTGCAACAAGTCTCATAAATGCCATACCATGCCTTCCTTTAGGATAGCTCTGATACCATGTTAGTTTTTCATCATTTAATTCAATATATCTAGGACTTTAACTGAAAGAACAACATGTACAACATATCAAACGTAAGAGACAAGAGACAAGAGACACAAAACATTTCACTAGGGAAAACCAAGAAGGTGAAAAACCCCGCAACTTCCTCAGAGATAGAATAAGCATCAATACAAGGATCACCATGATCAAACCCAAGAGATAGATATCTTCGGCAGCATGCTCCTCCTCCACTTGTGTGCACTCCTCCTCTCTCTCATTAATGCGAAGTGAGTGAAATGAGACAATGTGTAAAATGAGAGAGACATAGGCTCTATTTATACACTAACTTTCACTTGACCTTTACTCAACTAGGTCAGCCCCAACTTAACCACTTAACATAATGATGACTGGGCTGACTCCTCTAGGGTGGTCTAATAACCCTTTGACCCACATGACTCATACAGGGCCGACCCCATCAAGGTGGTCTAATAACCCATCAAGTATAAGTTACGACACTTACAATATAACTTGCGACACTTGCAAGTACACATGACGACACTTCCAATCGGAGGAATAATACACCTTCTTTGGGATACAATAAAGTACAAATACAATATACAAGTGAATATCTTCCGAAGTTACAAATACATCAACACTCCCTCTTAACTAGGAAGGTATTCTATTGAAACAAGTCACCAATACATATAGGCACAAGTCTTCAATTCTGGAGCTGGATCATCATAACTGGATCAGGGATCATCATCATCATCACTGCTACTGCACTCGACATCTTGATCACTGGGATATCTCTGAATTCTTCTCGTCATAGGAAGTTCTATAGAGCCAACCCTTTTTCATGCTAGATGTAGGCCCACCACCTGTAGGTCTTCATCATCACCGTGAGTGGTCTGATAGAGGTGGTCTCTCAGGACTCATTACGTGCATATGCAATTCCTGACAAGAGTATCCCAGGAACAGTTTACATGCCAAAGCACGACCGACAATATCTCCCACGGCTTATATGCATCCCTTCACAAAACCTTTAAAGAGTATCCCAGGATCAGTTTACGTGCCTCAGCACGACCGGCAAGATCTCTAAAGAGCATCCCAGGACTTATTACGAGCACACAGCTCAACCTATCGGATATCCAGGACTGATTACATGTGATTAGGCACAACCTTAAAAGAATATCCCAGGAACAGTTTAAGTACTTAATCATGACCAACAAGATATCTAAAGAGCATCCCAAGACTTATTACGAGCACACAGCTCAACCTATCAGATTTTCAAGACTGATTACATGCCTCCGTAGAAAAACCTCAAAATAATATCCCAAAAATGATTACGAGCACACAACTCAACCAATTGGATGTCCCATGATCTTTTACATACTACTCACACAACCTGCCACATATCCTCATCCTGTGAGTATCATCCTAAAACTCATGATCCACCTGATCATCCTCACATGGAGCATCATCCTGATGCTAATGATCAACCTGATCATCATCATACCATACATTATCCTAATGTACATCATCAAACATGATCATCCTTCTCATCGTCACTGCATCATCTTGATGCATATCATCCAGAGCATCGTCTTGATACTCATCACACATGATCATCCTGATCATCGTCACTCCATCGTCTTGGTGCATGTCATATACATGATCGAACTGATCATACAAAGTATCTAACTAATGCATATCAATATACATGATCCAACTGATCATACAACGCATCCAACTGATGCATATCAATATACCTGATCCAACTTATCATACAAAGCATCCAACTGATGCATATCCAAAGCAGCAACTGGAGCATCATCTTGATGCTCATCACACAGCGCTTACATCCACAACCATAGGAAGGATCCTCCTCTCAACATGCTTGGAATGGAACCTGCAAATGTGTCCCATCACTTCTTCCTCGAAGTGTCTTCAATCTGAAGAACACCAAGCCTCTCTCTGAAGTACTCAAACTTCACTCTAGCTAGTGGTTTCATCAACACATCTGCAATCTTCTCAACCATCGCAACATACAGGAGCTTCACTGCTCCTCTCTACACCATATCGCTGATATAGTTATATTTGATCTCGATGTGCTTCGACCTATCATGGAACACTGGGTTCTCAGACAACTTCACACAACTTTGGTTGTCACAAAAGATATAGGTAGCATCCAACGGGAGATCAAATAACTCAAACAATAGCTTCCTACGCCATACTACCTCACAACTAGCCAAGCAAGCTACAACATACTCTACTTCGACTGTACTTAGTGCTACAAAGGATTTCTTCCTGCTAAACCAAGATATCACACCTAATCCTATACTCAAGTAGCACCCCGAAGTGCTCTTCCTATTTGCAGCACTTCCTTCCCAATCTAAATCAACATAACCTTCTAGGTTAAACTTTTGATTCGCGTCATACTTGATCCCATAATCAACTATACCATTCAGGTACCTCATAATATGCTTTACAACAACTAGGTGAACATGTCTAGGATCCATTAGGAACTGGCTCAAGGTGTTCACCGCAAAGCAAATATCTGATCTCATGTTCGTCAGGTACATCAAGGACCCAATCATCTAATCATACACTGTGACATTAACCAACTCTTATGAAGCATCACACAATAGCTTTAGGTTCGATGCCATAGTTGTGGCCATGACCTTGTAGTACATCATCCTGAACTGCTTCAGGATCTCTACTGCATACTTCCCTTGTCCAAGCAAGATTCCATCTACACTCTGCCACACCTCCATACCTAGAAAGTAATGTAGCATACCCAAGTCCTTCATCTTGAACTCGGCAACAAGCTTCCTCTTCGTGTCGGAAATCAATCTATCCTCACTTGAACAAGCAGTTCATCCACATATAGTAGTAGTATCACTGGATTGCCTTCCTCAACCTTGTAGTAAAGGTTGGAATCCGCTTTACTCTTGGTAAATCCCATACTAGATGGAAAGTTGTCTATCCTACCATACCTAGTCCTAGGAGCTTGCTTCAAGCCATAAAAGGATTTCTTCAATCTACACACATATGACTCCCTATCATGTGTCTCAAAACCAAGTGGCTACTCCACATATACTTCCTCTTCGACTACACCATATCCATCTGCTGTATCTTCCACTTCATCACTGCAGCCAGAGCAAGTAGGAGCAAAATTCTCTTCATAATCTATCAATTGATAGTTTTCTTTGAACTTCATTGCTAGAACAAATGTTGTTGTCCATCTTTTGTAGGTGATTGTACACGATCTTTCCTACAAGTTAAATTCAATTGCATGATTAGAAACTTCTCATAGTTTTTCAAAAACACATTCTTATGCATAAAGACATATATCATACAATGATGCAATTATCTTAGCCAATGCTTCAATACAACATTTATCCATATCCCATAACTTTCTAGATGCCATCCATCTCTCCCTGAACATTGTAAAGAGTTTGCACTACTCCCAACATGTTAGCAATGAGGTTTTATTCTAGATAAGTAGCAATGGAATGTTGTACAGTTCCATAGGCCACTTACCCATCATATGCATATTAGTAGTATACTATTCATGAATGCAATTATTCTATTATCCATAATACACAAACTAAATCTAGGAACATAAGTATATACATCTTTAAACAACATCATTTAAGTAATCATATATATAGGAAATAACAATTCAAATACTTATCTTTGTTTAGTTGTAGGGTGGACTCCCTCTTGATCTTTGCTTCTTGGAGTGCTCCCTCTTGATCTTTGCTTTTTGGATTACCTATCCTTGAACTTATATCCATCCTGGACCACTATGCATGCTTAAGTGTGCACTAGTGTATCCTCAAGATCTCATACATATACATGCATTAGTATAATCTCAATACTATCAAAACATCATGATTCTAAATAATCTTAAATATGTATGATCATGATCATTTCATACAATGGTAATAAGCGTTAGTATTCAAGGTTTCAGGGACACTTACAATATAACTTGCGTCACTTGCAAGTACACATGATGACACTTCCAATCGGAGGAATAATACATCTCCGTTGGGGATACAATAAAGTACAAATACAATATATAAGTGAATATATTCCGAAGTTACAAATACATCAACACTCCCTCTTGACTAGGAAGGTATTCTATTAACACAAGTCACCAATACATATAGGCACAAGTCTTCAATTCTGGAGCTAGATCATCATCACTGGATCACGGAGCATCATCATCATCACTGCTGCTGCACTTGACATCTTGATCACTAGGCTATCTCTGAATTCTTCTCGTCATAGGAATTTCTATAGAGCCAACCCTTTTTCATGTTGGATGTAGGCCCACCACCTGTAGGTCTTCATCATCACCGCGAGTGGTCTGATAGAGGTGGTCTCTCAGGACTCATTATGTGCATATGCGATGCCTGACAAGAGTATCCCATGAACAGTTTACGTGCCTAAGCACGACTGGCAAGATCTCCTAGGGCTTATATGCATCCCTTCAAAAAACCTTTAAAGAGTATCTCAGGATTAGTTTACATGCCTCAACACGACCGACAAGATCTCTAAAGAGCATCCCAGGACTTATTATGAGTACACAACTCAACCTATCGGATCTCCAGGACTGATTACATGTGATTAGGAAAAACCTTAAAATAATATCCCAGAAACAGTTTACGTGCCTAAGCATGACTGGAAATATATCTTAATATCATCCCAGGACTTATTACGAGCACATAGCTCAATCTATCGGATCTCCACGACTGATTACATGCCTCCCTAGAAAAACCTCAAAATAGCATCCCAAAACTGATTACAAGCACACAGCTCAACCTATCGGATCTCCTAGGATCTTTTACATGCTACCTGCACAACCTGCCACATATCCTCGACCTCTGAGTATCATCCTGAAACTCATGATCCACCTGATCATCCTCGCACGGAGCATCATCCTGATGCTAATGATAAACCTGGTCATCATCATACCATACATTATCCTGATGTACATCATCACACATGATCATCCTGATCATCGTCACTGCATCATCCTGATGCATATCATCCAGAGCATCGTCCTCATACTCATCACACATCATTATCCTGATCATCGTCACTCCATCGTCCTGATGCATGTCATATACATGATCCAACTGATCATACAAAGCATCCAACTGATGCATATCACTATACATGATCCAACTGATCATACAAAGCATCCAACTGATGCATATCAATATACATGATCCAACAGATCATACAAAGCATCCACCTGATGCATATACATATACATGATCCAACTGATCATACAAAGCATCCAACTAATCATACAAAGCATCCAACTGATGCATATCCAAAGTAGTAACTGGAGCATCATCCTGATGCTCATCACACAGTGCTTACATTCACAGCCATGGGAAGGATCCTCCTCTCGCCATGCTTGGAATGGATCCTATAAATGTGTCCCATCACTTCTTCCTATAAGTGTCTTCAATCTAAATAAACCCAAGCCTCTATCTGAAGTACTCAAACTTTACTCTGGCTAGTGGTTTCATCAACACATCTGCAATCTGCTCATCCGTCGCAACATATAGGAGCTTCACTGCTCCTCTCTGCACCATATCCCGTATATAGTGATATTTGATGTCAACGTGCTTCGACCTGTCATGGAACAATGGGTTCTCAGAGAACTTCACAAAACTCTCGTTCTCACAAAAGATACAGGTAGCATCGAACGTGAGATCAAATAACTCAGACAATAGCTTCCTAAGCCATACTACCTCACAACTAGCTGAACAAGCTGCAACATACTCTACTTAGGCTGTACTTAGTGCTACATAGGATTTCTTCCTGCTAAACCAAGATATCACACCTGATCCCATAATGAAGCAGCACCCCGAAGTGCTCTTCCTATTTGCAGCAATGCCTTCCCAATCTGAATCAACATAACCTTCCAGGTTAAATTTTTGATTCACATCACACTTGAGCCTATAATCAACTGTACCATACAGGTACCTCAGAATATGCTTTGCAAAAACTAGGGGAACATGTCTAAGATCCGTCAGGAACTGGCTCAAGGTGTTCACCACAAAGCAAATATCTGGTCTCGTGTTCGTCAAGTAAATCAAGGACCCAATCATCTAACGATACACTGTGACATCAACCGACTCTTATGAAGCATCACACAATAGCTGCAAGTTTGATGCCATAGGTGTGGCCATGGCCTTGCAGTCCATCATCCTGAACCGCTTCAAGATCTCTAATGCATACTTCCCTTGTCCAAGCAATATTCCATCTGCACTCTGCCACACCTCCATACCTAGAAAGTAATGCATCACACCCAAGTCCTTCATCTCGAACTCGAAAGTAAGCTTTGTCTTCTTGTCGGCTATCAATCTATCCTCACTTGAACAAGCAGTTCATCCACATACAGTAGTAGTATCAATGGATTGTGTTCCTCAACCTTGTAATAAAGGTTGGAATCCGCTTTACTCTTGGTAAAGCCCATACTTGATAGAAAGCTGTCTATCCTACCATACCATGTCCTAGGAGCTTGCTTCAAGCCATACAAGGCTTTCTTCAATCTGCACACATATGATTCCCTGTCATGTGTCTCAAAACCAAGTGGCTGCTCCACATACAATTCCTCTTCAACTAAACCATATCCATCTTTTGTATCTTCCACTTCGTCACTACAGCCAGAGCAAGTAGGAGCAAAAGTTTCTTCATAATCTATGAATAGATAGTTTTCTTTGAACTTCATTGCTGGAACAAATGTTGTTGTCCATCTTTTGTAGGTGATTGTACATGATCTTTCCTACAAGTTAAATTCAATTGCATGATTAGAAACTTCTCATAGTTTTTCAAAAACACATTCTTATGCATAAAGACATATGTCATATAGTGATGCAATTATCTTAGCCAATGCTTCAATGCAACATTTATCCATATCCTGTAACTTTCTAGATGCCATCCATCTCTACCAAAACATTGTTAATAGTTTTCACTACTCCCAACATGTCGACAAAGAGGTTTCATTTTAGATAAGTAGCAATGGAATGTTGTACAGTGCCATAGGCCACTTACCCATCATATGCATATTAGTAGTATACTGTTCATTAATGCAATTATTCTATTATGCATCATACGAAAACTAAATCTAGGAACATAAGTATATACATCTTTAAACAACATCATTTAAGTAATCATATATAGAAGAAATAACAATTCAAATACTTATCTTTGTTTAGTTGTAGGGTGGACTACCTCTTGATCTTTGCTTCTTGGAGTGCTCCCTCTTGATCTTTGCTTCCTGGATTACCTATCCTTTAACTTATATCCATCCTAGACCACTATGAATGCTTAACTGTGCACTAGTGTCATCCTCAAGATCTCATACATATACATGCATTAGTATAATCTCAATACTATCAAAACATCATGATTCTAAATAATATTAAATATCTATGATCATGATCATTCATACATTGGTAATAAGCGTTAGTATTCAAGGTTTCAGGGAAGACTTCTTTTACTCATGCATATTCTTACTTGACCATAGGACTCTTCTGGTTAGTCATATCATCAATCAAAGTAAGAAATATAATATGCATAAACCCTTGATTACTAAAACTTCTAACTTTCATGAACAATCATCAATTATACAAAGGTATACTTATATAAGAGATCCTAACACAAGGTAGGGTTCTAACTTGATATAGGAAAAAACATACCTGGATTATCATGTTAGATAGTTATGTCTAACATGCCTAAACAATGTCTTCTTGTTCTCTTTGATGACTTGTGCTAGTAACCTGCATAACTCATAAGTTAACCATTGTAGAACCAAAATTATACATACCTCATAAGTAGAGCCTCTATGTGATCCATGAATCTTTGTCTTCATGTCACTATGGTCATATGTTATTAGAACTTGATTTGTACCTTTCATGTTAGCAGACAACATCATCCTCATACAATACCACAATGCATTAGTACAATCATAAGTGTCATAACCCTAATTAATGAATGTATTCTATCATTCACATGCATTCATACTTTTACTAGGGTGATAAGAAAAGTCTAAAATTAATCAATATTGTACTAAACTCAATAATATGAAGACAAACATATCATAACCTTAATCATGAACAGATTTTAAAAAAATACCTGTATCTCCTTAAGTCATACCTGTCGAGATTGCTTGTAGTCTTCTTATGTAAGGCCTTAGCCTTATCTCCCTCTGGAACTGGAACTTTTTCACTTATGCAGGTGACCAATTCATCTTCTTCTGGGATTAACCCAATGATTTGCTGAGATTGGATCTAGAGCTGGATTAGGGTTTGTTAGAGAAACCCTAAAAATTCAAACTTTTAATTTCAAACTTCTGAAAGGATAGAAAGATGTGCCTTGCTGAGCTGGTCAAGCTGGTATACTCAGATTTTTAGATCTGCAAAATTTGACCCCTCAAAATTGCCTTTGAATCTTCCGGATTCACTTGACATGACCCCGAACTAGGGTTTGATAAATCCCACCCATCTTCCCAACCAAAAAATTCGATCCAATGCTCTATACTTTGATTTTTCTGAGGAGCTTCTAGTCGTGGTCATAGATTTCTAAAATTCCAACTTTTGCATAAGCCCTAATTTTCCATCTTTCCGATAAAAATCCCAAACTAGGGTTTGATCAAGCCTAAACCTTCTTCCCAACCAAAAAATTCAATCTTGGTCTCTAAATTTCTTTTTTGATGAGGAGCATTCATCCGTGGTCTCTGATTCCAAGAATCTAAACTTTCTCCTGTTAATTTTTGAGCATTAATTCAACATACTCTAGGATCTTTACTGAGAGAATAACATCTACAACATATCAAGTATAACAATGCATATCAATCACACCAAGCAATCACATGAGACAATAGACACAAAGAGTTTCACTGGGGAAAACCATAAAGGTGAAAAACCCGACAACTTCCTTAGAGATAGAAAGAGCAATGATACAACCCAAGTACACAGAGATAGTCCTCCTAGCAGCTGAACCTCCTCGTCCACTAGTGCGCCACTTTCTGAGTAGTGTAGAAGTGATTAAGGAGATGATCAAATAGAGTGCCTCCCACACTCTATTTATACATGACCTAACCTTCCTAATAAACTAGTAGGGCTGTCTTGTCTAACTCAGTCTAATAACCCATGGTAATACTAATCAGGGCCGACCTCACACTTGGTGGTCTGATAACCCATCACATGCAAGTTGCGACACTTTTCAATAAAAATGACGACACTTTTGTATAGAGGAATAATAACATCTCTATAGGAGTACAATATACATCGGTGAAATACATTCCAAAGTTACATATACATCAACACTCCCTCTTAACTAAGAAGGTATTTCTCGACACAGATCTGCTAGCACAAGTCTTCTTCTCTGGATCATCGTCTCTAGATCATTGTCATCGAATCATCATCACTGCTGCTGCTGTCTCATCAATCTCCGATCTACTTGTCATAGGAAGTTCTACAGAGCCAGTCCTTTTTCATACTGGATGTAGCACCACCACCTGCAGGTCTTCATCATCACTGGCCATACTGTGGAATCCTCAGGACTTATTACGTTCGTCACAATGCCTCCAAAGATTATCCCAGGACTTATTACAGGCACACAACCCAACCTATCGGATCTCCCAGGTCTACTTATATGTGACACCCACCATAATGCCTCGAAAGAGAATCCCAAAACTTATTACGGGCACATAGCCCAACCTATCGAATCTCCCAGGTCTACTTATATGTGGTCATGGCAATGCCTCGAAAGAGAATCCCAGGACTTATTATGGGCACACAGCCCAACCGATCGGATCTCCTAGGTCTACTTATATGCCATAGGACAATGCCTTGAAAGAGAATCCCATGAGTGATTACGGGCACACAGCCCAACCGATTGGATCTCCCAGGTCTACTTATATGTCCTCCCAGAGCAATGCCTCGAAAGAGAATCCCAGGATTGATTATGGGCACACAACCCAATCTATCGGATCTCCTAAGTCTACTTATATGCTCATCTACAAAACATGTCCACGACCATAGAGTACCAACCTGATACTCACCATACATCATCCTGATGTACATCATCACATGATCATCCTGATTGTCATAGCATAATCCTGATACATATCATCCGAAGCAACATCCTGAAACTCATCATCCATGATCATACTGATCATACAGTGCATCCACCTGATGCATACCAAGTATCTACCTGATGCATATACTATATCTACCTGATACATATCATCATACACATGATCCAACTGATCATATCCAGCATCCAGCATGATGCATATACATATACATGATCCAACTGATCATAACAAGCATCCAACATGATGCATATACATATACATGATCCAACTGATCATAACAAGCATCCAACATGATGCATATACATATACATGATCCAACTGATCATAACAAGCATCCAACATGATGCATATACATATACATGATCCAACTGATCATAAAAAGCATCCAACATGATGCATATACATATACATGATCCAACTGATCATAACAAGCATCGAACATGATGTATATATATACATGATCCAACTAATCATAACAAGCATCCAACATGATGCATATACAGAGTAGTAACTGGAGCATCATCCTAATGCTCATCATCTAGCGCTTACATCCACAGCCATGGGAAGGATCCTCCTCTCACCATGCTTGGAATGGCTCCAATAGATGTGTCCATCACTTCTTCCTCGAAGTGTCATCAATTTGAAGAACACCAAGCCTCTCTCTGAAGTACTCAAACTTCACTCTGGCTAGTGCGTTCGTCAACACATCTGCAACCTGCTCATCCATTGCAACATACAGGAGCTTCACTGCTCCTCTCTGCACCATATCGCTGATATAGTGATATTTGATCTCAATGTGCTTCGACCTGTGATGGAACACTGGGTTCTCAGACAGCTTCACACAACTCTGGTTGTCACCAAAGATACCAGTAGCATCCAACAGGAGATCAAATAAATCAGATAGTGTTGATGTATATGTAACTTCGGAATGTATTTCACATATATGTATATTGTATTCCTATAGAGATGTTATTATTCCTCTATACATAAGTGGTTGTATTCCTATAGAGATGTTATTATTCCTCTATACGGAAGGGTCGTCATTTATATTGTAAGTGTCGTAACTTATACTTGATGGGTTATTAGACCACCTTGTTGGGGTTGGCCCTGTATAAGTCATGTGGGTCAAAGGGTTATTAGACCACCCTATTGGGGGTCGGCCATGTGGGTCAAAGGGTTATTAGACCACCCTAGTGGGGGTCGGCCCAGCCAGCATTATGTTAAGTGGTGAAGTTGAGGCCAACCTAATTGAGTAAAGGTCAAGTCAAGTTAGTGTATAAATAGAGAGTGTGTCTCTCTCATTTTACACATTCTATTCTCTCACTCACACTTGGGAGAGTGGTGCACTTGTGGAGGAGGAAGCTCTGCTGCTAGGAGAAGACTATCTCTTCTATTCTGGTTGTATCATTGCTCTATCTATCTCTGAGGAAGTTATTGGGGTTTTTCACCTTTATGGTTTTCCCCAAGTAAACTCTGTGTCTCTTGTGTGGTTGCATTATTGTGTCCATGATTGATATGCTATAGATTTGCTATACATGTTGTTCTCTTAGTTAAGATCCTAGATCAAATTGAAGTAAATTCTGAAAATTTAACATGGTATCAGAGCTAGCCTGAAAGAAGGCATGATATGGCATGAATGACACTTGTTGCACTTACGATGCTAGGGCTTGATATAGCAAAAACCACTACCTTCGCTATAAATCCGTTTTGGAGAAGTTTTCAGGTCTGAAATGTTTACAAGTCGAATATCATATCCCCATGTACCTTGTGTCGAAAGGAAAACCTCTAATTCGTTGTACTTTGTGATTTATGATCTGTACCATATAGGGTTTCTGCCTCTTCCAGATCTGAGTCAAAATAAGGTAACCTTGGGAAAAGGTCATAACTTGGGCTAGGAAGCTCCAAATGAAATTTCGTAAAAATCAATAGGTAGTACATAGACTGTACTATCTCAAAAAACATTTTCAGAGGCCAAAGTTGAACCAGTGACACGTGGCACACCGTACAAGTTTTCTCTCTTGTATTATCCCATAAATAGGTCACGTTGCGACACTTGGCATAACTCTCTCTCATAGAATCCAATTGAGGTCAGACCTGTCGGGATGGAAATACAACAGGACAGAATATCTCAGAAAAAAATTTCAGAGGCCGAAGTTGAACTAGTGACACGTGGCACGCCGTACAAGTTCGCTCTCCTGTATTATCCCATAAACAGGTCACATTGCGAGACTTGGTATAACTCTCTCTCAGAGCCAATTGAGGGCAGACCTGTCAGAATGGAAAGATAACAGGTCGGGCTATCTCAGGAAAAAATTTTAGACCTTTGGATTGAAAATTTCGGAGTTACACCAAAAACAATTAGGTACATATTTCTATCAAATCAGAATTATTTTTGAGCACCTTCATTCATGGCTTCTGGAATTTAGGGCTTCGGATAAAGTTGGAAGTTTTGTAATCATAGACCACGTCTGAATGCTACTCATCAAAATCAAAATTTAGAGACCAATATCAGAATTTTTGGTTGGGCAGAAGGCCGGGCTTGATCAGACCCTAGTTCAGGACTTTGATCAGAAAAGTGGAAAATTAGGGCTTCTGCAAAAATGGAAATTTTTGAAATCTATGACCACGGCTGGAAGCTCCTCATAAAAATAGAAGCTTAGAGCTTTGGATCAAACCTTTTGATTGGGAAGAAGAGTGGGCCTCATCAAACCCTAGTTCGGGGTCACGTCCAGTGAATCTAGAAGTTTCAAAGGAAAAATTGAGGAGTGAAACTTTACAGTTTTCAAATTCTGAATATACCAGCTTGATCAGCTCATCAAGGCACATATTTCTATCCTTTCGAAAGTTTTAAATTCAAAGTTTGAGTTTTTGGGGTTTCTCTGACAAACCCTAATCCAGCTCCAGGTCCAGTTCTTGCAAATCAAATGGATTGGGTTAATCCTAAAAGAAGATGGATTGGTCACCTACATAAGTGAAGAAGTTCCTGTCTTAGAGGGAGATGAGGTGAAGGCCTTCCATAAGAAGATTACAAGCAATCTTGACAGGTATGACTCATCGAGGCATGTTTCGAGATTTGTTCATGATTAAGTTTATGGTATGTTTTTCTTCATATTATTACAGTTAGTACAATCTTGATTTTAGATTTGTCGTATCACCTTAACAAAATTATGAATGCATGATAGAAGATATTCATTGATTAGGGTGTTGACACTTATGATTGTACTAACGCATTATGGTGTTGTATGAGGTTTATGTTGTCTGCTAACATGAAAGGTACACCAAGAAAGACAGATCATGTTCTAGTTCAAGAACATATGACCATGATGACATGAGGACAAAGATTCATCCATTGTCATGGATCACTTAGAAGATCTACTTACGAGGTATGTATAACTTGGTTCTACAATGGATAACATATGAGACATGGAAGTTGCTAGCACAAGTCACTGAAGAGAACCAGAAGACATTATGTGGGTATGTTAGACATAACTAGCTCGCGTGCTAATCCAGGTATGTTTTTCCTATATCAAGCTAGAATCCTACCTTGTGTTAGGATCTTATACTGTTGTGTTGTTGATAATGATTATTAATGAAGTCATAGGTTTGAATAGTCATGGTTGTATGCATATTATGTTTCTTACCATAATTAATGATATGACTAACCAGAAGAATCATGAAGGTATAGGTTTGAGTAATCACGGGTTTTATGCATATTATATCACTTATCTTGATTGATGATTTAACTAACCAAAAGAGTCCTATGATCAAATAAGAATATGTATGAGTAAAAGAAAGACTTCCCTGAAACCTTGAATACTAATGTTTATTATCTGTGTTTGAAATGATCCTGACTATACATGCTTGAGATTATCGTGTTTTGATAATATTAAGATTATACTAATGAATGTTTGATTATGTATGAGACCTCGAGGATAACACAATGATGATACTAATAAGCATGCATAGTGATTAAGGATGGATGTAAGTTCAAGGACAGGTAATCTAGGAAGCAAAGATCAAGAGGGAGCACACTCTAGTTGTTCCTACAAAAAAGCAAAGGAGCACACTTCAGTAGTTTATGCAAGGATGCAGATATTCAGAGGGAGTTGACCACTTCTCACAATCCACATAAGAATGGAGTTGCAGAAAAGAAGCAAAGACTGAGAGGGAGTCAACCCAACAAACAAACAAAGATAAGTATTTGAATTGTCATTACTTGCATATTTTATTGTTTAAATAATACTATTCAATAATGTATATACTGATGTTCCTAGAATTAGGTTGTGTATTATGCATATTAGAATAGTTGCATTGATGAACAGTATGCTACTAATATACATGGGTAAGTGGCCTATGGCACTGTACAACATTCCATTGCTACTTATCTAGAATAAAACCTCTTTGCTGACATGTTGGGAGTTGTGCACACTCTTAACAATGTTCTGGTAGAGATTGGGAGGCATCTAGAAAGTTACGGGATATGGATGAATGTTGTATTGAAGAATTGGCTAAAGATAATTGCATGACTGTATGACATATTTCTTTATGTGTAAGAATTTGTTCTGAAAACTATGAGATGTTTTCTAATCATGCAATTTAACTTGTTGTGTAGGAAAGATCATATACCATCACCTACAAAAGAAGGACTACAACATTTGTTCAAGCAACAAAGTTATCTATTGAAAATATCGAAGATATTGAAGTTCCCAGGATCTGGAAAGAATGCCATGATCGAGGAGTACCAGTCGATCATGAAGATGTTTGGGAAGCAGTCCCAAGACCTAAAGGGGAGTCTGTAGTGACTTCCAAGAGGATCTACAAGATCAAGCATGCTACAGGTGGTAGCATAGAGACTTTTGCTCCTATAGCCAGATGCACTTCCATCAGATCAGTACTTACTCTGGTTGCAGTGATGAAGTGGAAGGTACACCAAATGGATTTCAAGACAGCCTTCTTGAATGGTGTAGTTGAAGAAGAAGTGTATGTGGAGAAGCCACTTGGTTCTGAGACACATGATAGGGAGTCATATATGTGCAGAACTTTGTATGGTAGGATAGACAACTTTCTATCCAGTTTGGGCTTTACCAAGAGTAAAGCGGATTCCAACCTTTACTACAAGGTAGAGGAAGGCAATACAATGATACTAATATGTGGATGACCTATTTGTAATAGGTGAGGATAGATTGATTGCCGACATGCAGTGGAAGCTTGCTACCGAGTTCGAGTTGAAGAACTTGGGGATGATGCACTATTTGCTTTTGGCATGGAGGTGTGATAGAGTGCAAGGGAAGTATGCAGTAGAGATCCTGAAGAGGTTCGGGATGATGGACTGCAAGGCCATGGTCACACCTATGGCATCGAACCTGAAGCTTCTGTATGGTGCTTCATCTGATCTGGTTGATGTCAATGTGTATCGTCAGATGATTGGGTCCTTGATGTACCTGACGAACATGAGACCATATATTTGCTTTGCGGTGAACACATTGAGCCAGTTCCTGATGGATCCAATGAGTGTTCACCTGGTTGCTATAAAGCATGTTCTAAGTTACCTGAAGGGTACAGTGGATTATGGGCTCAAGTATGAAGCGAATCAAAAGTTTAACCTGCAGGGTTATGTTGATTCAGATTGGGAAGGCAGTGCTACAGATAGGAAGAGCACTTATGGGTGTTGCTTCAGTATGGGATCAGGTGTGATCTCTTGGTAGCACTGAGTACAACCGAAGCAGAGTATGTTGCGATGGATGAGTAGGTTGCAGATGTATTGACCAAGCCGTTGGCCAGAGTGCATTTTGAGTACTTCAAAGAGAGGCTTGGTGCACTTCAGATCGAGGTTCCTTCCAAAGGGAAGTGATGAGTCCAGAAGATGTAGATGCACATGAGCTTTTCTGGCATGGTTGATGTGTTCTCCCATGGTCGTGATGTAATTGTTGAGCCATTCTCACATGGTGATAGATGTGTTCTCCCATGGTGTAGATGTAAGGGCTGAAGCCATTTTTCACATGGTGGTAGATGTGTTCTCCCATGGTGAAAAAGTAAGGGCTGGAGCCTTCCTCGAATGGTGGTAGATGTGTTCTCCCATGTCGGTGGTGTAAGTGTTAGATGATGTGCATCTGAGCTGTGCTTCGTGGATGATGAGATGATCTGAAGAGGACGATGCTATGATGATCAGGAGGATCATGGATGATGAGCATCAAGACGATGCTCCAGTTACTACTCTGTATATGCATCAAGATGATGCTGGATATGATCAATTGGATCATTTATATGTATATGTATGTACGCATCATGCTGGATGCTGGATATGATCAATTGGATCATTTGTATGCATTTTGTATATGCATCATGTTGGATGCTTGGACCATGTAACTATATATGTATCAGGTGGATACATTGTATGATCAGGTAGATCATGTATGTTGATATGTATCAGATATGATCAGGTGGATCATGTATTTGTATTTGTATCAGGTGGATACACTATATGATTAGGTGGATCATGTATGATGATATGTATCAGGTAGATACTTGGTATGCATCAGGTGGATGCATTGTATGATTAGGATGATCATGATGACGAGCTTTAGCGTGTTGCTCCAGATGATATGTATAAGGATGGTACAAGTGATGATGATCAGTATGATCATGGGCATCAGGATGATGCCTCGTTCGATGATGATCCGTTGGATCATGAGTATCAGGTTAATACTTGGAGGTCAAAGATGATATGTGGTAGGTTGTGTAAATAGCATGTAATCAGTCCTGGGAGATCTTGCCGGTCGTGCTGCGGCACATAAATGTTCCTAGAGTACTCTTTACGGTATTGCTATGTAGTATGTAATCAGTCCTCAGATATCCGATAGGTTGAGCTATGTGCTCGTAATCAGTCTTGGGATGAGGTATTACTACGGAGACATGTAATCAGTCCTGGAGATCCGAGAGGTTGAGCTTTGTGGTCGTAATTAGTCCTGGGATTCTCTTTAGAGATCTTGCCGGTCGTGTTGTGGCACATAAATGTTCCTGAGATGCTCTTTAAAGGTTTTGTCTATCCACATGTAATCAGTCCTGCAGATCCGAGAGGTTGAGCTGTGTGCTCGTAATAAGTCCTGGGATGCTCTTTAGAGATCTTGCCGATTGTGCTGCGTCACATAAATGTTCCTGGGATGCTCTTTAAAGGTATGGTGGAGGAGATGCATGTAATCAGTCCTGGGAGATCTTGCCGTTCATGCTTAGGCACATAAATGTTCCTGGGATACTCTTTCCAGTATTGCATCCGCACATAAAATTAGTCCTGAGAGGCCACCTCTATTAGACCGTTTGCACAGATGATGAAGACCTACAGGTGGTGGGCCTACATCCAGTATGAAAAAGGACTGGCTCTATAGAACTTACTATGACAAGTAGATTCAGATATTGATTGAGATAGCAGCAACAGAGATGATGATGATGACTCGATGACGATTATCCAGAGAAGAAGACTTGTGCTAGAAGACCTGTGTCGAGAAATACCTTCCTAGTTAAGAGGGAGTGTTGATGTATATGTAACTTCGGAATGTATTTCACATATATGTATATTGTATTCCTATAGAGATGTTATTATTCCTCTATACAGAAGTGGTTGTATTCCTATAGAGATGTTATTATTCCTCTATACGGAAGTGTCGTCATTTATATTGTAAGTGTCGTAACTTATACTTGATGGGTTATTAGACCACCTTGTTGGGGTCAGCCCTGTATAAGTCATGTGGGTCAAAGGGTTATTAGACCACCCTATTGGGGGTCAGCCATGCGGGTCAAAGGGTTATTAGACCACCCTAGTGGGGTTCGGCCCAGTCAGCATTATGTTAAGTGGTTAAGTTGAGGCTGACCTAATTGAGTAAAGGTCAAGTCAAGTTAGTGTATAAATAGAGAGTGTGTCTCTCTCATTTTACACATTCTATTTTCTCACTCACACTTGGGAGAGTGGCGCACTTGTGGAGGAGGAGGCTCTGCTGCTAGGAGAAGACTATCTCTTGTATTCTGGTTGTATCATTGCTCTATCTATATCTGAGGAAGTTATTGGGGTTTTTCACCTTTATGGTTTTCCCCAAGTAAACTCTGTGTCTCTTGTGTGCTTGCATTATTGTGTCCATGATTGATATGCTATAGATTTGCAGTACATGTTGTTCTCTTAGTTAAGATCCTAGATCAAATTGAAGTAAATTCTAAAAATTTAACAGATAGCAGCTTCCTCATCCATACTGCCTCACAACTAGCTGAACAAGCTGCAACATACTCTGCTTCGGGTGTACTCAGTGCTATGCAGGATTGCTTCTTTCCAAACCAAGAGACCACACCTAATCTCATACTGAAGCAGCACCCAGAAGTGTTCTTCCTATCTGCAGCACTGCCTGCCCAGTTCGAATCAACATAACCCTGCAGGTTATACTTTTGATTTGCATCATACCTGACCCCATAGTCAATTGTACCCTTCAGATACCTCAGAATATGCTTTACAACAACCAGATGAACACCTCTGGGATCTGTCAGGAACTGCCTCAATGTGTTCACCGCAAAGCAAATATCCGGTATCGTGTTCATCAAGTACATCAAGGACCCAATCATTTGATGATACACCATGACATCAACCAGCTCAGATGAAGCATCACATAGAAGCTTCAGGTTTGATGTCATAGGTGTGGCCATGGCCTTGCAGTCCATCATCCCGAACCTCTTCAGGATCTCTACTGCATACTTCCCTTCTCCAAGGAAGATCCCATCTACACTCTGCCACACCTCCATGCCTAGAAAATAGTGCATCATCCCCAATTCCTTCATCTCAAACTCGGAAGCAATCTTCCTCTTCGTATCGGCAATCAGTCCATCCTCACCTATTACAAACAGGTCATCCACAGACAATAGTAGTATCACATGATTGCCTTCCTCAACCTTGTAGTAAAGGTCGGAATCCTCTTTACTCTTGGTAAAGCCCAAACTGGATAGAAAGCTGTCTATCCTACCATACCAAGTCCTAGGTGCTTGCTTCAAGCCATACATGGATTTTTTCAACCTGCATAGATATGACTCCCTGTCATGTGTCTCAAAACCAAGTGGCTGCTCCACATACACTTCCTCCTCAACTACACCATTCAAGAAAGCTATCTTGACATCAATCTGGTGTATCTTCCATTTCATCACTATAGCCAAGGAAATTACTGATCTGATGGAAGTGTACCTAGCTACTGGAGAAAAAGTCTCTTCATAGTCTATCCCATCTTTCTGGAGAAGCCACGAGCTACAAATATTGCTTTGTATTTCTCTATGCTACCATCTACATCATGCTTGATCTTGTAGATCCATTTGGAAGTCACCATAGAATTCCCTTCAGGTCTTGGGACCACATCCCAAACTTCATTCTTCATGATCGACTGCTATTCCTAGACAATGGAATCCTTCCATTCTTTCTTTTCCGCTGCTTCTTCATAACTGGAAGGTTCTTTGTTCATAATGTCCCAGAGTAAGGAAACATAATTGGTGTGTGATCTAGTCCTCTACCTTTCTCTCTGTTCTTCTTCTAGAATGCCATATCTTTCTACATCTTGAATGAGCTCTCTGGACCATGTAGGTTTCCTCTTGTGAGAGTTCTTCTCATGAGGTGGATTTACAGGTTCTTGCGGATCTTTCATTTCATGATCTGCATCTAGAATTGTTTCAGTCATGGTGGTGTCTTGAAATAGGTTTCCTTTGGTTCTTCATGATCTTCAACAGGTGTCTTCCTTGATTTGATGTATGCTGAGTCCTCATCAAATGTTACATCCCTACTGACATCAATCTTCTTAAACCCTGGAAAGTATATTCTATAATCCTTCGAGCTTTCACTGTACCCCACAAAGATGCCCTTATTTCTTGATGGATTTAGCTTTGTCCTCTTTTCCTTTGGAACATGTGTGTATACTGGACAACCAAATATTCTGAGATGGCTAACTTTAGGTTTCTTACCAGAGAATACCTCTTCTAGTGTCTTGTTGTCTAATATCTTGTGAGGTGTTCTGTTCTGCACATATACAGTTGTCCTAGCTGCTTCTGCCCATAGATCCATAGGCAGATCTTGGTCATGCAGCATTGCCCGTGCTGCTTCCATGATTGTTCTATTCTTTCTTTTTGCAACCCCATTCTGTTGTGGATTGTAGGGAGCAGTCAACTCCCACTTAATCCCTGAATCACTACATAACTTCTTGAAATCACCTGAAGTGAATTCTCCACCATTGTCGGATCTAAATGTCTTGATATTCTTATCAGTTTGATTTTCCATCAAGGCTTTGAATTCCTTGAACTTATCAAACAATTCATCTTTGTTCTTCAAGAAATAAACTCAAGTCTTCCTAGAGAAATCATCAATGAAAGAGACATAGTATACATACCCACTCAGAGAACTGGATGACATCGGACTGTATACATCAGAGTGGATAATCTCTAAGATTCCTTTTGCTTTGCTTTCACTGCTTGGAAATTCCTTCTTAGTGTTCTTTCCTTTTGTACATCCTTTGCAAACACCTTCATGCTTTGTATTGATTTCAGGAAGACCCTCTACAGCTTTGCTTGCAATTGGTAGTGCCCTATAGTGCACATGTGCAAGCCTTCTATGCCAAAGTTCACTTGGATCCATGGATTAGTGTACCATGGCATGTTCAGGTTGTCCCTTCAATTTGTACAATCCTCCCTCTTGCTCTCTAATCACTACTGCATCATCTTTAGTTTTATCGTTTGGCCACATTAGGACTTGGCCATCTACAAATGCAACCCTCATGCCTTTTGCATCTAATGCAGATATGGAGAGTAGGTTCTTCTTGAGCCCAAGTACATATAGTACATCTTTCATCTTCAAAGACTTTCCAGAGTCTAGGTTGTAGGAGGCTTCACCACTTCCCTTGATGGGATATTGATAGTCATCCCCAAGTTTTACTTTATGGGGTGACTCATGTTCAGATAGATTTACAAAAGATTCTTTAAACCCAGTCATGTGTTTGGAAGCCCCACTATCAATAAGCCAATCATTACATCCATGAGATATAGTACTTGTGAGAGCAGATATTGGAACATATTCATCTTCACTTGATGAATCCTCACTTTCTACTCTAGCCTTCTTCTTCGGAGGTTCATCATCCTCAATAGCATGAGCATGATATCTCTTCTTATTGTTCTTCTTCTTCTTGTTGAAGTTGTTGTTGTTGTCTTTCTTCTTCGTGGGACAATCTGTAGCAAAGTGTCCCTTCTCATTGCAAGTGAAGCATCTGAGATCTTTCTTATGATGCTGGTGTGAAGGTCTTCTGTTATGAGATGAATCCTTCTTGAACTTACCTTTCCTGGTATGTGATGTGAGAGCTTGATCTTCATTCCCCATATTTTCTTCTCGGGCCACAAGCCTAGCCTCTTCTTGTGAACATTCCTCCCACAGTCTACTGAAGGAGATCAACTTCCTTCTTGCACATATTCCTTGAATGAAGGAATCCGATGACCTAGGTAGGCCATTAAAACTGGTCATGACAACTTCACCATTATCCACCACTTCATCCACAGCTTCAAGTTGTTCCTTGATTTGAGAGACCTTAGAGAAATAAGATTGAATGGTCTCTCCATTCTGAAGCTTTACCCGTTTCAATTGGATCCATAGAGTCATCTTCTGATTTATGTTCTTCCCTTCAAATAGCTTGGTCAGGGAGTCAAACATCTCCTTGGGTGTCTTTAGAGATGAAACATGTGGTATGAGATGGTCTTTAATAGAATCAACAATGATTCTCTTTTCCTTGACCAAGTTCTTCTTATGTAAGTCCTTAGCCTCTTCTTCCTCTAGGACAGGGACCTCAGAACTTATGTAGGTGTCCAATTCATTTTCTTCCATGATTAACCCAATCCTATACTTCCATGCTCAGAAGTTATCAGCCCCTTCAAGCTTATCCTCAAGCTTGGTGTGGTGAGACATCTTAAAGATTACTTCAAATGGAAATAGAAAAGATTTAGGTCTTATCACTTGATTTGTAGAAATCTAGATCTGGTGTTGGATTAGGGTTTGTTAGAGAAACCCTAAAAATTCAAAATGTGAATTTCAACTTTCTGAAAGAATAGAAAGATGCGCCTTGATGAGCTGATCAGCCTAGTATACTCATAATTTGAAAAATGCAAAGTTTCACCCTTTAGAAATGCTTTTTAGTCTTCTGGATTCACTGGGAGGACCCTGAATTAGGGTTTGAGTTTCCCGGAGATTCACCCAACCAAAAAGTTTGATCCAAAGCTCTAAACTTCAATTTTCCAAGGAGCTTCTAGCTATGTCCTCATATTTTAGAAATTTGTATTTTTCTAGAAACCCTAATTTTTAGGGCCAAAAATGAAAGTGCCCAAAATTGAATTCTGATTGGATAGAAAGATGCGCCTGGCTGAGGAGAGTCAAAATACCCTACTGCCTTTCAATATCTGTGCAGAGAAACCCAATAAACAGGAAACCCTAGTTTCTGCAACTGCACAGTGTCTTCTTCTCAGGTTAGCTCTGATACCATGTTAATTTTTTAGCATTAATTCAACATACTCTAGGATCTTTACTGAGAGAATAACATGTACAACATATCAAGTATAACAATGCATATCAATCACACCAAGCAATCACATGAGACAATAGACACATAGAGTTTCACTGGGGAAAACCATAAAGGTGAAAAACCCCACAACTTTCTCAGAGATAGAAAGAGCAATGATACAACCCAAGTACACAGAGATAGTCCTCCTAGCAGTTGAACCTCCTCCTCCACTAGTGCGCCACTTTTCGAGTAGTGTAGAAGTGAATAATGAGATGATCAAATAGAGTGCCTCCCACACTCTATTTATACATGACCTTACTTGCCTAATAAACCCCATCGTAATACTAATCAAGGCCGACCTCACACTTGGTGGTTTAATAACCCATCACATGCAAGTTGCGACACTTGCGGCACTTGTCAATACAAATGACGACACTTCTATATAGAGGAATAATAACAACTCTATAGGAGTACAATATACATCGGTGAAATACATTTCAAAGTTACATATACATCAACATCTCCGAAGCCCTAAATTCCCGTAGCAGTGATAAGTCAAGAATGAAGGTGCTCAAAATCCAATTCTGTTTTGATAGAAATATGCACCTTATTGTTTTTGGTGCATCTATGAAATTATGAATCCACAGGGTCTGAAACGTCGGGTTTTGGTAGCATGACATGTCTTCTTTCCAACCCCATAGGTATGACCTCAATTGGATTCTCTGAGAGAGATTTATGCCAAGTGTCGCAACGTGACCTATTTATGGGATAAAAAAGGAGAGAGAACTTGTACGGACTACCACGTGTCATTGGTTCAATTTCAGCCTCTGAAACACTTACCTGAGAAACTACAGTCTGTTCTCTTACTTTCACTTTTTACAAAATTTCATTTGGAGCTTCCTAGACCAAGTTATGACCTTTTTTCCTAGGTCACTTGTTTATGACTAAGATCTGGAAGAGGCAAAAACTCTAGATTGTACTGATCATAAAACAAAAATTACAACGAATCAGATGTTGTGCTTCGAAAAAAGCTACATGGAGATGTTATCTACGACCTGTAAAATTTTCAAAACTTGAACATTCGCCAAAATGGATTTATAGCGAAAGTGCTACGATGACTGGTTTTTGATATATCAAGCCCTAGCTTGCAATTTGTCGCAAGTGCAACAAGTCTCATAAATGCCATACCATGCCTTCCTTCAGGCTAGCTCTGATACCATGTTATTTTTTCATCGTTTAAATCTATAGATCTAGGATCTTAACTGAAAGAACAACATGTACAACATTTCAAGCGTAAGAGACAAGAGACACAAAACATTTCACCGGGGAAAACCAAGAAGGTGAAAAACCCCGCAACTTCCTAAGAGATAGAATAAGCATCAATACAAGGATCACCATGATCAAACCCAATAGTTAGATAACTTCATCAGCATGCTCCTCCTCCACTTGTGTGCACTCCTCCTCTCTCTCTCACTAATGGGAAGTGAGTGAAATGAGACAATGTGTAAAATGAGAGAGACACACTCTCTATTTATACGCTAACTTTCACTTGACCTTTACTCAACTAGGTCAGCCCTAACTTAACAACTTAACATAATGCTGACTGGGCCGACCCCTCTAGGGTGGTCTAATAACCGTTTGACCCACATGACTCATACAGGGCTAACCCCATCAAGGTGGTCTAATAACCCATCAAGTATCAGTTACAACACTTACAATATAACTTGCGACACTTGCAAGTACACATGACGACACTTCCAATCGGAGGAATAATACATCTCCGTTGGGGATACAATAAGTACAAATATACAAGTGAATATCTTCTGAAGTTACAAATACATCAACACATATCAAGTGCCGAGTCTTCAAAAAAAGCTTGGTACACTCTTGAAACTTATTATCAAGGTGTTACCAAGGTGAAGAATGTTAAGTTGCAGAACTTGAGAAGGGACTTTGAAAATTTGAAGATGAAGGACAATGAGACCATTGATAATTTTATGACTCAAGTCATGAACATTCTAAGCCAACTGAGACAATATGGTGAAGACCTCTCAGATAAGCGTGTGATTGAGAAATTGTTGAGATGCTTGCCAAAGAATTTTGAAGAAATGGTTGTTCCCATTGAAGAGTTTAAAGATTTCAGACAAATGCACATTGATGAGTTTATTGGTTCTTTAATTGCTCATGAATCAAGAATGAACAGGTATGATGATACTCCATTAGAAAATGCTTTTAAATCTCAGCTACATGTTACTAGAGGTGGAGGCAAAGGAATGTCTAGTAGCATAGGAAGAGAAGTTCGAACTGCTGATGATAGTGACAACATAAATGATTCAGAATCTGAAGAGAAGTTACAGCAAAATACTCCTAGTGTAAGGGGGACTAGTACTAGAACAAGGCATCCAATAAATCAAAGGTATGATAGACCTAAAGTTCAATGTTTCTATTGCAAGAAATTTGGGCATTTTGATAACAAGTGTTTGAAGAAGAAAGCACATACTAGTAAGTTGTCTACACACATTATAGAGGAGACTGAAAATGAGGAGAATCCTATGTCTTTAACTTGCAATGTCACTGAGGAAAGTTCAAATGATATATGGTTCTTGGACAGTGCATGCAACAATCACATGACTCGAAATAAGGAGTTATTTTTAAGCCTAGACACACTCATTCAATCTGAAGTGAATTTAAGTAATGACAGTAAGGTAAAAGTTAATGGTAAAGGTGCAATTGTTGTATATGTCAAGAATGGTAAAAGAAGAACAATTCATGATGTTTATTATGTTCCTGGTTTAATGTGTAACTTATTAAGTGTTGGACAGTTGTTAGAGAAAAAGTACAGAGTGTTCTTAAAGAACAAGGTATGTGTTGATGTATATGTAGCTTCGGAATGTATTTCACCTATGTATTTCATCTATGTATATTGTACTCCTATAGAGATGTTATTATTCCTCTATACGGAAGTGTCATCATTTGTATTGACAAGTGTCATAACTTGCCGATGGGTTATTAGACCACCATGTGTGGGGTCAGCCCTGATTAAGTTAACCATGGGTTATTAGGCTAATTTAGACAAGTCGGCCCCACTGGTTTATTAGGCAGGACATGACATGTATAAATAGAGACCGGGAGATCTCTATTTGATTCATTCACTTACTCACTCTTCCATCACTCGAAAAGTGGCACACATGTGAGGAGAAGGATCAGCTGCTAGGAGAAGACTATCTCTTGTACTTTGGTTGTGCTTTGGTTGTATCATTGCTCTCTCTATCTCTGAGGAAGTTGTGGGGTTTTTCACCTTTATGGTTTTCCCCAATGAAACTCTGTGTGTCTATTGTCTCATGTGATTGCTTGGTGTGATTGATATGCATTGTTATACTTGATATGCTGTACATGTTATTCTCTCAGTAAAGATCCTAGACTATATTGAATTAATGCTAAAAAATTAACATGGTATCAAAGCTTCCCTCAGAAGAAGACATTGTGTAGTGGCAGAAACTAGGGTTTCTTGTTTATTGGGTTTCTCTCCACAGATTTTGGAAAGGAAGCAAGGTAGATTGACTCTACTCATCAAGGAGAATCTTTCTGTCCAATCAGAATTCAATTCTGAGCACTTTCTGTAGCTAGGGTTTTACCCCTAGCTTGTGCAAATGAGCACCTACTAAGGAGAATGGACTCCTTAGTAGCAGTTCAGTAAATGTAAATTATTAAGCTAAAACAAAGATATAAACTACTTTAAACATTGTGCATAAAAGATAAACAAAAGATATAAAGAATGGCATTTTGTATTAATGTTACCTTCAATGTGAAGGTTGATGAAGCTCCTTGCAATGTCCAAGAGGGTTGCTCCAAGCTCCAATGTGCTCCTTCTCTTTCTCCAATGGTGGGAATGGGTCAAATGTGGCACTCAAGGTGAAAGTAGCTCAAGGGTGAGCTAGGGTTTCAAGAGTGATTTTGGCAGAGTAAGGGTGCATATGATTGTGGATATGGAATAAGGGATCTCCATCACCTATTTATAGTTTTTTTGTGGTGGAGTGCTGACCCATGGTTTTGGGAAGCTGTATAGGGTTTTTTCCTCCTTTTCCTCATTATTTTATATTTTTCTTCCCTTTTTAGGGGGTTTTTGCTATTTTTGGAGGAAAAAGGGGGTTTTTTAGCCTTTTTTAGGCTATTTTGTTGGTTTTGTGGCCTTTTGGAGGCATTTTAGGCCTTTTGGAGGCTTTTTTAGTGGGATTTTTGGGTTTTTAAGGGAAATATGGTAGGAAAATGGACAAATGAGCCATATAATGTGGTAGATGAGGTAGTGAACACTTTTTGGGTGTTAACAGATTGCCCCCTGATGTGCAAGGGCAGGAGCTCATCGTATGGCCGATGGACATCATAAGTCATGAATGGTTTTCCTGGGTGTGGAGATAAGAGAAGAAACAAACTGAAGCCCGGAACAACGATCCCAAACAACTGCAAGAACTAAAAGTACATAACCTCAATAATGGATGAGGAATCATCTGATCATATGGACGAGGCGGGCATTCCCATGCTCGTATCAGGACATATCATAATAACAATGGGGTCCAAAAAATGGGGACCTGACATATACATGACCTCAAATACTGACTGAGGAATAATCTCAATATATGGACGAGGCGGGCATACCCATGCTCGTATCAAGATACATAAACAGAACTGTGAGGCCCGAAAAAGGGGGACCTGTAAGATACATAGCCACTGTGTACATCATAGGTGTCCAGAGGGGACACAAAGCTGGGACATACTGCTAGGCGGACCATGTGTAAGCTGAAGAACTGGTGCACTGGACTATCAACAGTGCTGCCGAAGGTGGTACCAAAGGAACTGATGAGCTGCTGGATCATAGTGACTGGGGTCATACTATCAATGGTACACTGAACTGGAACTGAAATGGGTACTCAAGGAAGCATATAACTGGATGGCTTCCGAATACCATCGCCAACACAGCCCGGACATCCACGGGAACATACAACTAGGCGTTCCGAAGTGACTCACCAATGTGCTAGAGTCAAGGGAAATCCGGGGTCTTCGACTAAAAACTGATGGGATATAATCCTACGCGATCCTCAACGATGCGATTAAGGTGCTGAAGTCGAGCATGTGAGAAACAACCACTCGGAGAGGCAATGATGACTCCTCTCAGAATGATCCGTAGGCACTTACCACTGATGGTGATAAGTCCAAGGCGTAGGGACCTCTGGGCCTATCCTCTGGAATAGAGGAGCTGTCGTCGACAGAGGGAGACCTGCAACTATCAAGGAAATGATGTTTCCTTGACAGGAGCGCGAGGTACATGACCGAAATGTGATAGTACTGATGGCAGGATTGACAAACTGTGGGGGGACAACTGGGCAAGTAGAGTGGGTGGACTCAAACTTCCTTTGTTCAGAGTATGATAATGGGAATGATCGGGCCGCATATGAAACTGACTAAGGGGAAAGGGATCATAGCTGTATTGGATCTGGGAAGGTGACTGGTCTGAGGGAGACTCAAGCTGTGGTAAAAAGGCAGGAGACTGCAGAATACTCTGAACAAAGGCGACCTGATTGGGGGTGCTGCCGAGATGATCGATCAAAGTGCCAGGAGGCACGGGGGAAAACTTCTTCATGGGTTAAGGAACTAGAAGAAGTGTGTGTAAAATGGTACTGTCGTGTGGATTTTACGAGCCCAGGACAGTTCATGCTCGTGGTTGCTTTCAATTTTAAGGAGTCTGAAAGCGATAAGAAGACTCTGAAGTAATGGAATGGTACTGTCGTGTGGATTTTACGAGCCCAGGACAGTTCATGCTCGTGGTTGCTTTCAATTTTAGAGAGTCTGAAAGCAAGTAAGAAGACTCCAGGGGGTTGCTTTTTCGTAGATTTAGTCTCCAAGGCCCAAAGAAGCATAAAAGGATGCAATGAAGAACTCTTCTAGCCGGTGTGACTAGAGTATTCCTTTTTCGTAATTAGTCTACCAGGTCCGGAAAAGGGTTAAACTTATACCAGATAGACGCCCTTTCAGGTACTTTAGCGAGCATGAAAGGAAGCAAGATTGCTCGGCGATCTTTTCATTCTTTTAGGAGTCAGAAAAGAGCTTAGCGAAAACTCCCTAAGTGCCTTTTTTGTAAAGGACTTGTCCGGCCCGAAAAAGGGATAAAATTATACCGAACAAAAGGAATGGCCAGGCAAGGAGGATGTGTTCGATCAAGGCAGATTTATGGTGACCAAGAACGAGGGTAGGTGGGGAACACTGATGGGCCTCCTTGCGGGGTGATTGAAATGGTGGCAAAATAACGAAACATTTGCAGTATGACAAGAGTGAATGGCTCATGTAAAAGTGTGGGACAATCCGATAGCGGCCGATGTGGCGAGCAAACCGAGGCAGCAAGGTGTCGGGACACAATGTTGAAATTGTACCAGGTGAGAGCGAGAAATGATCTCAAGCATCATCACGAGCTCGGAAAAATGAATCCGACGATATAAAGGATGTCAAAAACGGGTAACAGCCGATGTGGCACGCACGCCGAGGTGACGAGGGTGTTTTGGAAAAATACCCAAAAAATCATGGGGTGAGAGCGAGAAATGATCTCAAGCATCATCACCAGCTCGGAAAAATGAATCCGATGATATAAAATATGTGAAAATCGGAGAACGACCGATGTGGCACGCAAACCGAGGCGACTAGTGGCGTCTGAAAAAATGGGCAAAAAATGACTGGGTAAAAATGATGCAACGAGGTGACCATCATGATGGTCTCGTCGTGCTGATTCCAGTGGTGGAAACGGTGCATAAAACGGACTCCGTATGGGGTCAGAATGGCCAAAACAAGAAAAAGTCAACTGACTATAAATAGTGGTGGGTCCAACATGACATGTGTCAGTTGTACGTTTTGACTTTGACTTGTGATCAGAGTGGACCAGAGCTTAGGTGGCATTTCTGGACGATCCGACCGACCGATTTCAGATCCGGGAGACATAGGTATTCCGTAAAACTCATACCTGCATGTTTTTTAGGGTCGGGGGTTGGGTAGTGGGTCCCAAGGTTTACTGGTACGGTCCACGTGGGGTGGACCGCGGGTTAGGGGTTCGAAACCGCGGTTGGCGACCGTGGGTTTCGGGGTGAACCACGCGGTTGGAGACCACATGTTCCCTTGATGGATACGCGGTCGAGTACCGCGAGTTCCAAGGAGGAACGCGCGGTTGAAAACCGCGGGTTTGGGGCTGACAGGCGCGGTTAGGAACCGCGACTATAGGCCTGATAGCCGCGGTCGGAAATCGCAGCAGGAAGCCCGAAAGCCGCGGTTTTGGACCGAGCTAAGAGGGTCTTCCGGGAGAGGGAAAAATACTTATTTAGTTGACATGAGTCTAATGAGTCTGTTGTGTGATTGACAGGATGCCGCAGGTGCTCTGGAGAGAGCGGGAGATCCCGGATGAGATCATGGCTGTGATCCGAGGGGAGCGCCATGTACGATCTGTGCTGGGAATGTGCGGACTACTGAAGTTCGCACAAATCCCCATGATACGGTCAGCAGCATTGCTGCTGAACCGGCTGATCAGCTTCTGGGAGCCGGATATACAGGCTTTCTGGGTACAGGGTGAGAGGGTGGACCTCACTCTGACCGATGTATACTTTCTGACGGGGTTGCCCTGTCTAGGCAGGGTAGCAGACACACAGCCGCGGGTTGCCGCGGACGTCGACATGAAGGACATGTTAGATAGGTACTGTGGTCCAGAGGCACAGGTGCATAGGAATGCACTCTTGGTGAGGGACCTACAGGAGCCGGCAGTGCAGGCCATGGCAGCATGTGTGGTCCGGGTATTGGGGTCCCAGTCACCTGAGAAGGTGTCTGGGGGTCAGATGCAGATGATCGAGTGCGTACTGGATGGGGTGTACTACGCGTGGGGCCAGATGTTCCTGACCTGCGTTCAGCGGCAGGTAATGGCAACGAAGGAAGATGGCAAGGGCTTTTGTTTTGGTTCCTTCTTGTGTGCCTTCTTTATGGAGAGGGTACCCACACTGCGGCCACGGGTGCCGATCAGGGCAGGAGGTATGAAGGAGCCGCGGATGGTGCGGTGGGGTGAGATGATGCACCGCCATGGTGGCGGCAACATGGGAAGGTATTTTACGCAGGAGTTGTACCTGCAGTGGCTCCAGATACCATTGACACTGGACGACTTCCCGTATCGGGACATGGACTTCACGGGAGATCCAGAGGCGCCACGAGCACCAGGACAGGCATGGGGTCCCGACGGTACGTATGTGTTTTTGCTTGCATGTTATGTATGTCAAGTTTTATTTATATGATAGGAGATTGATATACTGTGACTGACATATGGGTGATCTTGCAGATGTGGGCCTGAGGCCGCCTCCAGGACATGTGGCATGGAGGGGTATTGCGGCCGTCCCAGCTCTGCCGGGGCGAGGTGAGGTTCGTCGCCGTGATGCGGAGGGGACACTGGAGTCGGTGCGGGCACTACTAGATCGGTTGTTGATAGGGGTGACCGACGAGGGATGGCGGGATATTGATCCTGCTGTAGTGCAGGATTGCATGATGGCACCCCGAGAGTTCAGATCCATCGCGATTCGGGTGGCGGTTCTAGTGGACCGGGTACGGGCACAGGAGGCCGGAGGAGAGGAGGACTTGCCGGAGGAGGAGCAAGGGGAGGACTCAAAGGCAGCCGATGCAGGCAGTGATGCAGGATACGACTCTCATTAGGGAGTGCAGTGGACTCCCCCTGAGTTTTGTAGCTACGGCATGTATTTTGATGAGGCTTTAGGGATGTATAGCCATTTTTTGTATAGCTGAATACAGGGGTACTCAGGACATGTATAGCACTGAACATGTATATTTTTTGATATATATATATATATGCACGTGGATGCACCTTTTTGTATGATGTTGTTGTATTTGTACACACGTGGATGCGCTTTATGAATTGTGATATGTTTACATTGCACGTGGATGCAAGTAGGTTAGGATGTTAGGCACGTGGATGCCCCTTGTGTATTTTATGTGATGCAACATGATATATGTATGTTTAGGCACGTGGATGCCCCTATGGATATGGATGTGGTGTATGTACATGGATGCAGATGTGGATGCGATGCAATCTTTTTGGGTTTTTAGATATTTTTATGAGATGCTATGGGATTGTGATGCATGATGTTACATGGTGTGATTGATATGCCAGTCTAGGATGTTGTTGGCCATTTGGTCTGCGACACTATTTTGGGCTCTGGGGATGTAAAATCTCAATCACAGCTGAACCTAGATACTGTGGATTCCTCACTGGTGAAAGATTGCACAACATTTGCAAGAATAGCATAAAAATTTGTAAATGAATGAAGAACAATACACATGAAATGGTGAATAATGTCAATATTATTAACTGTCCAACCTTAACATAGGTTAAGAACACTCATATATACAAATCTGGAAGAATTCGAATCCATCTGGAGTGTTCACACTGATCTAGCTTAGAAAAAGCTCAAACCCCCCTAGGTTGACCAAAATATCCCAAACCATCCCAAACTGGTTCGAATCTGCAGTGTGAATGCTGGGAATGACTGGACAGGCCCATGTGACCTCACACATGTGAAGAAACTGGTTGGTTAGAGGTTTGGTAGCTAAAATTGGCCAAAATTATGACAAAGTTGGCAAGATTGTCCACAAATTGAGCAAATGCGCCCTAGGTAGAAGAGAAGCATGCTGAATGCATTAAATGACCTGAGGAGGGCGCTCTAGGCATGCTGAATGCATTAATTGCCCTGGGGAGCGCTCCAAACAGCTGGTTTGACTCAGCACTTGTTCACATTGCTAACTAGTTCAAGATAGTTTGACCATTTATCAGCTAATCAACTTAGGGATGTAATAATTAATCACTTGGGCACTCATTAACCATCATTAATAAATGATTAATGTACATAGGTGTAAAAATGTTCTAACACCCCCCCTTAAGCTAGACTTAGTGAAATATAAAAAATTAAGGCCTTGGCAACTAGGCTCAAGTCACCTTTTACATCATGAAAATTTATTTGTCCATGTAACCAAGGTAAGGAGGAAAACCACATGGGAAATAAAACCTCCCCTCTAAAATGGACATTTGGCATATATCAAAATACACCAATCATCACCATGCATCACTCACCCCAAGCAAAGATCTAAGGTGAGTGAAGGTCTTCTCGGTAAAACACTTGGTGAAGATATCAGCAGTTTGCTCACTGGATGGGCAATACTGCAATGCTATGGTCCGGTCATGCACCAACCCCCGAATGTAATGCATGTGTATCTCTATGTGCTTGGTCCTCTGTCTCTGTACTGGATCGGTAGAAATCTTGATTGTACTTTGATTATCATACCAAAGAATAGTGGGTGAATCAAAGACAATCCCGAACTCTGCAAGAATACCTTGCAGCCAAACACATTGTGTGGCTTCATTGACTGCTCCCCTGTACTCGGCCTCAGCTGAAGATAAAGAAATAGTGCTTTGTTTCTTGCTTGACCAGCATATAGGTCCATGTGCAAGCATAAAAACATAACCGGAAGTTGACTTCCGATCAATACAATCACCGGCCCAATCAGAATCTGTAAATCCTACTAGTTCAAGGGATGAACCAGCAGCATAATGGATACCAAAGGACTTAGTACCCTGAACATAATGAAGGATCCTCTTGGCTGCCTTCCAATGGATCTCATGAGGCTCTTGCATGTGCCTTGCAACAGCTCCAACAACATAAGACAAATCTGGTCGAGAGTGTGTAAGATACAACAAACTCCCAACAAGTTGCCTATACAACGAACTGTCAACTAGTGGTGAAGAACCCCATTCTGTAAGCTTAACTCCTGAAAGAAATGGAAATTTTGCAGACTTACATTCAGCCATCTTAAATTTCTGCAGCAAATCTGAAGCATACCTTGACTGACATACAGAAATTCCATTCACAGATTGATCTATCTCCAAACCCAGAAATTGTTTTAGCAATCCTAGATCGGTCATGGAGAATGCACTGTGCAATGCTCTCTTAACTGAGTCAATTTCTTTGGTGCAGCTACCAGTGATCAAAATATCATCAACATACAGTACAATAATCAATATCAGATCACTAACATGCTGCATATACACATTTGGATCAGACTTACACCTATCAAACCCCAAAGATAGCAGAAAATTGTCCATTTTTGCATACCATGCTCTAGGAGCTTGCTTGAGCCCATAGAGTGACTTGTTCAACCTGCAAACAAGTGTATGATCAGAAATAAAACCTTCAGGCTTCTGCATATATATCTCCTCATTCAGATCCCCATGAAGAAAGGCACTTTTTACATCCATGTGATGAATCTCCCAGCGCTTGGAAGCCCCAATGGCCAAAACTAGTCTTATGGAGTCCATCTTTGCCACCGGTGCAAATGTCTCTGTATAGTCCACTCCTTGGACCTGAGAGTAACCCTTAGCCACCAACCTGGCCTTATACTTCAGATCAGAGCAATCAGATCCAATTTTGGTTCTATAAATCCACTTGCATTGCACTAGTTTCCTCTTGGGAGGAAGAGGGACCAAATCCCAAGTTTTGTTCTCATGGAGTGAGTTCATCTCCTCTTGCATGGCTGATTGCCATCTTGGGTCTGTACATGCTTCTGAATATGACATTGGATCAGATCCAACCATCAAATAACATGCCTCACTCAGATCAGAATTATCACATGCAAAGGAATTGTGAAATTGAGATCTAGTTTTCCTAGCATCTTGGGGATCTCCCACAAGCTCTCCGGCACTTTGAATTGTTTTCTCTGCCCACTTGGGCCTTGAGGGAGGGATATGTTCAGAATCCATATCAACATCATCTTCAGCAATATCAGAATCAGAAATATCAGAGAAAGAATCACTACTTACTTCATCATCAAGACGAGGGAATGAGCATTCCCCATCACCTTGTTCACTAGCTTGCAAGAATTCTTCCTCTTCGAATTTGACACTTCTTTCAATGAAAGTTTTGTGAGTGGATGGATAAAAGAGCTTGTAGCCCTTGGAATCCTCTGCATACCCAACCATGATTGACTCCTTGCTTTGGGGCTGCAAGGCCTTTCTCTTCTCCGGTGGAATTCTGGCCCAAGCCCTTGAGCCAAAAATTCTGAAATGTGAGACATTGGGCTTGTGGCCCATCCATGCTTCAAATGGAGTGATTCCTTGCAATGCTTTGTGTGGTGCTCTGTTCTGAACATATGCTGCACAATTCATAGCTTCAGCCCACAATTTGGGAGATAAATCCCTTGCTTGCAACATGCAAGTTGCCATCTCTTTCAGTGTTCTATTTTTGCGCTCTGCAACACCATTTTGCTGTGGTGTGTAGGGCACTGAGTGTTGCATCTGAATGCCATGCTCTTGACAGAGCTGCTGCAAATTGTTGTTGACATACTCTCTACCATTATCAGTCCTCAAAACCTTCATGGCCTTCCCACTGAAGTTCTCAACCATGCTCTTAAAAATTTTGAAACATTCAAAGACTTCAGATTTTTGCTTAAGGAAAAATAACCAGCAGTACCTTGAGTAGTCATCGATGAAGGTGAGCACATATTTGCTGCAGCCATAGGAGGGAGTGGGGAGTGGCCCTATCAGATCAGAATGCACTATCCCAAGAGGTTTATCAGCACTCCTTGCCTTCCCTTTGTCATACTTCTTTTCAGGATGCTTCCCAATCATGCAACCCTTGCATGTTCCACTTGAAAAACTGATTTGTGGCAGCCCTTCTACCATCTTTTCTTTGCTCAAAAATTGAAGATATCTGTAGTTTAGGTGCCCATACCTTTGATGCCATAGCTTGCTGGTCTCATTCCCATGTGACAGAAGCACACTTGGTGAAGAGAATTTGAGGAAGTGGGAGAACTTGTACATCTTCATGTCATGGTCTGCAACACCCTTTGCAACAATTTTCCCGGTGGAAACTTCTGATATCTCCACTTCATCCTGAGTGAAGACCACCTTCTTTGCTGCTCCAGTATGTGTCATTTGATATACAGAGAGAAAGTTTGCTGCAAGATTTGGCACATACAGCACATTGGAGAAGAAGCCATTCTCCATAGAGATTTTCCCAATGCCATGAGCAGGGATTTCTGAGTCATCTCCCATTCGAATTGAGAGGCCACTGTAGGGAGCAAGTTTAGAAAACGAGTCTCTTGAGGAAGCCATGTGCCTTGAGGAACCTGAATCAATGATGAACAAAGGTGAATGAGATGAGCTAGCCACCAAAGCATGGCAGCTCTCCTTGTCTTCAGAAACGCACTCCTTCTTCTTGGAACTTTCAGGAAGAGGAATATTATTTTTCTGTAGGAGATGGGTCATGGTGTCTATGGTTTTCTTCATGCATGAGCTCTCTGGATGAAAACCTCTTTGACAGTAGCTACATTTTGTCTTCTCAGCCTTCTTTCCCTTGTTCTTGACAGGATTCGAAACCCCCTCAGAGGATTTGGGCCTCTCATCCTTCCTCTTCTTCTCTTGAGGTTTCGACCCCTTGGGTTTTTGCTTGCCTCTTCCACATTTCGAATCTCCAGCTGCAAGAACTTGATCTTTTTGCTTGATGGAGCCCATCAAGACCAGCTTGTCTTGCTCTTGAGTTAGCATCTCCATGAAGTCAGCCAAAGATGGCATCTTCCAACCTCTAACTGTGAGCCTTGTGGAGTTGAAGGAAGACACAAAAACTGAGTATTCAGAACCCAATTTGGAGAGAATGGAGAACACCAACTGTTCTTCTTTCTTCTCTATGCCACATTGTCTGATCTGCAAGACCAAGTTCTTGAACTTGGTGAAGAAGTCCTGGATGGAATCGAAATTCCCTGGGCTCAGTGAGACAAGCTCATTTTCGAGCTGGTGGCCTCTCATCTCATCAGTCTTTCCAAACAGTGTCTCAAGCTTGAGCCACACTTCATTTGGAGTTGCTAGACTTTCTACATGAAACAGGAGGTCTCTCGAAATGCTGAGACAAAGGAGGCCAAATGCCTCATCCATTCTGTTAAAAAACTTGGATTTCTCCACAGCTGAGTTTGGCTCCACCTCAGTGCCCATCGTGATTCTGTAGAGACCCTTAGATCTCAGCAAAATCACCATTTCTTCCTTCCAATCGAAATAGTTGAAGGGTGTGAGCATGTTTGGGTGAGATGGCTCCATTCTTCTCTGCTGCAATTCGCACTTGCTGACAATGTTGATCTTCAATACCTGCAAACAACTCTCAAATCACTCAGGAGGGATCTACACTAATAGATTCGAACCCTGTATGGATAGTGGGTGCATTCGGGAGAGCATCACACCTGAGAGGAGCCACTAGATTTCTCCAGTAAGCTCAAGGCAATGGCCTCAGGAATTATGTGGTTTCTCCACTGCTTCTGGCAATCCACTACAACAGTTTTGCTAGTTCGAATTCTAGCTCCAAGAGCTCTGATACCATGTAAAATCTCAATCACAGCTGAACCTAGCTACTGTGGATTCCTCACTGGTGAAAGATTGCACAACATTTGTAAGAATAGCATAAAAATTTGTAAATGAATGAAGAACAATACACATGAAATGGTGAATAATGTCAATATTATTAACTGTCCAACCTTAACATAGGTTAAGAACACTCATATATACAAATCTGGGAGAATTCGAATCCATCTGGAGTGTTCACACTGATCTAGCTTAGAAAAAGCTCAAACCCCCCTAGGTTGACCAAAATATCCCAAACCATCCCAAACTGGTTCGAATCTGCAGTGTGAATGCTGGGAATGACTGGACAGGCCCATGTGACCTCACACATGTGAAGAAACTGGTTGGTTAGAGGTTTGGTAGATAAAATTGGCCAAAATTATGACAAAGTTGGCAAGATTGTCCACAAACTGAGCAAATGCGCCCTAGGTAGAAGAGAAGCATGCTGAATGCATTAAATGACCTGAGGAGGGCGCTCTAGGCATGCTGAATGCATTAATTGCCCTGGGGAGCGCTCCAAACAGCTGGTTTGACTCAGCACTTGTTCACATTGCTAACTAGTTCAAGATAGTTTGACCATTTATCAGCTAATCAACTTAGGGATGTAATAATTAATCACTTGGGCACTAATTAACCATCATTAATAAATGATTAATGTACATAGGTGTAAAAATGTTCTAACAGGGGACATGTGTGAAGGTGATGGATTCAAACTGTCGGCTGAGTTGTTTTGCGCGCAGGAATTTCCTAAAAAGGCAGGGATCACGCACCTGGTAGCAGTTGTTGAGCTGGGAGACAAGTAGCTGGGAGTCAAGGAACACATGAAGGTGACATATGCCCATTTGGAGGGCGGCAGTCAAAAGACCGGTCACAGCATCATACTCCGCCTGGTTATTGGTAGCAGCGCCTATACATATTCCGTCAAGGTGAATCATCTCGTTGGAAGGAGAGTACAAGACCCATGCTGCAGAAGCCAGGTTGGGAGACCAGCGGCTTGCTCCATCAGCGAAGCCAATGTAACAAGGTGGAAGATGGTCCATCTTTAATCATGCAGAAATGATGAATATAAGATGATGGTAAAAAAGTGAAAAACAAAAAGATAGCAAACTGTACAATTCGGACCAACCCATTACGGGGGTTGCGCAACGTGTGACCTTCGGAGTCAGCTAAGATGTATGCCCCCTTGCCGAGACAAGTCTTCAAGATGTAAGGGCCTTGCCACATGGATTCAAACTTCCCTTTACCGGTTTTGTCATGGGCTTGGTCATAGGCGAGGACAAGGTCCCCTTCGTGGGAAGCGAGGTCGAGACCGGGCATTTCAGTAAAGGACCAGGCGAAGACATCACTGAACTCTGTGAAGAGTTTTTGGTACTCCTCAATCTCGGTTTTGACAGCGGGGAGCTGTGAGGGATGAATGGGGCACTGCTTCTGACGGATGGGGGGTACATCAGGCCATGTGTCGATGTGGTGCTCTATAATGGCGGGGTCAAGACCAGGCATCTCGGTATAGGACCAGGCAAAGACATCACGGAATTCTCGGAAGAGTTTTCTGTACTCCTCAATCTCTTGTTCACTGCAGGAGGCTCCTAAGGCAATGCATTCATTGACGCCAGGGGGGTCAGAGATATCTATGTGGATAACGGGTGAGATGTTGGCCATGTTACCCTCCTCGAAGGCGTCAGGAGCAGGAATAGGGTCCTTGAACCAGTCGACCTTGGTGGGGAGGAAGTCTTTAGACTCAACTGTGAATTGGGTAGTTGTGCTAGAGGAGGATTCTTCTGGGATAAAATAGGAACGGTGGTGCATGTCATCCCAAGGGTAATCCGGGGCAGTAAGGGCCTCAAGAACTTCCTCATCAGTACGGAAAGTTTGCGTCGTCAAATCGGTTGACGAGGGGGTCGTGGTTGAAGAGATCATATAGATGATATTAACCTCTCCAGAAGGGGGAGAGACCGGGGGATATATCTCCTCAATGGTAGGTGGTGCCGTCTCAAGGTCTAGATTGTTCATCTCATAGAGAGCCGCTCTGTAGTCCGGGAGATCGGGACAATGATGTGAGTAATGCCCATAAATACCGCATATGGCACAGGGGTGGTTGGTACGTAGGGACTTATCTTTAGGCTTCGGAGTGGGATTTAGTTCGACAGTTGGGATGTTAGGGTCATCGTCGAGCATCTGCATGTGCTTCTGTAATGCTGGTAACTGTGGGCATTGATGGGTCGCATGGCCCAACTCGTCGCACAGCGAGCATTTGGGAGGAGCACGAAATACTGGAGGGGTTTTGACTGTCCTGGGAGGTGGGACAGCAGTGTAAGGTTGTGGCCCTCTTCCCCCAGTGGGGTTGGGAGTAGGAGGGGGAGTCGTGGAGGACGAAGGGGTAGAGACACCGGGGGGTGGCTGAGTGGTAGTAGCCATGGGTTGCACCGGTTGGAGGACGACATCGGGTGTCGGCGGGTGAACGGAAGGCGAAAGGTACCAGACGGGTAATCCCAAGGTTAACCCAGGGAGGCTAAGGGTAGCCATGACTGGGGCGCTTACTACTCCCGATGGAGGGACTAGAAAGGGGATGTTATGGATCGGTGTAACACCAATGTGGCTAGGTACCAATGGTGGTTTAGGAAACAAGGGTGGTTGATTTTTAGGTGGTTGGTTGTCGTGGGACAAGGTACATAAGTCAGACACTTCGGGCGTAGATGACAGGGGAGGAATGGATTGAAAGGTGGAGGTCATCGGCGCATCTGAGTAGACTCCAGGCCCCGTAGAGGAAACAAACGAGGTGGTGGCATGAGAAACAGGTTGTTCAACCATGGGGAGAACATTTTCAGGTGCCGCGGGAGCACTGGGATCATAGTAGGTGAGCTGGTCAACCTTAACCACGCGTCCCTCATGGGGGAACATCATGGTGCGAAAGACGGAAGAGGCAACTGCCCGCATGGCATACATATAGCTGCGGCCAAGTAAAAGGTTATAATCCAATTGGGCATTGATTACCTCAATGTCAATGAGTACAGTTTTGCCACCTAAATGGACGGGGACATTGGCTAGGACGCCTTGGGGCTGAGCCGAACGACCGTCGTAGGCGCGTAATGCAGTAGTAGACTGCTGGAGAGTGGGGGATCCCAACTTCTGCCACACGAACGTAGACATGACGCATGTGGAGGAACCTTCATCGATGATGTATCGATGGATGACAAGATTCTGGATGGAAACAGAAACTTGGAATGCTAGGGTGGAAGGCAGGCGAGGTTCAGACTGGTCTAAATCAAATGCCATCAAATTCGAATCATTTGGGTCAATCCCCCCAATGGCGGAGAGTAAAGTCTTGCGCTGGGAAGGGCAATTCTTCAAGACTTCTAACGCAGACATGGCTGCGGGAGATTGGGCTAGGTCGTCTACAATGTTGTAGTTTGATGCAGCGCGCGCATTGGGGTTATTGTTGATACGGCGAAGTGGGAAACGAGGGGCTTTCGGAGCACCATGAAGTGGAGGTGGAGGTATACGTAACGCTTGATCGGTGGGATGGGCGTTAGTAGGTTTATCAGTGGGAGGTACGTTAGTGGTGGAGCCATACTGGTTCCGACGAGTCTGGAGGTTGACGTCAGCGGATGACATCATCAACAAGTGGTGAGTTCCCGAGTCAAACATGGATTGATCGGGAGCAGCGTACGTGATTTGCTGTTGGGGTTGCACGTTGGCTTGAGGGGGAGCCAACGGCTGAGTGTTCACGACGCCTTGGGTTGGTAATGGGTTTTGCAGCACCAAAGGTGGTTGCTGAGGTTGAGGGGGGTTAGGAGGCGCCTGAGGAGCTGCCTGCCCTTGGCGGTGGGCATCGTCAACCCAGAGTTGCCTAGCTCGCTCCAAGTGTGGGAAAGCATGCGTGTAGTGGCCATAGACCCCGCAAATAGAACACGGGTGGTTTGTTTGCAAATTGGGGTTTTTAGCCTGCTTGGGCGGGCGATCAGGGTTTTGGTTAGCAGGGGTTGCATTATTATTGTCGGGGGGATTCGCTGGTTGACCAGCTTGGTCTGCAGGTTGGTTGTTCCCCCGATTACGGCCCTTGCCGTGGTTTTGTTGACCCTGGTTGCGTTGGTTGTTTTGGTTTTGCTGCGGGTTTTGTTGGGCGTAAACTTGCCCTTGGGCAGCAGGTGGATTCTGAGGTTGCGCAGGTGCGGGAGCAGGCTGCGGTGGATGATATGTAGGTTGAGGCTGAGCAGGTGCAACAAATTGAGGGGGTTGCTGATATGGCTGCGGAGCGGGTTGTGGGTTTGCCGCAGGGGATGCCTGTGGCGGATAATAAGCAGGTTGGGCTTGTGAAGGCGCAGGAGCTGGGGCAGCCTGCTGATGGTGGTAAGGCTGAGGTGCGACTGGGGGGGCATAAGCGGGAGTCGCATGACTGAAGCATTGAGGAGGACATGAGGGTCCTTGGTGGTGGTGATGTGTCATGGGAGCATACGAGTTGGTTGCTCCAGACTGTGAGGTGGCCCGTGAAAGGTCGGGGCCAGGGTTAGGACGTGCTATGGAAAATGGTTGGGGATGCGAAGAAACACGACCAATGATGCCATCTGCAGCGTGGGATGCCCCTGGTGCATCATGCTGGGAGGACTCGCCGCGAGGGGCGTCAGGTATAATGGTATAAAGGTAACCCGACTGGGCGTAAATGAGGTCGAACTGTTGAGCCTTAAGGATGGCCTCTTCCTCAGACTGGGGTCTTTCTGATGCCACATCCTTAGCAATAACAGGTAGAAGGGATTTGAGGAACCAATCTAGGAAGATACGGTCGTCTAGTTTGATCTTGCATAAGCTACGGCGTCGACGCCACTCATGGATGTGGTCCGTGATATGGGTAGCTGTGTTTTGTCTACAAGATAGGAGGATCTCAACGTCCGCGTCATAGCGGACAGGTAACTAGAAGAACTGCAGAAAGGTCGAGTCAAGGGAAGCAAAGGTGGCATGGGTCCCGTGGGGTTGCTCGATATACCACTTGGCTGCAGAGCCAGTGAAGGTGCGCTGTAGGAGACGGAGGCGAACAGAGTCGTCCACTATGGAGTTGGAGGAACACCATAGATGAAAAGACATGATATGGTTTTGTGGGTCCTCGCCTGCCTTACCCTCGAACTTAGGGATGTCTGAGGGGAGCTTGGTAGGCATATGAGGCCACGTAGGGTCGTGTCGAATAGGGTCATTGGTCAATCTGGCCAGGTCAGGTAGGTTGAGGCTAGCCATGAATGGCAAACTGGAAGGAGGATGTGACACAGTAGTGGGTTGGACCAAGTTGGGGCCAATGCCCCCAAGTGGAGGGACAGGATTTGGGATGGTGCCCCCAAGTGGGGGAACTAAGGTGGTGGAGGATGGTCCAGCACCACCATGGGTAGTGTGAGCCACTGATGTAGTGGGGATAGGGATTCCCGCTGCGGGAATAGGTACCGTGAGGGGAACGGTAGATGGGGGTCCCATGGAGGGCATGCCCAAAACAGGTGTAGTAACTGGTGTAGTGGTGGATGTGCCACCAATGGTCCCTATAACAAATGGAGTGGAAGTCGTGCCAGCCATGGGGCTAGTAGGGGCAGTGTAAATAGGGTTCTCAGACTCTGTCTCAGAATCGGAGGTAAAGTAAGGTGCGTCAATATATGGTGACGGAGACCTACGTCGCTGACGAGTGGAGTCAAGTGACAAGGCTCTAGATCTGTGATGAGTGGTATCAACGGATGATGATCGGAATCTCTGACGGGTGGTGTCAAGTGAACCGTGCTGTGGGGGCTCGCCCCTGAGGCGCCGAGAATGTCTCGGGGACTCAATGGTGACAGATGGTGTCTAATCTCTGTGGGTTGAGGTGAGTAAAAACAGCTCAAAAAGGCCTAATGCAACCGAGTGTGCAGAAGGAGAGCTAAAAAAATAAGGCACTCAGGCCAACAACCAACTCAAAACACCCACTGCAATAGCTGTGCTACAATAGGTGGAGTATCAACAAAAGATGGTCAGAATACCAACAAGCAGCAGGTTTCCTAGAAATAAAAAACGGTGGACTCACTAGACCAAAGGGAGGTAAAGGAGCATGCAAACACCTAACTAAAAGTATTCTGACTCAACTAAACATATCCTCTGCAAGGTGATGAAATCCAAGTCAGACAATATGAGTAGGAAAGCCAAGTGGCTATGATATCCCCCTACCGGGAGGGACACCGGGTAGTCAATCCTAGAAGAATGGCAACTAAGATACCCCGTTCATGACACATCCAGAAAGGTGAATCTGCTGTTTAGTCCGTTGACCGCAATACCCCTATATAGGGATATCCCGCGAACCACGAAAGGTATCCCTTCGGTTACTGAATGGAGTGCGGTATTCCACTCAGGCCTCCGGAACCAGTCTCCCGACTTCAACCCTCCTAAGGGAGAGGCCCTCTGATAAACTGGTCGTGACCGTGCCAAAAAGTACTAGGGGATTTTGGTTCCCTATTTGGACAACAACTATGTCTCAAGTGAAAGTGACCGAGGGGTGTTATTGGAAGCCTATCCCCCCGACCCTACCTAACTACAATGATTCTTTTGTGTTCCCCAAGTGGGGTTAGAATGTTGGTTCAATTAGGTACTTTTTAAGGCTCACTTGATTTATGTGACAGAGTGTGTGCTCGTGAGGTGATGAACCCAAAATAGAAGTGCCACAAGGGGTGCAACTTCCAACTATCAATAATACTGAAATTGAAACTTTAACTTGCAAAATTTTCTGAATTAAAAATACTGAAATTTTAAAAGAATTCTGTAAAGGGAACAGAAATTATGTTGCAGAAAGGCTGTAGGGAAGTGAGGCTGCAGGTAGGACAGAGGGCTGTTCAGATGCAGAAAATAATGCAGCAAAAGGGGTTGGGCTCAAATTATGCAGAAATCAGACCGCGGGTCTGTGGCAAATCGGAACAGGCAGACCGCGGGTTTGAGGGAAACAGACGCTGTCGGGTCGCGGCTATCGGGCCGACAGATGCAGTCGGGACGCAAGAAACAGGGAAAAAGACGCAGTCGGGTCGCGGCAAAAGGGCTAACAGGCACAGTCGGGATGCGGGAAAGGGGCTGAAAGCCGCAGTCGGGACGCGGGAAAATGGCCGACAGGCGTAGTCAGATCGCAGCAAACAGGCTGATTAGCCGCGGTTGGATCGCAGGTAACAGACTTGAATCCGCCGGCGGGGCGTCGGAAGCAGTCTGAGAGCCGCGGTCGGGTCGCAGGTAAAGGCCTGAAAGTCGCGGTCGGGACGCGACTGCAGAGGGAAAAAACGCGATGTGCGGCGGCCGAAAGGGACAGCCGAAAGGGAAAAAATTATAAACGGAAACCAGAAATTCAAAATCTAGGGGAGTCGCCAAAACTGTAGCTAGGGTTTTACACCTAGCTTTTGCAAATGAGCACCTACTAAGGAGAATGGACTCCTTAGTAGAAGTTCAGTAAATGTAAATTATTAAGCTAAAACAAAGATATAAACTACTTTAAACATTGTGCATAAAAGATAAACAAAAGATATAAAGAATGGCTTTTTGTATTAATGTTACCTTCAATGTGAAGGTTGATGAAGCTCCTTGCAAGTCCAAGAGGGTTGCTCCAAGCTCCAATGTGCTCCTTCTCTTTCTCCAATGGTGGGAATGGGCCAAATGTGGCACTCAAGGTGAAAGTAGCTCAAGGGTGAGCTAGGGTTTCAAGAGTGATTTTGGCAGAGTAAGGGTGCATATGATTGTGGATATGGAATAAGGGATCTCCATCACCTATTTATAGTTTTTTGGTGGTGGAGTGCTGACCCATGGTTTTGGGCAGCTGTATAGGGTTTTTTCCTCCTTTTCCTCATTATTTTATATTTTTCTTCCCTTTTTAGGGGGTTTTTGCTATTTTTGGAGGAAAAAGGGGGTTTTTTAGCCATTTTTAGGCTATTTTGTTGGTTTTGTGGCCTTTTGGAGGCATTTTAGGCCTTTTGGAGGCTTTTTTAGTGGGAGTTTTGGGTTTTTAAGGGAAATATGGTAGGAAAATGGACAAATGAGCCATATAATGTGGTAGATGAGGTAGTGAACACTTTTTGGGTGTTAACACTTTCAGTTTTGGCCCTAAAAATTAGGGTTTCCACAAAAATAAGAATTTCTAAAATCTGAAGACATAGCTAGAATCTTCCTTGGGCAAGGGAAGTATGCAGTAGAGATCCTGAAGAGGTTCGGGATGATGGACTGCAAGGCCATGGCCATGCCTATGGCATCGAACCTAAAGCTTCTGGGTGATGCTTCATCTGATCCGGTTGATGTCAGTATGTATCGTCAGATGATTGGGTCCTTGATGTACCTTACGAACACTAGACCAGATATTTGCTTTGCAGTGAACACATTGAGCCAGTTCCTGACGGATCCCACAGGTGTTCACCTGGTTGCTGTAAAGCATATTTTGAGGTACTTGAAGGGTACAATTGATTATGGGCTCAAGTATGATGCGAATCAAAAGTTTAACCTGCAGGGTTATGTTGATTCAGATTGGGCAGGTAGTGTTGCAGATAGGAAGAGCACATCTGGGTGCTGCTTCAGCATGGGATTAGGTGTGATCTCTTGGTTAGTAGGAAGCAATCCTGCGTAGCCCTGAGTACAGTCGAGGCAGAGTATGTTGTAGCATGTTCGGCTAGTTGTGAGGCAGTTTGGCTCCAAAAGCTACTATTTGAGTTATTTGATATCCCGCTGGAGGCTACTGGTATCTTTTGTGACAACCAGAGTTGTGTGAAATTGTCTGAGAACCCGGTGTTCCACGACAGGTCGAAGCACATTGAGATCAAATATCACTATATCAGGGATATGGTGCAGAGAGGAGCAGTGAACCTCCTGTATGTTGCGACGAATGAGCAGGTTGCAGATGTGTTGATGAAACCACTAGCCAGAGTGAAGTTTGAATACTTCAGAGAGAGGTTTGGTGTTCTTCAGATTGACAACACTTCGAGGAAGAAGTGATGGACACATTTTTAGGATCCATTCCAAGCATGGTGAGAGGAGGATCCTTCCCATGGTTGTGGATGTAAGCGTTGGATGATGAGCATCGGGATGATGCTCCAGTTACTGCTCTGTATATGCATCAGTTGGATGCTTTGATCAATTTGATCATGTATTTGTATATGCATCATGTTGGATGCTTGATATATTTGTATATGCATCATGTTGGATGGTTGATATGATTAGGTGGATCATGTATTTTTTGTATATGTATCAGGTACATGCATCATATGATTAGGTATATCATGTACTTATGTATGTATCAGGTGGATGCATTGTATGATCAGGTAGATCATGTACTTATGTATGCATCAGGTTGATGCATTATGTATATCAGATGGATGCATTTGTATGATCAGGTAGATCATGTATGATGATATGTATCAGGTAGATACTTTGTATGCATTAGATGGATATACTGTTTGATCAAGATGATCTCAGATGATGAGCTTCAGGATGTTGCTCCAGATGATACGCATCAAGTTGATGCTATGATGATGATCAGGTTGATCATGTGATGATGAACATCAGGATGATGTATGGTGAGTCTCGGGTTGATACTCTGTGGCCATGGATAGGTTTTGTAGGTAGCATAGAAAAGGTCTGATAAAATACAGATAGGTAGAGCAATGTGCTCGTAAAATCCTGGGATGCTCTATCGAGATCCAAACAGGTATAGCGGTGTTCTTGTAACATCCTAGGATGCTTTGAGTAGGTTTTTCTATGGTTTCGCATAGAAAAGATCCTTTAAATTTTAGATAGGTAGAGTGGTGTGCTCGTAACATCCTGGGATGCTCTATCGAGATCTAGACAGGTAGAGCGGTGTGCTCGTAACATCCTGGGATGCTCTGAGTAGGTTTTGTGAAAGTTCACATAGAAAAGATCCTTTAAAATCCAGACAGGTAGAGCGGTGTGCTCATAATAGCCTAGGATTCTCTATCGAGATCTAGACAGGTAGAGAGGTGTGTTCATAATATCCTAGGATGCTCTGAGTAGGTTTTGTGAAGGTCAACATGTAAAAGATCTTGGGAGATATGATAGGTTGAGCAGTAAGCTCGTAATCAGTCTTGGGATGCTCTTTCAAGGTTTTGTTGATGCACATAATCAGTCCTGAGGATTCCACAGTATGGCCATTGATGATGAATACCTACAGGTGGTGGGCCTACATCTAGTATGAAAAATGACTAGCTCTGTAGAACTTCCTATGATGAGTAGATTGGAGATTGATTGAGATAGCAGCACTGATGATGATTCAATGACGATGATCCAGTGATGATGATCCAGAGAAGAAGACTTGTGCTAGCAGATCTGTGTTGAGAAATACCTTCCTAGTTAAGAGGGAGTGTTGATGTATATGTAACTTCGGAATGTATTTCACCTATGTATTTCATCTATGTATATTGTACTCCTATAGAGATGTTATTATTCCTCTATACGGAAGTGTTGTCATTTGTATTGACAAGTGTCACAAGTGTCGTAACTTGTCGATGGGTTATTAGACCACCATGTGTGGGATCGGCCCTGATTAAGTTAGCCATGGGTTATTAGGCAAAGTTAGACAAGTCGGCCCCACTGGTTTATTAGGCAAGATAGGACATGTATAAATAGAGATCAGGAGATCCCTATTTGATTCATTCACTTAATCACTCTTCCATCACTCAGAATGTGGTGCACATGTGAGGAGGAGGATCAGCTGCTAGGAGAAGACTATCTCTTGTACTTTGGTTGTACTTTTGTTGTATCATTGCTCTCTATCTCTGAGGAAGTTGTGGGGTTTTTCACCTTTATGGTTTTCCCCAGGGAAACTCTGTGTGTCTATTGTCTCATGTGATTGCTTGGTGTGATTGATATGCATTGTTATACTTGATATGCTGTACATGTTATTCTCTTAGTAAATATCCTAGAGTATATTGAATTAATGCTCAAAAATTAATAGTATGTACTATTTATGACAAATATCCAAGTAAGTAGTTGATAGCCAGAGTAGAGATGACAAAGAATAGAATGTTTCCACTGATTATGAGGAATGATTTGACTAACTCTTTGAATGCTTATAAAACTAAGAGTTTAGATCAATCGTGGTTGTGGCATTTGAGGTATGGCCATTTACATTTTGGTGGCTTAGATTTGCTATAGAATAAGAAGATGGTAAAAGGGTTTCCCAATATTTAGCAGCCAACAAGCTCATGTGAGAGTTGCATATTAGGAAAGCATCATAGAGAGAAATTCGTCTTTGCAATCTCATATAGAGGAAAATCACCGTTGGACATGGTACACAGAGATTTGTGTGGGCCGATGCAAACACCTTCTTTGTCTGGTAATGTTTATTTTATGACTTTCATTGATTGTTTCAGTTGAAAAACTTGGGTGTATTTGCTAAAAAAGAAATCTCAATATTTTGATGTGTTAAAAAGTTGTAAAGCTTTGGTTGAAAAGGAGAGTGATGGATTTATTAAAGTCTTGAGATCAGATAGAGGAGGTGAGTATATGTTAAATGATTTTTTGGAATTTTGTCAATATTATGGAATTAAAATACAGTTTACTGCTCGCTATACTCCACAGCAAAATGGAGTGGCAGAAAGAAAGAATCGAACTATTATGAACATGGTTCAAAGTATGTTGAAGGAGAATAATCTTCCAAATGAATATTTGGGATACGTTGTTACTTCTTCAGTGTATATTCTGAACATAAGTCCAACTAAGAGCATGAAGGATCGATTTCCCCAGCAAGCATGGAGTGGTAAGAGTAGCATCATATCTCATTTGACTATTTTTGGGTGTGTAGCTTATGCACATGTACGTGAAGAGATGAGGAGAAAGTTAGATGACAGAATTCATAAGTGTATTTTTGTTGGATATAATAAAGAATCTAAAGCATATAGACTCTATAATCCCATCTCCAAGAAGTATGTTGTCAGCAGAGATGTGTTGTTTAAGGAAGAAGAAGCGTGGGATGGCAACATAGATAAAATGGTTGCATAGGATGATGTTACACCTCATGCAGGATATGAAGGAGATGAGTAGGGCATACATGGTGGATAGTTAACTCTACATACGTCTACACCATCAATAAGAACACCTGTGAGAATGCCCATAACTCAAGAACATGGTTAACTGTGAAGTGTTGGTGGACCACAAGGAACAGGATCCAAGGGACGTAATGAATTAAATCATACATTAGCTTCATTAAGAACCATAGTTAGAGGTCAGAAGACTAGAAGTTTAAGCGAATTGTATGAGCAAAATGAAGAAGTCGATCATGTTTCAAATTTTGCATTGATAGCATGTGATCCAATAAATTTTGATGAGGTTGTTAAAGAGAATGTTTGGATAAAACCAATGGATGAAGAAATTGATGCCACAGAAAGAATAATACTTGAGATATTCTAGATTTTTCTGATAATAAAAATTGTATTGGTGTCAAATGGATTTATAGGACTAAGTTAAATGTTGATGGTGAATTTGAAAAATACAAAGAAAGACTTATAGCTAAGGAGTTTAGCCAACAACCTGGTGTTGATTTTAATGAGACTTTTACACCTGTTGCCAGACTTGATATAGTAAGGTTGGTATTAGCTATTGATGCTCATAATAAATGGTATGTGCATCAAATGGATGTAATGTATGCATTTTGAATGGATTTTTAGAAGAAGAGGTTTATGTGAAACAACCTCCTGGATAAGAAATTGATGGACAAGAAGACAAGGTATATAGATTAACGAAAGCATTGTATGGATTGAAACAAGAACACAGAGTATGGTACAACAGGATTGATGAGTATTTGAACAATGAAGGATTCAACAGAAGTCCAAGTCATCCAACCTTGTATACAAAGGTAAACCAAGAAGGTAAGATACTGAGTGTTTGCTTATATGTTGATGATTTGATTTTCACTGGAGATATGTCAGTAGATGAGTTTAAAACAACCATGAAAACAGAATTTGAGATGACTGATTTAGGAATGATGAAATTCTTCATATTGAAGTAACTCAATGTGAGGATGGTATTTTTATCAATCAAAATAAGTATGCAAATGATGTATTGAAAAGATTCAGAATGATAAATTGTAAGCCAACTATAACTCCAATTGCAGCTAGCTCAAAAGTCAATAAGGAGGATGATGGGTCAAAAGTTGATCCAACATTGTAGAAGAGATTGGTAGGAAGTCTCATGTACTTGACTACAAAAAGACCCGATATAGTGTTTGCAGTAAGTTTGATTTCAAGATTTATGGAGTTTCCAAAGAACACCCACTGGAAAGATAGAAAGAGGATCCTAGGTTTTATTGCTCGAACAACAAATTTTGTTATCCAGTATACATCAAATTCAAAATTTTAAGTTGATTGGATATACTGACAGTGATTTTGCAGGTTCTACAGATGATAGAAAGAGCACATCTGGATATGTATTCAGTTTTGGATCAAGATCAGTAGCATGGGATTCAAAGAAGCATCCCATGGATCCATTATCATCTGCTGAGGTAGAGTATGTTGCAGCAAAAACAACTGCATTTCAAACTGTGTAGATGAGAATAACTCTTTCTGAGTTGCAGCATGAACAAGATAAACCAACCCAGATTTTCCGTGACAATAAATCAACCATTGCACTATCAATAAATCATGTCTTTCATAAAAGAAGTAAGCATATTGATACAAGGTATCTGTAATATCCCAAATTTTGACTAACTATTTCTGATGTTATATATTGGGCTTAAAGCCCCAACACATATGATTTGTTTTGATTACTGGGCATAGGCCCTAGTGCACATGATTCATTTCTTTCCATATATTTGCATATTGGGCGTGGACCCTCACTGATGCATTATTGTTATATATTGGGCGAGAAAGCCCTAATGGATTGATTATTTTTTGTTATGTGAATTGGGTACAAAACCCTAATATACAGAGATGACCTTTTGTTACATACTGTGCAGAGTTATGATTTACATGAGTGACTTATATGGTGTGTTGAGCGTGGACTCAGGAACACATGTATGACCTACGTACTGGGCATAAGCCTCGATGTACCTAGAGGATTTTATTATGTACTGGGTGTAAACCCTAACGTGGATTGAGTGTTGGGCATAATCCCTAGAGCACTTCAAGCTTTATAAATGAATACCAGATCCGAGGCCACCTAAATATTCTAGATGTGCTTCAGAACCACATTCTAGTACTAGTGTTGAGCAGGAGGATTTGGAATTTCACTAGCATAACAAAGGCTCAAACAACTCTATTCCAAACAAAGACTCATCTATATAAAGGAGGGAAGACCCCAAGAGAGGGGATCTTTTTGCTACAATCCTTCTCTCAAATAGGAGAGAATTATTTTGCAGAAATGAAGCAGCCCATTATTAAGAAAACTCCAGATCTGTATCAGCACTTGAACCTAGGGCCTCTACATCTCCTATTGCATGTTGGAACCAGATCGGGGTGATCTAGACAAGACCAGGAATGGTCTAAGGGTCATGGTTGGGTGGAACGTGGTAGTCCCAAATTTATCCAGTTAAAATCCATCATACAGGTTAGCTAAATTCACACAGTCATTTTCCTTAATTAGTGTTTGGGTGTGCAGGTTCAACAAAGAAGGATCTAGCTACAAGAACCAGGTTGAGCAAAGAAGGATCTAGCTGCAAGAACCAGGTATGAATCATGATTTTCTTCCATTTAGTTTAAATAAAGATCTAGGAATTCTAAGGTAGGATTTACATGCAACATTTATGTTATGAATTTTAATTGTTTTCTAACATAGAGCAAGGGCCAATGGGCATAGGCTCTCGGGTTTATTTTCTTTAAAGATTAGCATTCAAATCATCATTTCTGTAAGATTTCCTTAAAGTGTTCTGCCCTAAATATTTCGGAGCTCTAGCAGGGCTAGCTTTGCTAGCCTGTGCTAGACAACAATCCTTTTCAAATTAAAGTATTAGAATTTTAACTCTCGACAGATGTTATTGGAATCACATTTCTTCTAAAAACCTAAGTGTTGAACTTACTATTTATTTTGCACTTAATCTAGGGTTTAATTCTTTTAATTCTTTTAATCTTGTTAAATACCTTGTAATTCTTGAAAAGCAATTCATACAAATCGTTGGACAGACTAAACCATAGAAAAATAACCATACGATTTATCCTCATTGTAGACCAATATGAACAGAGTTTTGGTAAAACACATGTTCAAATATCAAATCCCACTGCCATCATTTGAAACATAGGATCACTGACTTCATGCGTAGACATGCAAGTGAACATAAATCACAGACATAGTCAGAGGTTTTCATTTTTACCATTAATATTATAAGTTTTCCCCAGGCCATACAAAAATGATTCCTACAGTATCGAAATCTAGTATTTCAACTTAGCCTTGCTTTCAGATTCATTATCAACAGCATTGAAATAAATACAGTTCCTAAACCTACCAGATTGCAAGAAAACCATAAAACATGACTTGTATCCTCTAGCTAGGGTTTTCACGTTTATCTTAGTCTACCCAACAGGAGTCATTTTTCTTACCCAGGCGAAGCCACAAACTACAGCCATCATAAAACGCATTCCTAATTTGCAAATTACTAATCTGGAAACCCTTAACCATTACAGAGAAAACATCCACAATTTGCACAGGTTTAGTAAATCCAAATATTTAACCATGATCCCCAAAGGGGCAACACATTTAAACATAGAGCTATGACTTTGACAAGTAGAGTATACATTTCCATTTAATTAGTCATTGTACATCAAAATCAAAATGCAGAGAAGGTATCCACATTCTTAAATCAAGAGAGGACGTTTTCCAATCCGTAAATGTTAAAACATTTTACAGAACCATATAAACCCACTAACATAGAAGCCTTGAGTTTTCCTATTCAAGCACCACCCTTAAATCATAGATTCAAACCCCACATAGACCAGGGCGTCTGCATAAATAGTTCCCATCTCTACAAATGCCCAGGGCAAAGAAAACGACCCACTCATGAATGTAGGACCCTTGCAACGAGCCACAAGGTACATAACGACTTTCAGAAATGCTCATAAACAAACACCGAGCCTGCAAACCAAATAAGAGACAAGAAGGAATGAGTGCTTGTAGGAACCGAGCTTACCAACTCACGCAAGTTCCAGGTCTTCTATCACCATAAACAAGAAGTAGAGAGTGCATGCATTTTGAACCTGCCATGAGAATACAAAAGGAACCACAAGATTAAAACCAAGGTCTTTACATAGAAATATCAAATTGCAAATGAGAAAGGCTGCGAGAGTATTGAGTTGGTTACCTGCCAGTGGAACACACAGAGTCTCTCCCTCCTCCTCGCCATCATCGTTGCATGGGAATTGACCATGAGCATAACTCAGGTCAGGGCACCCCAAAAACCTGAAGTATGAAATGAAAATGCTAAACCCTGAAGGAATTCAATGCTTAACTTTCCCCTATGCTGGCTTGAGCCACATGATTTTATGAGCGAGCATTAACTGCCACAGCTAGCATCTACCACCACGACCCTTGTCATTACTCTATATTTTAGGGTAAGTATTTAAGTGGTTCACCCAAGCTTGATTTTTGTTAGGTCTTGACCTTTCGTTTCCCATATAATTTAGCCTTTAGGGCCCTTTGTCCTCCTAGGCCAAGGTCATAGTACTTAGTAGAGTTTACGTGATTTAGGTTTGGGTCCCTTATCTTCAAACATGCAAATGGAAATTTAGAAATTTTTTAGCAAGATAATTTTGCTAAGTAAGCCCTACATGATCAAACATCCATTCCTTACCCATCCACCTCCCCGTGAGTAAGACAAGTCAAATGCATTTCAAGACATTCTTACTCTCCTTAGAATAGTCCATCAGACTTGAGTATAAGATATAAACACATACAAACTTTAAAGATCATTACTAGCATACATTTGAGATTTTAACCAAATCACTATGGAAAACATTAGTGTGCTAAGCAGGGAATGGAAACATCTAACACACAAGGACTGACATAAACCTTCCATCATTTAAGAAACTCTGATTTTATTACTTGTTTAGACATTATCATTAATAGTTGAAATTTTTTTAAATTTTTACTATTTAGGGACATTACAGTATCACTTTATTTGAGAATTGATAAACAAGAATGAAATCAATATGGAATTTTGCAGATCAGAAAATCAATTTGCACACCTATTTACAAAACCTTTGGGGAAAGAGTTGTTTGAGTTTCATAGAGAAAACATTGGGGTTTGTAAGTTGTAACAATTGTTGATTAACATAAATATAGTGTTACAAAGTTTTGTTTTTGGGTGAAATAATTAAGAGGGAGTATGTTGGAAATTAATTAATTATTCCACCGCTCAGATTGGTAACCGCCAAGATTTTGAAGAGCCTCCACCGCCAAACTGCTTTATCCATTCAATATTTGAAGAGGCAGCCACCTCCCTGGTTCATCTTATTAAATTTGTGAAGAGACACTATCATTAAAGTATTTTGAATTTACGGAACATGAAGAATCAATACCAGCAATCGCATTCATCCACTGTATTTCTGAAAGGCCAACACAGTCCTCACTTTGTCAGCATGTACAATTTCAATGAGATAGAGTATTTATTTCTACAGATGTTACACCATATTTTTCCACCTTGTGAACATTAGCACTCATTGGCACCCATTATTCATTGATTGACTCAGAACCACTTTTTGTCCTCCAAGAACCCTTTTTTCCCTACTTTTGCTCCTATACGCGAGCTGCTTCAATGCAACTCGCGCATACGCAGGATGCACTATTATAGCCTGCGTACATCGAGTTAATTGGTAAAAGAGGGTAAAAACTCCTTTTTCACTTCAAAAAGAAGCTATTGTGTGAACTTTCGAGCTTATGTGTCATTGGTAGGTCGTTAGGTTCTGATAGAAAAATCTTGAGTTTTTGGGGCCTTTCCACTCATTTTTTTGTCACCTATCTTTCCATGTACACTCACTAGCTGTGTTTTGTCTGCGTCTATACATGATTCTACCTTCTACAGCTGCATACATACGCAACTGTTTACTGAAAAATCATGCATAAGTCTAGTTTAACCTTATTCTTGGTGTTTGGTTGATGTTGGGTGAGTTCTGGGTGTTCCTGAGTCTTTCTAGGCCCGTGTCCTAACTGTTCCTTGCCCCTTTTCATGACTGGCAGATCCTCTTTTTTTTTGAGGATTTGGTTTTTTTAACCATTTTTTGTTTTTATAGCTCATTAGCTTAGCTGAGTCTTTCTTTTTGGGGTTTGATGGGTTATCCGCACTGCATTCTTTGCATTCTTTTCTGAAAAGTATTGATTCTTAGTTGCATTTTCATTCATTTATAGTGAAAATACAAAAAAAAATAAAATTGCTTTATGTATTTGCATTTTGCATTAGAGTGCTTGTGCTTTCATTAAGCCTTGTTTGTGCATTAAATATTAAAGAGATTGCATTTTTATTTCTGAAAAGAAGCTTTGGTTTCACTGTCATTTAGTGGCATATTTTTTCCATTGATAGAAGAGTATAGTGTTTTTTGGGTGTGCATATCATTGAGTCTTTTCAGATCACTAGTTTCAAGACCATATCCCTTTGAGTAATCACAACCAATAAAATTAACGCTTAATTTAAAATTGATTAGAACGGTTTATTTTCTAGGGTGCACCAACTAGTATAGGTTTAGAGTCTTGGAATAGGTCCTACTAACTTAACAATCCAAGACTATTAAAAAAACATTATGTGTCTGACTAGGGAGTGGTGAAACCCATGGTATACATTGGTGTTCTCAGGATGCTCTACTTAAACCAGAGTTAAGCACGAGGTCATGGGAGGTTGGTTGGGGAGATAGCCCTCCAATACTTGCTGAACATGGGAGATATATCCAGGATTTGTTCATATCTGGGGACTCTTCGGGGATTTGAACCTCTTGAGTTTTGGTCTTATCTACCATTCCCATATGATGGATCCCACCTGCGACTGTTCGCCTGAGCATTGGTTATATGTGGTGGTCATGGTTGCTTTAGCTAGGTATCACATAGGGCATTTGCAACGGTTATTCTATGAGTGTCCTGAGTCAGATAGGGGTCGAAAAGCACAGTTGTGTTTGAACAATGAAGACTGAGGGCCCTTATAACTGATTCTGTTACCTCCGGTTATAGTTTGGCAGTCTCAAGCCTCTCCTAGGAAAGACATACCGACTGTAGTGTCGGGAGGTCCCTTGAGCTAGTCCCCAGTTGCGTGAATTTTGGTTGTAGTTTATTTTAGGTGTGTCTCTGTGACATTTAGTGGGTTGTTAGGAGACATTTATTTGTGGACTTTTGAAGTCATCGTGGATCGAGATCCGCCTCTCCACCGATCTCGTCAGTTGGATAGTTTAGCAAATAGTGATACGTCATAGTCTCTTCGCAAGAGACGTCGGAGGAGTACCGTTGGTCCTTTATTCACATCTCACGAGCATTAGAGAGCTCCCATTATGAGTTCTATATCTAGCACGTTGGGAGTCCCCTCGACTCCTTCCGCTGACGCTAAGAGAAGCTCCCCTCCTTTCACTCCGAGGAGTGGATGGGGGGGGGTTCATCACACAACACTCCTCCTAGGTTTGGGACATCCCAACCCATTAGTAGGAACCCGTTCGATGATGCATGGTCATCGGGTATTCCGTATAGGTCATCTATGGGTTTGTCAGGTTTTGGTTCTATGTCCATCTCTACGACCGCAGATCCTTTTTCGTTGGGTATGCCCAGTTTTATTCCTAGTATTACTCCCACCATGTCCGGTAGTCATGCTAGCTCTAGCCTTGGGATTGGTGGAACTATGCCCCCTTATACTTATTATCAATTTGGGAGTGGTCCCATCCCTCCATCTTCTCTGAATGTTGGAGGAGGGCCTCCTCCATCATCCCCTAGTGTTAGTGTGAACCCTTTCTCGAGTGGAGGTTTCACGATAGGTATCGGATCTACAACTTACATTCCATCTGTTAATCTGAATTCCTCTACATATATGCCTCCACCGACGAATGCTTATATGATCCCGCAGCATCCTCCTCCTTCTATCTCCTCGGTTCCATGGAGTGGGAATGTACCATTTTCTTATGGACCTTACTTGACTAGTTTTCCTACGTTGAGTAGTTATATGGGACCCCATTCTTATGGGGGTAATTTTGATGGTTATTTGGCTGGTCCTAGCCATTATCCCATTCCTTCCTATGGAATCCGTTCCACGTACATACCTATGTATCCTTATATGGGTCAGTTTGGAAGAGTATATAATCCTTCTGGTCATGGTCACGGTTTCTATCAGAGTTTGTCGGCACCTTAAGTGTCGACTTCGATGAACACAATCTCACCTTCAGTTTCACAAAGTCAGTCTCTTTTTGGAGCTTATAATCAAGCTTCACATCCTCATCTCCAGTTCCTTGCTAGGTTAAATTTTCCAGACCTTTCTAAGCTCACAAATGATCTGGTGTGTCATGACCCTACATGGACCCCAGTCCCCACAAAGCTCCCTTTTGATGTTCCAAAGTTTGAAGGGAAGAAGGGTGGGGATCCAGGTGATCACATCACCACATTCCATTTATGGTGCTCCTCGAATTCCTTGAACCATGATTCTATTCGTTTGAGGCTATTTCAACGTACCCTTATGGGGGCTACCGCTAAATGGTATGTTGAGTTTCCTGGGGGCACATATAGGAGTTTAAATTATTTGGATTTGGTATTTCTAGATCATTTTCAATTGCCGGTTCATTACGATACTGGCTCTGAAATCTTGTCCACCTTCCGCCAGGATAAAGCCACACATATCTCTGATCATATTCCAGATTGGCGCCGATGGAAGAGGTTAGTGAAAGCCAACATTCCTCCAGAGTTTCTCTTGGAATGGTTCCTCAATTCTTTGCTCCCTTATATTTCGAAGGACATTTCATTGTTTGGAATTATGACTGAGGAACAAGCCATCTTCAAATCCCAGAAGTTGGACCTAGTCTATGCTCAATATGGGATTTTGTATGATAGTATACTTGATGCACCGTGATTAAGACATGAGCCCAAGCTTGCTCCTAGACCGGATGCCGAAGAAATTGTTGGTTCCACAAGTGCTCATTCCGTGGACATGGTTACGAATAAGATGCACAATCTGTCTATTAACCAGTATGCTTTTGGACAGGCTCCTCCCTCACCCATTTCCACCCAGTCATGTAATGCACATTCTGTGCAATCAGCAAACCCATCCGATAACCAGCAATCTGGTGGGAAAAAGAAGGGGAATAATAACCGTAGGGGTGGGAACAATAGGAATAAAAAAGAGAATGCTAACCCTCCTCGGGATGGTGGAAATGCTAGTGGGGATCACAAGCCTAGACGTAAAGTGAAATTTCCTTGTAAAATTTACTTGGAAGATCACCTTACACATTTGTGTCCTCATATGGAGGAAGCATTGAAGCACATCACACAGAGCTCAACTGTTTTTACAAATCCCCTTCCTCATCATCAGAATATGGCTTCTGGTGCTTCCACTGCCAATCATGGGACTAATGAAACTTCGACTTCTTCTACCCGTGACGACACTTTTGGATGTGTAAACATGGTTAAATCCAAGGTTTGTGTTGCTACTCGCTCGCGTGATTATGGAGCTCCACAAATTTATTTGGGGAATGAGCCCCCTCCACCCAAGACTCCATTGCATATCGAGAAGCCCAATTTTATGCTGTGAGTACTGAAAGGTTGCCTTAAGCGCTCAATGCATAATCCTAATGCCCGATCCACCCAGAGCTACTCAATTGTAGAATATTTGGGCCAAACCCCATGTGCTATGTCAACGCTCGAAGTACTTTAGGATTGTCCTTCTCAAAGGAACGCCCTTTTATCTGCTTTAGGAGCCCTCGATTCTGATAGCCCGAATATCATCAAGTTTGACACTAATGATGTTTAGCCTCAATTACCTTATCATGTAGCTTTCTAAGTTTATGTTAGGTTCTTAGAGATGATCGTTAAGCATACCATTGTAGATGAAGGTGCGTCTACTTCAGCAATGTCTCTCTCTTGTTGGAAGACTCTCAACTCACCCCCGTTGTCAAAGTCTATGAACTTGCTTATAGCATTTGACTGTAGGTATTTCAAGCCGCATGATATTCTCCCCTCCCTTGAGGTCCACTTGGGTGGGAAATCCGTGCCTATAGAGGTCAAGGTGGTTGATGCACCCATCGACTATAACCTTTTACTGGGTCAGAATTGGATTTATGCTATGAAAGCGATTGTATCCTTTGTTTTCAGAGTTATTTACTTTCCCCATGAAGGAAAGATTGTAACGATCAATCAGCTATCCTTTAATTCTGTAGCATCACGAGGGTCTGTGGTCCCTCAAATTGAAAATTCTTAGCCGAAAACTGGGAATGTTGGTGTGGGATTATATCCTTCCTCGATGTGATCTTTCGATTTTTTCGCAGCAATCTCCTTTATAGGATCCATCTCTGATGATAATCCTTTGTTGTTGACTCCTGTACCATTTCAGACCTCATATTTTGGTGATTTGTGGACCTTACCTTCCACGAGTTCCACATCAGGAGATACTTGACACATCGGAATGGCCATGCCCTTATTTGTAGTCGAACTTGCTTATCGTGATATTCGACAAGTCATTGCAGAGACGGATCTCTCTTCTTCAAGGACATAGGGAAAATATCCCATTACGCTGCCCGCATGGGTAGTCAACTCATCTTGTTCACATGACTGCCTTGATGATATTTTATTGTCCGATGAAGCCATTATCAAGGCCATGAATGGCATTGACAAGCCTTGGGAGGACCTACATCATATATCTTATTTCCTTCCAACCCTTGATCTTATCGAACAAGAGGAGTTTAGATCGACTCTAGCCGAGAAGGTTGGTCACCCTATGGCTCCTTTGGAGTCGCACGACATTTATGTAGAGGGGAATATGGCTAATATTTTTCCTACCATCACGATCAACATTTCTCGCACTCCTGAAAAAATCGAGAATGTATATATCGGTGTAGATTGCTCCCCTGAAGAGATTCGTATTTACACCGATCTATTCAAAGAATTTCAGGATGTGTTTTCCTCGTCATACGAAGAGATGCCAGGTATTGACCCTAGTATTGGAGAATATGAAATTAATACTTATCCCAATGTTAAGCCTTTTTGACAACACCTTTATGCCATTAATCCTAGGAAGGAAGCCACCATTAAGGCAGATGTGGAGAAACTTCTCAAGGTTGGTTTCATCTACCCAGTTCCCCTTACCGAATGGGTATCCAACCCCGTTTCTATGGATAAGAAGCATGGAACCATCCGTGTGTGCATGAATTTTTGTGATCGGAATACAGCATGTCCTAAAGATAACTTTCCCACCCCATTCATAGACCAAATATTGGATGAATGTGCGGGAATCGAAGTTTTTTCGTTTATGGATGATTTTTCAGGTTATAATCAGATCCAAATTAAACCCGAGGATCAACATAAAACTGCATTTATATGTCCTTGGGGGACCTTCGCATACAGGAAAATGCCCTTCGGCCTTAAAAACGCCAGAGCTACATTTCAGCGGGCCATGACCTATGCGTTTCATGACCTTAAGCGCATAGTGGAATTTTTCTTGGATGATCTTACTACTCATTCTCGTAGTAGAATAGATCACTCAGGTCACCTCCATCTTGTTTTCAAAAGATGCCACTGGTATAGTATTCGTTTGAATCCGAACAAGTGCATCTTTTGCGTGAAAACTGGTCGGCTTCTAGGGTTCATAGTCTCGAAGGAAGGTATTAGAGTCGATACGTTAAAGGTTGAGGAAATAATTCGGTTGCCTCCCCACTGCAATTTGGTTCAACTTCGGAGCTTCCAAGGGAGGGCTACTTTCTTACGTCATTTCATTGTAAACTATGCCAGTCTTACCAAGGGTTTTGTGCGATTATTGAAGAAATACACACCTTTTATCTGGGATGAGCGAGCCCAGCAGTCTTCCGATGCCCTTAAGAAATATTTGGTATTGCCCCCTCTTCTTAGTCCACCCAACTATGCAAGATATTTTTTTCTTTTTGTGGCTGTGTCTCAAGAGACGATTGGTATGGTCTTGGTTCAAGTGGATGATGTGCTTCAAGGGAATGTTGTCTATTATCTTAGTCGAAACCTAGTAAACGCTGAACTAAGGTATTCTCACGTTGAGAAACTGGCCCTTGCTACTATTCATGCAGTCCAAAGATTGCAACAATATAATTTGCTTAGGAAAACCACAGTTATAGCAGATGACAATCCATTTCAGTTTGTGCTCTCAGGACACCTAATTGGGGGGAAATATAATAAATGGATTGTCATCCTTTAGGAATTTGATCTTGATTTTGCTGCGGGAAGTCGGTGAAGTCCTTGGTCTTCGCAGAGCTAATGTCATATTTTTTGAGACTTGATGAGGAAGTAGTCCATGAAGACTCATTTGTTGATGAGCATTTATTCCTTATCTCGTCAACGGACCCTTGGTATGGAGACATCATTATATATATCCATACTCTAAAGTTCCCTTCACATTATTCGTGAGATGAGTGACGACATGTGAGACACCATGCCAAATATTATGTCATCATCGGTGAGACTTTGTATCACCAAAGAAAAGACTCTCTCTTACATTGTTGCTTAACTCATGAAGAAGCGGAGTTAGTGCTTAATGACTGCCATAGTGGAGCATGTGGTGGTCACTTATCCAGGATTGCGACAGCCCAACATATCTTGCGAGCAGGATATTTTTGTCCTACGATCTTTAAATATTGTGTTAACGCTGTGACTGGGGGGCATCATCATATCATAGTGGTCATTGATTACTTTACCAAATGGGATGAGGCCATTCCGACCAATAAAGTTGATGGTGAAACAATAGCCCACTTTGTATTCAATCAAATTATAGCTCGATTCGGTATCCCAAAGGAGATTTTCACTGACCATGGCAGTCACTTTCAAAACAAGATGATGGCGGAATTATCACTTAAGATTGGGTTTAGACAAGATCACTCATCTTCATATTATCCCCAAGCGAATGGCTAGGTCGAGGCAGTTAATAAATCCTTTAATGCCATCCTCCAAAGGACCATACAACAAAGGAAGAGTAATTGGAATATTATGTTGTATCCATCTTTGTGGGCTTATCGAACTACAGTAAAGACTTCCACCCATTTCTCACCTTTTAAGTTCGTTCATGGTGTGGAGTCCATCTTACCGATTGAATGTGAAATCACTTCATTGAAACTAGCCATAAAACTCCTTCCTGGCACTTCAGAAGTAGAGCAATGCTTAGTCTACCTCAAGAAACTTGACGAGGAGTGTCGGGATGCCACTGTAGCAATGGAAGCCAACAAACATTGTGTTAAGGTTCAGTACGATAGGTATGTCCGTCCCTGACAATATGCTGAAGATGACTTCGTCCTCCTTTATGACCAAGCTAAGGAACCCCTGGGGGAAGGCAAGTTTAACCCAATGTGGCATGGTCCTTATGTTGTGAGGCATGTCCTTGAGAAAGGAGCCTATGAGTTAGAGGATTATGAGGGGAACACCTTGAAGGAGCCTAGAAATGGGCTCTACCTCATGCGGTATTATGCTTGAGCTTCTAGCTCGAGCTGATACTTTTGTATACTATTGTATAGTTTTTCTACATAGTTTAGCTTTCGTTTGATTTTTCGAGTCTGATGATTCACTTCCTGTTGATTGACAGATATTTGCAGAATCTCCAGTGTTCTTGGGATTCGCGGATGGGGCTAGCCATCAACTAAAAGAAGCAAAGAGTATTCTAACATCATTGTAACGAAGGGTCAATTAGCATTTAATGACCGATTATCTTGAAACATTATAAATATCCATCGATGTAATCTTGATTTTATATAGAGAAGAATACAATTATCCGTTGAAGTTAAAAACAAAGTTTTTACTCTGGATTTTCTGTTATGCTATGTTTATGAGTTTGTAAACTCATATTTATTTTGAAGTTATTTTATTGTAGCACGTTAACATATCCGAATTTATTTTTGAATATAGATGTGTTAAATGTGTTTGATTGCTAAAACATAGTATTAGCCTAAGTTTTATGAATGCAGGGGTCATCAAAAGAAAGTTAAATTACTTGTTGAAACAGTTCCTATAGAATATAGTTTATTGAAACAGTTCCTGTAGAATACAGTTTGTTGAAACAATTCCTGTAGAATACATATTGCTGAAATAGTTGGAGAACTTTATTTTCTTGCTGAAAGTTGTCCTGTAGGTGATGGGTTATGAGTTTAGTGATTTGTGCGTGTTGTTGTGAGTAAAAGCAACACTTCCCTGCCTTCCCATAGTTAGGGATTATATTCAAATATTTAAAAAAATTACTTGGATATTTGAACTCCACTTTCATTGTTGTTATGCTGTAGAAGAAATATTTTGTATCCTTTGATGACTACAAATAGATCTCCTGTTGTAGTACGTCATTTACAAACTTGTGTCAAAAATCCTTTCTATGCATGTCAAGCCTATTTTGGGTTAGATTATTTTGAAAGAACAATTTGTATTTTTACAACAAATGCATTATGTGGTGGCCCTTTCTATGGAAGTGCTCGACTCTATTAAGAGATGGAAATTTGAAGCTACTATCCTCAAAATTGATTTACCAAAAGATTATGATTTGGTGAGCTAGGTTTTTCTATGCTTGCTTCTCGTTTAGATAGGCATGAATCCTAACACATTCAATTGGGTTATGGGGTGTGTGCAATTAGTCTCATTTGTTGTTATGATCAATGGCTCCCCTTCCACCTTTTTCCAAGCTTCTTCTGGATTGTGGAAAGCGTTTCCCTTATCATGTTTTCTCTTTTTGATGGTAGCAGATGGACTGAGAAAAATAATAGTAGACACAAAATCTAAGGGTCTCATGTGGGGTATCAAGGTCTCCTGGTTTGATCTCGTAACTCATCTTCTCTTTGTCCATGACATTTTTCCTTTTGTCTGTGGGACTCTCCAAGACCTTAAAACTCAAAGATATTTATTATCATTATACGAGTGATGCCCAATTTGTTTTTTTCAAATATTCTACCCAATGGGTCGATGAATGATGTTAGAATACTCTTTGATTTTGAGAGAAAGGATATGGATTCAAGTTTCAAATATTTGGGTTTTGATCTTAAACCAAATGCTTAAAATTCTTGGACTAGATCTATCTATATAAAAAAAAATTGAAGCACACAATTTTGTATGGGAAAATAGATTATTGTCCAGAAGGGGACATCTCATCCTTATCAAGTCAATCTTGGAGAGTATCTGAGTATACTAAACCTCCATTTCTAGTGTCCCTAAGGGTATCCTTTACAAAATCAACAAGAAGTGCTTTCAATATTTTTTGTTGCTTAAATTATGTTCCTCTAATGGAATACCATTAGTTAATTAGAATACAATTGCAATTCCAAAACCCTTTGGGGTTTGGTTCTAAATAACATCTTATTAAGTCAAGATATCGAAGCAAAAATCCGTTGCATGCTCAATCATATCTCTTCTCTTTTGGGGAAGAGTTATGAGATCAAAGTATATCGTATGCAACTCAATGGAAGAATGCTATATAGATCCAAGGAAGTCAACAAAGAATGGATCCATCGTCTGTAAGGAATTGATGGGGGTCTTCCCTCTTATTGAGAATTGGACAGTTGAAATTGGAGATAATAGGAAAATTAGAATTGGTGCATAAGGACCCTTCGCTAGGTTCCAGGGATGATTTTCATTTTCCAATAAACTTGATTCAAGATCCTCACAATGCTAATATATTCTCCGTCTATGATGCAAAATCCCAATCCCCCGATAATGCGGAGATAGAGTTTGGAAATCTGGTGTAGAAATTCGTCTTATAGATGAGGAATATCCCGAGTGAAGTCTTTAGGTTAGCACCCTCTGTTCAATTTTTTTCAGGTTATGAGATGAAGATGAGGATTATTTGTGCTTGTATAAAAATCCAAGCATGAGTGAATACACAATCAACTTGGGCTATGAGGCCCTAGGTCGTCTCTCTATTCTTAGGTGAAACAAAATGGTGGTGGGCCTATGCATGGAAGCATCATGGCCCGCTCAAGTGAAAATTAACTCTTTGGTTGGAATTACAAAATAAACTTATAACATATGAAAATGGGATCAATAAGATATGGATTAGCCCAAATCATTGTGCTCTTTGTAAATCAAACAATGACTCCATCCCGTGCTTGGTCATTTTTTCTCCCTATGCAGTCTAGTTGTGGTCATTGGTGGTTCGTATTTTCAATCCTTCTGTAGGGTGGAACAAACTAAGCTTAGATGAATATGTCATTGCATGGTTACATAACTCTTCTATTAAGGATGAAGGATATTTTCGAGTTATTTGGAATCAATGTATTTGGTGGGATCACAATTCGCATATTTTCAAAGACAAATTTATATTGGCTGATGTGACAACATTTCTGACCAATAAATCATGCAAGTATTACAAGGAAAATCTCAATACAAAATTGAGGATAACACCTATTATACCTTAAATTGAGCCTACGATTTTGTGGGCCTTTTTTATGGTGTTAGTCAAGGCACACAACCCAAGTGTGTAGAAGGTGTCATTTTGTACATCAATCATCGACACTATTTCTTTGTTTCTATGCCCTAGGAATCGACAATAACACTAAGGTCGAATTTTCATCCTTATGGGCCCTTGTCCATTTGGCATGCAAGTGAGGGATTTAAAAAATTCAAGTCATTTGTGACTCTAAACTAGTGATCCATTGGGCATGTAATAAGTCTAAGGTGGTTGATGGTAGCCTTGCATCCCTTCATTAGGAAATACAAAACATTCTCTAGTCATTCCAAAGATACTCTTCCAAGCATATCTACAAAGCAAATAGATTATCTAAAAAGGTTCTAGAATTGCATCCTTGTTCCTCTGGTTTCTATGAGTTTTGGGATGGCCAAGAGATGGATGCCATGGAATTCCATTTCTAATTTTTTTATTCAAATGAAATGCCATATTTTATGTCTTTATCCTTAGTTTGTGAAGTTTTCAGCCTAGGGATACAACCAGTTTATATATTTTATATTACAACAATACATGGTAGGGTCTACTTTTGAATTTCTTTTGAGAAGAAAAATAATTATTGTTTTCTCTTCTCATTTTGAAAACATTGTATTCTAAAGAAAGAAAAGTTGAAAATTATTATAAAGAAATGTATAATTTCAATTATGGACAATGAATAGGACTGATGATCCCAAAAAGATTCTTTCTTTCAATAGTCTAGATAGACCTAAACATATATATCCATCTTATATATTAATAAAAATATTTTTGTTTAGGAAAAAAAGTATGTAATAGTATAACATAAATACATAATATACCTTTATATAAGATATAATGATATCTATCTATTTGAAATTTAAGTTTAAATGATTAATTTTATCTTTAGGAGTGAATAATAAAAATTAAAAATTCCCCACTATAATACTGTTGGAAAATTTCAAAACTTATTGTTATATAAATTGATAGAAAGTGGGTTATATCTTTAAACAAGAGCCTCATATGGTAGTGTCCATGTCAGAGTGTGAAAATAAAGCCGAGTGCCATGGTTGTCCATGGGAATCACAAGCATTTGTTGGTTTAATTGTTGTTGTGTCTACCATTGAATGTCATTGTCATGAATTTGATCCGAGTTCAATCTATTAGAATGGAATTCTATGCCGAAGGCACCATTAAAACCATATGTAACTTGTGAAATAGCTACAGTGGATGAGGTAGCTACCACCCATGACTCCTATATTGAACCTAGATATCCATGAACAGCCATTGATGCACCTTGGTCTGCTCTTTTGCAACTTATACGTGTCGATTCTAGACCTGTGATTAAGTTAATGCTCTTTAGAAGGCTATTCAGTATGGAAAATTAGGCAATGGTGGAAGAAGGTTGGTTGGTTGAGAACTGGTAGTGAAAATTTCCAAGATCCCTATAGAGTTGTTACAATTTTACCTCTTAATAAATACTGATTTTCCACCCTCAAAACTTGATGTCGGTGTAGTGATCAGCTAGTGTAGGGAACCCCAAAGCCATTAACTCCTTCGTTGAGAAGACTGAAATATGTTGCAGAAATGTAATTAAGAGCTGATAGCATATCGAGTTTGCGCCAGCTCTATCAGTAAGTCAGTCAGTCTTTTTGTTAGTCTGCAGTGTCAGACAATCAGTCAGTTTGCAGCCAATCCGGCACATGTCAAGATAGTATTTATGTAACCGCATTAGTATTCTCCATATCAAGAATTCTTAGGTAGAAATTTATTACAGTCTTAAATGTATCAGTGTAGTTTCCAAGTGAAGCAATCTTAAGTCGGTTGTTATGGAAATCTATAAGAACAAGAAGATAATTGAAAATCAGATAGATGTGTGAGAAGAGTGAAAGGAAGAGAAGCTCATTGCATGAAATGTATGAAGAGCCCAAGCTCTGTGAAAGTAAAAGATCAAGTGAAATCTCATTTCCATGTATTGAGGCAAGTTGTGCAGTTTACTGTGTTAAATATATATAGTCTATAGTTTTATGTTTCATTCTCAAGAATGTTGAATATTTCAAGTCGCACATCTTCTCCTTGAATATTGTTTACATTTATGCACAGTAAAAGAAATCAAGATTTCCTAATAGTTCACCATAGTGAAAGTTCTATTTTTACAAGGAGTAACTGTGCATAAGTTTCATAGTAAATGTTTTGGTTCTTATGTCCTAACAAGAAATATTTCAATATAAAGTTTGTTTAAGAGTTCTGCAAAGTCAAGAGTAACATGTAGTAAAAAGGATTTGCGAAGTAATTGAGAAGTTTGCGAAGTCAAGTTCGTGAAGTTAAAGAACTATGCATTTGTGTGAAGTTCAACTGCGCAGTAGAAAGTCGAAATGCGCAGTTAATCTTTGTACAGTAAAAAGTTAAAACACACCGTTAATTTCGGCGCAGTTAATTTGTGAAGTAAAGTGTTCGACAAAAAGGGAAGAAAAATTTAGAGCAATGTATTTGCTAGGAGAAGAACGTTACTGAAGCAAAGCAAAGAAAATTATTTATTTACTGCGTAGTTCAATATTTTGACTGCGCGGTGTGATTTTCCCTTGATCTGGTATCAGAGCCCAGTTTACAGAGAAAGGAAATTCTATTTACAAAAAAGGGAAAAGTGATTAAGAATGGCTTCCACTTCGAGTAATTTGCAAACTCCAATATTTTCTCATAAAAATTTTGAATATTGGTCTCTAACTGTGAAAGCTTTGTTTAGAGGTCAAGATGTATGGGAAATAATCTAGAATGGCTATGTAGAACCAGTAGATATGGCAACATACAATAATCTCACACAAGCTGAGAAGGATGTTTTGAGGGAACAAGGGAAGAAATATGGAAAGGCGTTGTTCCACATACATCAAACAACACATGAATCCATACTCCCAAGAGTAGCATCAACGACGTCAGCTAAGGAAGAGTGGGACACATTGGAAAATTTCTATCAAGGCTTGAACAAGGTAAAGATTGCGAAACTACAAATTCTTAGAAGATATTTTGAGTCTCTGTCAATTAAAGATACAGAGTTAGTAGAATCATTCTATACTCATGTTATTGGTCTAGTTAATCAAATAAAGTCTCATGGAGAAAATATAGGTGACCAAAGAGTTGTTGAAAAAGTTCTTAGAGTTCTTCCAAAGAAATTTGAATCTTTACTTGTGACCCTGGAAGAAAACAAAGATCTGTCCCAATTTACTATTTATGAGTTGCAAGCCTCATTACTCAATCATAAACATAGAATCAACAGTTCGGATACATCACTGGAAGGTGCATTTGCAGCACAGTCATCCATAAGCCGTGGAAGAAGTAGAGGAAGGTCAAAATCTAGAGGTAGAGGATGAAGTTCTTTTAGAGGAGGTCTCAGCAGCAGCCTTGCACATGTCATTGGTAGAGGTCAGAATCAGATCCCCAGAAAACCAAGTGGACAAAGGTTTGATAAATAAAAAATTCAATGTCATTACTGTAAGAAGTTTGGACACTTCGCATATGAATTTAGGAAGAAGCAGTATGACGAAGGAAAGCAAGGCCAAACACAGTCAAGCAACACCAGCACTTCAAACAGCTCATTGTTCTTAGCATGCACATCTCCACTTAAATGCAATGCTATCCAGGAAAGTCCAAATGACATATGGTATTCAGACTCAGGATGTAGCAATCATATTGTTGGTCACTCTATATGCCAATTAATTACAACTAACATACAAAATCGTTAATATAAATTGTCAAACCTAGGGAAGTCTTTTATTTCAATGGCAATACACACAATCTATGCATAAACACTTTCAGTAGTTGATCAAGTAAATTGAGATAATAATCCTACCTATCTAGTTAGCCAAACTCATTCTATAAACAAAACTAATCTAACTCATACATCTAGGAATTCAAAGTGCAGCTACCTTCCTATAGAAATTGACCTAGCAATTATTGATCTAAGAATATAAATGAACTAGATTACTTTTGCAAGAAGCTAAATCCTATAATTATCAAACTACAGTATTCAATATTTACCAAAATGATCCATCTAGTAGCTACTATTACTCAATCACAATCTTCCTATTCTAATGAATCAATTGAAGATATAATAGCAACCAAATATTAAACATAAGCTTAAACTCTAAATTGACAACTATTGGAAATCCTAGAAAGCATAAATGACTGAAAGGAATGGAGCTGAGCTTGGCTATAACAGCTATTGAATACACATGCATTAATCAAACTAACCTACACAGTCAACTGTCACACCACGCAGTTGCAGCTAATTGTAATGCAAATAATAAACTACCAATAAAGAATGCAATCATAAACTCTCTATTGCAACTATCAGAAATACACCTAATGCAATCCCACAACACACAACAGCAAATGAATAAATCTAACTACCTACTTTAACTCGACAATCTCTATGAGAAAGCGGGCCCTAGCCTTCTAACAGAGATGCCGTGAACTACCACAAATTAAGACACAGAAATGGAAATAACTCTGCTCTTCATTAAAAGATGGTAATCCACAGTATCAGCCTCTGATACAACCCATACAAAATGATAATTATCCATCCCCAGACTTCGAGAGCCTTCCCGAATTTATACATGAGGAATACAGTTCGTGATCCACTAATTTCATGCAGCAATGAAGATCTATGATCTTCACGCTGCAGAGTTAGAGCTAAACTATTACAGCCATAATGAATGAGGCCGTTAGTCATGAAGGATGCTGTTACACTGGCATTCAATGAATCAATGTTTCAACCAATCGGGAGGCGTCTTATCTGTTGCAGCTATGCTCTGTTTCAGCGACCTGTTACAGCTTCACGTGGAGATATGCGTTGTCCCTTGAAAATATGAGGAATTGAGTTAGGAGAGTAACAACTGGCCCCACGTATGATTCCTTCCCAAGGCATTGCAGTTGATACACCTGTGCTTTGATCTTAACTTAATGAAATCATCACAAGCTAGCATAAATCGAAGGGTAGAATTCATAACCATAACAATCTTAGGCATTTAATTAAATGAAACAATAATGATGTATACCTTGTCAGGACTGTTGATTAATTTGGAAAAAGCCATGTATATGGTTTATGAAAGTAAGGTGTAACAGGGCAAAATGATGTAATAGGTATAGTAAAAAAGGGGCATTTCCAGGGCCCAACATCTCCCCCCAACTATCCATTTACATGTCCTCATGCAACAGCCGATTAGTTCGATCTTGGATCCGATCCTCATTCATATTATGCAAGTGAGTTGAAGGAATCAATTTTGACAATTAGCCCTTGGAAATGCTGGTTCTTGTGTAACAACTTCTCCTTACCCTTAATAGCTTCGTCTTATATTGGAACTCACCAGATTTTCAATTGTGTTGGTCCTTTTGAAACAATATCTTTTCCTTATGTCCCCGTTCTTAGCATCTTTTTCCTGAGTTGTAATTCCAACAAAAATAAATTTTGAGGGCACTGGTTCTTGTGTATCATCGTCCTATTTCTTGATTCTTTTGGCCTGTTGAATCGGTTCAATGTTTCTAAAACAATGAGGCTGTGTCCTGGGATAGTTCCTTTGATTGTCTTGCTCCTGAGGATTTCTGTAATGCTAAATAAACTACTGTAACTTTATGCCTTGCCATATAAAAAATATCTCCACATTCTGGGCATATCAGTTCTGGTTGTCCTTCATTCCCCTGAATGGATGATAAAATCCCCAATTGGTCTGTATCTTCCACCCTTGAACTCGCATATTTCCCTACCTGTTTTCAGCATGTCTCCTTCCACTTTTCTAGTTCTGCATGAAGCACTTACACCTCCTCCCTTAACAGCTCATTTTCAAACAAAATATTCTCTAATCGAGGGTCTTCTATAGCAGGTTCTTTTGTATCAGCAGGTGGTTGGGGTTTTAAGATGGGAATACCGGTTTCTACCCCAATAAATTAACTTGCTTCTACTGTAGTAGCTGTTTTAGTTTTTCTCCTTTTTGCTGGGCTAGATTTCTGGTCCTTGCTCATTAGCCCTTCTTTTCTCCTCTAGGGAAAAAAAAACTCCATCACCTTAGAGACAAGGCCAAATCCTTTCTTTTGAATTAAAGTCCCTCTTATTTTAGGGGAGGTTTCCACATTCAGGACTTCTAAATCGCTTTTTGTTACTGCTCTCGCTTGATGTTCCTCCTCTGCTATTGAATTTTTAGCTGCCTCAGTTTCAATTTCCTCTTCATCTATCTCCTCTTTATCCATCTCCTCTTCATCCTCCAATCGAACTTCTGGTGTTCTAGTCCTCCCCCCAGCTGAATTTGAGGAACTTCAGTCCTCAACTACTAACCTTGCAGAGAATTCATGGGGTGTTCCCAGATGAACCAGAAATTGTCCCCAGGTCAGTTTGTTATGTGCTAGGGCCCGTAAGATTAATGGTTTAACTAGCCCATGATTTGAGAGGGATGATAAGGGGTGTTGATATCTTTTAGCATAATAAGCCATTTGTTGCAAGGATCTAAGAAGATAGTATGGCATATTTAGCAGCTTGTGATAATGTAAATGTGATAAGAGGAAAAATTCATAAATGTAAACAAAACTGTACCTCCCTTCACATGTGATATATTTCTTTAAGAAGAGTGTGACTTGATCCCAAGGACTCAGAAGAGTGTCCAGTGCTATTTCTCTTCCTCGTGGTCGAACACTCTCCCCTGCCACTAGGAAATCCTCAGTCTCAGTTGGGTGATGGCGTTTTCGATTAAACCAGCGCCAACCGATTCTAGGAAGTCTCATTACCTCCGCCAAGTTTACCTCTGAAACATCTACCCTTATGCCTCGAACATATGAATGAGTGCTTGTCAAGTTTCGAGCAAATTCAATTATTGTTTCATCATGAAAACCATTCAAGCGTTGAAGATAGTCTGTCCACCCTGCTTCTTGGAAGATAGCAAAGACATCTTTATTCTTATACAAAGATTCTATTGTTAAAGGCTCATACTTCACAGAGATACCCATACCGCTGAGATTCTTGCAAAATATTGTAATGAACACACCAGTTACAGTTTTGAACATCAAACTGACTGCATGCAGACATGGTTGATGGATAGTCAAAGTTTGAATTGAGGATTGTTGGAAAGGTGGCACAATTAGTTTTGGGATAAAACTCATGGCAGGATTATCGAACAAGTTAGGTAGAATGGCAGTCAAATCATAAGTACGGGTAACAACTTTAACTTGATTTTGGTTCAGTTGATTTGCTGTGGATCAATGACAGGGATAAATAACAAGTATAACCATTATTGCTTGCTATGTCAATAGATGCCTAATCATGATTATAGTTAGAACCCATACCTTCAAAATTAATGCTCAAGTCACCATTCTATCGTGGCATGATATTCACAGTCGCATCTCTGGTAGAATACGCATGTGCCAAGATACTTGGATGCCACCAATCAAACTAATACGTGCATTCATGCTAACAGGTTTCTTAGCAGACTGCGATTCAAGCTGTGGAGTAATCATTTAAATTCGAGTTGAGTCAAATCATTGACGGCGAGACTGTTCCAAAAGATAGACCATCTAACAGAGTTGCAGATGATGAATAAGAGGATTGAGCAGAGTTCGACGACATATGCAGGAGTTCCAGTTGCAAAAATTCAGAGAAAAGCCAAAAACAGCAGAATAGCAGCTGCTAGACTTGGCGGAATAGGAAAAAATAGTGGAGTTGTAGCTGCTGGAAAAAAAGCGAGAATGAAATGGAAATAGCGGAGTCATGGCTGCTAGACTTGGCGGAATAGGGAAGAATAGCGGAGTCGCAGCTCCTAGAAAAAAGGCAAAAATTTAATGGAAATAGCGGAGTCGCAGCTGCTAGACTTGACAGAATAGGAAAGAATAGCGGAGTCGAAGCTGCTGGCAAAATGAAGTAACAGGCAAATTTTCAGCTGGCTACTGAAAGCTAATAAATCATCAATCTTCTTCAAAGAGCTTTATTAAATCAGGAATAATGCAAGGTGCCTGCAATTGTCTGGCCTAGTCATGATTGTTGTTCCTCCAATTAATTCCTACACACAATTCTTCAAAACGAACCCGACCAAGTGCAAAATGAAAAATAGATAAAATACAAAATGCAAAATAAATTATTTATGCACAAATTGTGTGTGGATATTGCAGTTCTTAAAAATTCACAGGGGTTGAGAAAAATCCCTGCCCTAGCGTTAGCTGATAGTCTGGATCTGCTGCAACCTGTGAAACGAAAGCATCCTTCGAGATCGGTTTGTGATACAGTCGCAGCCAATGACCATTTGCGAATAATGGTGTCTTGTTTTCATCAATGGTGATCAATTGGACTGTTCCATTGTCAAATACACGATCTATTTGATAAGGTCCCAACCAACGAGTGTGTAGTTTTCCTTTGAAATCCCTCTTGAACCGTGAATCATATAACAGAGCCCAGTCTCCTTCCTATAAGACTTTATTCTTTATGAATCTATCATGCCATTTAGAGCGTTGTTGTTGGATTAAATTTGTATGATTTATTGTTGTTGTGCGCTTTTCATCCATTTTGTTAAGCTGTTTCATTCGGTTCCTTTGTGCCTCTGATAGATCGAGGTTTGCTTCTACAATTGTTTTCAAGGTTCTGATTTCAAATTCAATTGGGAAGACATCATTCTTACCATATACCAATTCATATGGGGGAAAACCAATGGTGTTACGCCATGTAGTGTGATAGGCCCATAATGCTTCCGGAAGTCTCTCAACCCAATCTTTACAATGGCTTTTCACTGTCTTTGTCAAAATAGTCTCGATGACCTTGTTTGAACTCTCCACTTGGCCATTGGCCTGTGGATGATATGGAGAGTTTATCTTGTGCTGAATATGAAATTTCTGTAACAGCGCTTCCAGTTTGTGAGACACAAATTGCGGTCCACCATCTGTGATGATTTCCTTGGGTACTCCAAACCGAGTAAAAATTTCTTCATACATGAAATCAATCACAGCCTGATCATTAGACTTAACCAAGGCTACTGCTTCCACCCATTTGGTCATGTAATCTGTGCAAACCAAGATGTGAACTTTCTGTTTTGAGGGAGGATTGATAGGCCCTACAAAATCTATAGCCCATCTTTCAAATGGTTCAACCACGAGCTGTGGCTGCAAAGGCATTTCATCTAATCTATCGGGTTGGCCCATTCTTTCGCATCTATCACATGCCTAAACATACTTCTTTGCGTCCTTGAATAATGTGGGCCAGAAATAACCCATCCTCAAAACCTTATGATATATCCTTTTATCATCAAAGTGTCCCCCATAGGGCTCATCATGGCAAGCTTTAAGGATACTGAAAATTTCATCTTCTCTAACACATATTTTGATTTCTAAATCAAGCCCTATGTAGAAAAGATGTCGATCAATCTAGCAATACCTAGCACTCTGTTGTATGATTTTTCTTCTTTCTCTCTTCGACAGATGTGCTGGTAGCTTACCTGCAACCAAGAAGTTAGCAATATCTGAATACCATGGGGAATGAGCTGATACTACAAACAAATGCTTATCAGGGAAGGAATCTTTGACTGGTAAATTGTCATCACTGTTAGTAAGTTGAGATAAAAAGTCTGCAACAACGTTTTCCTTTCCTGGTCTATCAATAATTGTGATATCAAATTCCTATAATAGTAGCAGCCATTTAGTAACTCTAGCATTTGTGATTGGTTTGTTCATTAAATATTTGATGGAAAAATGATCAGTGTGCACAAAAGTGGAGTATCCAGTAATGTAATGTCTAAATTTGTTGATGGCATAAACTATGGCAAGGAATTCCTTTTCTGTGACAATATAGTTTAGTTCAGCAGGGGATAAGTTCTTACTAATGTAATAAGTTGCATATGGGGCATTACCTTCCTGTTGTCCTAGAACTGCTCCAATGGCAGTGTCTGAAGCATCTGAAGAAATATGAAAAGGAAGAGACCAGTTGGGCCCTCGTAAGATGGGTGCCGTAGACAGCCTTTTATTTAGCTAAGTAAACGTTGTTTGACATGCATCATTCCAAACAAACTATGCATCCTTCATCAACAAAGTAAACAAAGGAGAAGCTAGTTTGGAAAAAATTTCTATGAACCTTCTGTAATAGCCAGCATGCCCTAAGAAGCTACGTATATATTTTTGTGTTCCAAGAGTTGGTATATTTTCAATTACCTTTATTTTCGATGAATCTACCTAGATACCATCATAAGAGATGAAGTATCCCAGAACTATGCCCTTGCTCATCATCATATGGCACTTTTCAGTGCTTAAAGAGAGCTGGCTTTGTTCACAGCGTTTCAAGATCTTTTCTAAATTTTTCAGTGCTTCTTCATAACTATCACCATATGGAGTAAAGTCATCCATAAAAATCTCCATGCAATCATTTACCATCTCTAAAAAGATTCCAATCACTACTCTCTGAAATGTGGTTGGTGCGTTACACAACCCAAAAGGAAGTACCCTATATGCAAAAGTTCCCCAGGGACAGGTGAAAGTGGTTGTGTCTTGGTCTTCTGGAGCAATCTGGATTTGGTTATAGACACTAAAGCCATCCAGAAAGGAAAAATACTTATTCCCAGACAAGGTATCAAGGACCTGATCGATAAAAGGTAAGGGGAAGTGGTATTTCTACGTTGCTTTGTTCAATTCTCTATAATCCACGCAGACCCTCCATTTCCCATTCTTCTTTGGCACAATCGCGAGTGGAGAAACCCACTCACTGTTTGAAATCGGGTATATAAATCCTGCTTCCAAAAGTTTTTGGATCTCCTCTTTCACTATGTCTCTTAGGTTCGGGTTCATCCTTCATTGTGGTTGACACACAGGCCTAGAGTCGCTCTTAATGTAAATATGATGGGTGCACAGATTAGAAGGATACCCTTCATTTCTATGTACTCCGAAGCGAAAGCTCCTCTATGTTGTTTCAGCAGAGTGATTAGTTGTTCCAATTCACTGGGCGCAAGGTTTGGATTGACATTTAGTGTTTTCCCTAGCTCAATTTCTACTGGTACACTTTTCAAATTTTGGAGTACTGGAATTATACTAGCATCACTGACTAGAGTTTCTTTTGTAAGATTTTCTTGTTCTGCTTTATCTAACTTACTGTTAAGAATCTGGTAGACATGTTTGTTGACAGACGTGGGCTTACTGATGAAACTATTGATGGCATCGTCCTTTGTTTCATCTTTAAACGTTAAGGCTCTCCCTATCATTAATAACGGCTGAACACCTTCCTCCTCCCCCAACTCTACCCAAAGTGGAGTTTCAGCTTCTGTGCTTGGTCGCACTGGACGATATAAGGTTAGGATTTTGATCTTAGTCCCGTCTAAGATGGTCATAGATCCTGACCAGAAGCTGATATAGGCATCTACTGTGGCCAACCACGATCTTCCGAGGATTAATGGGTGTCCCCCCAACTGATATTTCAGCTGTAACACCAAGAAATCCGCAGGGTATTCCCATGAGTCAACGAAGATTACAAGGTCGTCTAGGATCCCCTAAGGCTTGATTGTTGATCTATAGGCAAGTTCCAAAATAGTAGGGGTTGGCCGAAGGTTAGTGAGTCCAAGTTTCTTCATAGTTTCTATGGTCATAACGTTAATACCTGTGCCTAAGTCTGCTAAGATGTTGGAGATTTGTGTGTTTCCTATGTGAACTGTCACAGTAGGATTTCCACGGTCATCGTACTTTGCCACATGCGTCTTTCCCATTATCAATTCGGAAAGTTTTCCCAATACATGGACAGTGGGAGGGTCCCTAGGGTTTCTTCCTGGTTTCTTGACACATAAGTCTCTAACAGTCTTAGCATAAATGGGCATGTCGTGAAGGGCTTGTAATAGTGGAATTTTAACATACAAAATTTTCAGTTCTCCTAAGAGATTGAATTGAGGTTGTTCCATTGTTTTCTGTAGGGCTAATTGTTCAGGGTATGGTGGTTCTCTCATAAAATGTGTAGGCTGTTCTTCATCATGTGTTACTTCCTGAGTTTCAGCCACTGTTTTGGTAGGAATTTCAGCATCCTCAATCATGGGGATTATTGAATGAACAATATTCTCATAGTGCTGATTCACTCCAGTTTCAGTCACTGGGGATGGAACATCCTCAGTGATGATGGGTTCCACTACCCTCCCTAATCGTAATTGTATATCATTGCAGGGAACTTGGGAAATGGAATACGCAGGCATGTTGCCAGTCTCAAACTGATGGACTGCTTTATTTTTTGGGTTTGGGTTAGGTTGTGCAGGTAGCTGTGGTCGAATTGGTGCATTCACAGGTGCGACATTGTTTTGGAATTGCAGCTATGGCTGTTGGTATTGTTGGTGAGGATACTGTTGAGGAGGGTACTATTGATACTAAGTCTGGTGATGGGGAAATTTGTTTCCTTGGTAAGGATTTCTCCAGTTGGAATTCCAAGGGGCCTGATTGTTTGACTGTTGTGACCTTGGTGTCCAAGAATTAGGATTTTGCATAGGATTCTGAGATGGATGCCACTAGTTACCAGAATAATGTGAAGGGAATTGTGTATTCATATTATTCATATTGTTCATACCATTCATATTATTCAGAAAAAATGATGGGTCTTGATTCATACCTTGATTGCGAGGCTGCCATGGTTTCTTTTGTGCAATGAAGTAAGCTTGTTCCACTTCTAAAGTGGATTCCTGTAGAACTTCTTTGACCTTAGTTAGTGAGGGACATTCCTTGGTGTCATGTTCCAACTCACATATTCTACATATTTCCGCTTTGTCTAGCGGGCACTCTTTCAGTGGGTGTTTTTTCCTACATTTGGGATAGAATACACCAAGTGTAAGATCTTCTACTACTTGCCTCTCTTTTGTTCTCAATACATCTAACTCTGAGGAAATGGAGCTCATCATATTAGTTTTAAAATTCTCCACCAGGTTCCCTATCTCTGCTTGAGTGGCTCCTCCACTAGCTGACATCTGTGTCCTAGTGAAGACATCCCGATCTCGATCCATGTCTCGTTTGTTAGTTCTAGAGGATCCCCTTAAGTACCTTCGACATAATTCAACAATCTTCTTGAAGGGTTCTTTTGAGATGTCCCCTTTCCCCAATAGATTCAACATATTAAGGCAATATTTTCTAATTCGTTGTAGAAAAATAAACTTAAGTACATCATTTCCAATCTCAGTGTGTCCAGACCTTTGTAAATTGTACAAAAATCTTTCCACAAAGTCTTCCAAGCTCTCTTCTTCCTTCTGAACCATTTTAAACAACTCTTCATTTCTATCCCCGGTTCTACAATATTCTTGATATTTAGAAAAATAGGTGTTTTCATTTGGTCCCAAGTGGTAATGGTCTCATGACCTAGACTCATGAACCAGCGCAGAGCATTTCCTTTCAAGTTGGCTGGGAACAGCTTCAGCTTCTGAGCACTAGAGGTGTAATCATAGCTGTGACAGAGGATATCAAACTCAAAAAGAAATTCATAAGGATCTTCAGAAGATTTACCATGGAAATTCGGGAGAACTGATGGTGAGATGTTTTTCATAGGAGCTGCTCCAGGTGTCTGGAGGATAGGGAATTCTAATGTAGCCACTGTATTACTAGGCTGATTATCTTCCACTTCTTCTTCTCGGTTCTCCCTATGTTCATTCTTGCCTTCTTGTTCTCTATCAGCCATGTTGTTAGACCAAAATTTAATGGCTTCCTTTATGCATTCTTCCTCTGCCTTTGCTTCTTCTTCTCTCTTCCTCTCTTCTTCTCGCCTCTTTTCTTCCTATGCTTCTTGGAGAATCTCCAACCACAGTTCTGTAGAAACTCTAGTTTCATTGATATAATAAATCTTCTCTCTATCCAGTACACCCATAACATTTCCCTTGTCTTCAGGAGGTTTCTTTTCTGCGCTGGGAGTGGATGGTCCTGTTGTATTCTCCACAGTTGATGCTAAATTCTCAAGATTGGGAGGAATGGAATTTCCTATTCCTATAGACATTCACAGTGGCCTGGTAGAAGAATCAGCTTTAGCAATTATATCATCGATGAATGTTACTCTTCCCAGACCTGCATTACGACCTTGACCTCATCCACCTGCAGTGTTAGTATTCAAAGGGGGTTCCCGATTTGTTTTTCTTGTATTCATGCATGGTGTAAATGATTAAACTAAAATGAAATAAAATAAAACCAACTGCTAACTATGTCTATCTATTACCATCCCCGGCAACAACGCCAAAATGTTGGTCACTCTATATGCCAATTAATTACAACTAACATACAGAATGCTCAATATAAATTGTCAAACCCAGGGAGGTCTTTTATTTCAATGGAAATATGCACAATCTATGCATAAACATTTTCAGTAATTGATCAAGTAAATGGAGATAGTAATCCTACCTATATGCTCAACCAAACTCATTCCATAAAGAAAACTAATATAACTCATACATCTATGAATTCAAAGTGCAGCTACCTTCCTACAAAAATCGACCTAGCAATTATTGATCTAAGAATATAAATGAACTAGATTACTTTTGCAAGAAGTTAAATCCTATTATTATCAAACTACAGTATTCAATCTTTACCAAAATGATCCATCTAGCAGCTCCTGTTACTCAATCACAATCTACCTATTCTAACGAATCAATTGAAGATACAACAGCAACCAGAAATTAAACATAAGCTTAAACTCTAAATTGACAACTATTGGAAATCCTAGAAAGCATAAATGACTGAAAGGAATGGAGCCGAGCTTGGCTATAATAGCTATTGAACACACATGCATTAATTAAACTAACCTACACAGTCAACTATCACACCACGCAGTTGCAGCTAATTGTAATGCAAAGAATAAACTACCAATAAAGAATGCAATCATAAACTCTCTGTTGCAGCTATCAAAAATACACCTAATGCAATTCCACAACACACAACAGGAAATGAATAAATATAACTACCTACTTTAACTCGGCAATCTCTATGAGAAGGCGGGCCCTGGCCTTCTAACAGAGACGTCGCGAACTACCACAAATTAAGACACAGAAATGGAAATAACTCTGCTCTTCATTAAACGATGGTAATCCACAGTATCAGCGTCTATTACAACTCGTACAAAATGATAATTATCCGACCCTAGACTCTGAGAGCCTTCCCGAATTTATGCATGAGGAATACAATTCATGATCCACTAATTTCATGCAGCAATGAAGATCTACGATCTTCATGCTGCAGAGTTACAACTAAACTATTACAACCATAATGAATGAGGTCATTAGTCATGAAGGATGCTATTACATTGACAGTCAATGGATCAACGGTTCAACCAATCGAGAGGCATCCTGTCTGTTGCAGCTATGCTCTATTTCAGCTACCTGTTACAGCTTCACGTGGAGAGATGTATTGTCCCTTGAAAATATGAGGAATTGAGTTAGGAGAGTAATAGTTGGCCCCACGTATGATTCCTTCCCAAGGCATTGCAGCTGATACACCTATGCTTTGATCTTAACTTAATGAAATCATCACAAGTTAGCATAAATCAAAGGGTAGAATTCATAACCATAATAATCTTGGGCATTTAATTAAATGAAACAATAATGATGTATACCTTATTAGGACTGATGATTAATCTGGAAAAAGGCATGTATATGGTTTATGAAATTAAGGTGTAACAGGGAAAAATGATGTAATAGGTATAGTAAAAAAGGGGCATTTCTAGGGCCCAACACATATGACTGGTAATTTAAATCTATTTTCTAGTCTAGATAAATCAGTTCAAACTAATGTCACACTTGGAAACAATATTCAAGTCACTGTTTTGGGTAAGGGTACTGTTGATATTCTAACCAAACAGGGGAAGCAGAAATTTATGCTTGATGTTTATTATGTTCAAGGTTTGAAGCATAGTATGATGAGTTTTGGATAGCTGATGGAAAAAGGTTACAGAGTTCATATGATAGGAAAGCGTTGTCTGATCAATGACATATATCCAAGCAATTAGTTAATTTCTGAAGTGTAGATGACAAGCAATCGCTTGTTTCCTTTGAGGATAAGACCAATCATAAAAGGAAAAACAACTCAAGTAGTTCATGAAAGACAGAATGAAAATTCTGGAGCTGCATTCAAAGCAGAAAGTAAAGAAGCAGACTTTCACTGCGTCAAGGAAGAAAAATACAGCAGCAAAGAAATGCAAGCAGTGTTTCAGACAGAAATAAAGGATGAATCCTGGTTATGGCACTTCAGATTTGGACATCTGAATTTTGGTGGGCTGAAGCTACTGCACATGAAGGACATGGTGAAAGGATTGCCATTGATTGAAATGCTAGAGAGAATTTCTGAAGGATGTATTTTTGGAAAACAACATAGAGAGACTTTTTCAGTTGGAAAGCCATACAGAGCTCGCACACCACTTGAAATAGTGCATTCTGATATTTGTGGACCGATGCAAACACCGTCCATGGGAGGATGCACTTACCTTCTCACATTTATTGATGATTTCAGAAGAAAAAACTAGATATATTTCCTAAAACATAAATATGATGTGTTTAGTTGTTTTCAGCAGTTCAAGGCACTTGTGGAGAAGCAGAGTGGTTAAAACATCAAGATATTAAGAACAGATAGGGGTGGTGAGTATGTTTCAAATGATTTTTTAAATTTTTGCAAAAAACATGGCATACAGAAGCAATTCACTACGTGGTATACACCACAGCAGAATGGTATCGTAGAGAGGAAGAACAAAACCATTATGGAGATGGCATGCAGTATGTTGGCATCCATGCATCTGTCAAATGCATACTAGGCTAAAGCAGTGGCAACTGCTGTATACATCATGAATCAATGTCCAACAAAGAGTGTGAAGAACAAATTTACGCAGGAAGCTTGGACAGGTATGAAACATAGTGTTTCACATTTAAAAGTTTTTGGTTCTGTAGCATACTCACATGTTTCAGATCATCTAAGAAGGAAATTAGACAATAAAGGACATAAATGCATTTTTATTGGGTATTCTGAAGACACAAAAGCATACAAGTTGTATGATCCTATTGCAAGAAAAGTTATTATCAGTTGAGATGTTCAGTTTGTAGAAAATGAATCATGGGATGGAACCATAGAGAAGAATGTTAAAATCATGTCACATGTTGAACATGATGACATCACAGAAGATGTGGTTGAGACTCTGCATATGAATCAGAATGTCACAGCTCCATCTACTCCCAGGACTGTGCAGCATGTTTTAGCACAAGGAACTTTGACACAAGTCGGAGTTCAAGCTACTCCGTCAAGCACACCAAGTGCGCAGCAAACTCCATCAAGCAATTCGCGCAGTTCGACACCAGCAACTCCGACAAAGACAAGAACTCTGCGTGAGATATATGAGACTGGTAGACCTAATTCATTCTCAGTTTTTGCATTATTTTCTCAAGTTAGTGATCCTCTAACATTTGAAGAAGTTTTTGAAGATAAAGTTTGGGCACAATCCATGGATGAAGAAATAGAATGCATTGAGAAGAATCAAACATGGGAATTAGTTGATGTTCCTAAGGACAACGATGTGATAAGCGTAAAATGGATTTATAAGACAAAGCATGATGCTGATGGAAATGTGCAGAAGCACATGGAAAGATTGGTAGAAAAAGGATTCACACAGCAGCCTGGCATAGAATTGAATGAAACTTTTGCACCTGTAGCACGAATGGACACTATCAGAACTGTTTTGGCCATCGCAGCTCATAAGACATGGCCTGTGTTAGCACCTAACTATTTTTGCAGCATAAATACCAAAACATGAAAGGTGGAAGGTCAAAAAGCTACCTGGTGGATGAGTGAGATACCCTACATTCTCCATAACTAGGTGTTAGGGCATGAGAAGAAGTGTTCTAGAAAGATCCAATGTAACAAAGATATACAAATTTCAAAGTAAGGGTATTAATAGGAAAATAAACTGACCAAAAGAGGGTGAAAGGACCCTAAAACCTGTAGTCCACGGGAAAAAATGCGAAGAGTTAAGTACCGTGTAGGTTGGCACCGTCGATCGGGCGCAGATGAAAGATCTATGGATCTTGATTGATGATCGCAAGGTCGAGTTGCCTGGAATGGATGGAAGGTAGGTGGTTGCGATGAGAAATACTTCCAGACAGGTGTTGGTTCCGGAGGGCATCGCAGGGAGGAAGGGTGGCAAGTAAAATTGTCTCGGGCTCATGCGACACCGCTATGGTGGGGACAGGGCACTAGAATCAACGGCAAGGGTTCATCGTCTTGAGATCTGACGGTTCGGGATAGCAAGCCTTAGTGGGGGCTCGGGTCTCTAGGAGATCAACAGTGTGGCATACGAAGTGACCAGATCAAAGGCGGTGGAGGCCATAGTTGTGCAGAAGATAATGGTGAGGATCCCACTGATGGAAGAGTTAAAGGATTAAACACATGGCGGGTCCCCCACCGAGTAGGTCCAACATTGGAGGTGATCGACGGTAGGCATTTATCATCGTATCAAGAACCTATGAGGAGGATAAGTAGCAAGGTGGGTGCGACGAGGAAAACCGCTAGACAGGTGTCAGCACCAGGGCTCATCGCGAGGCAGAAAGGTGGTATGTGAAACCACTTTAGGTGTATGCGATCCTGCATCGTGGACATGTGCTGACAAGATGGACGGTGCAGATGGAATATGAAGTAATGATCTGACGGCATACAAAGAAAGGTAGTCAAATCAATGGTTAAAGAAGGGCTAGATCTGACGACAAGGAGCAACACGTGAGAGATCAACGATGGAAATTGATAGACAGCTAGCGAATAAGTCTGATGGTTATGTGAATAGGGTTATATATATAAATGCACACACACAGGGGTTGACATTTGCTCCTTATCCCTGTCGCAGTCAGAAGCTTCTGGACATGTGGAAGCCGGAGAAGACGACAGGAGGAGGTGCACTCGGCTTTCAGTGACAGGTAGGCCACTGTAACCGCCATTTCCTACAAATCCAAGTCTTTTTATAATCGTAACTACAGGAAGAACAAACTTCTACTAGTTCTAGGGTTAAAGTCGTTCTAGAGGATAGAGATGTCGATGTGTTTGACACATAGGTTTGGCTCCCTGTCCCAGAGATTAAGAAAAGGTTGAAGGCCTTACTTGAGCAAGGTCTGGATATACATAGGGTTTTTAGGTCGTCATTTATCTTCTTTTGCCTTGACCAGGTAGTGCCTTTCTTGGAATTCATGTCATGGTGTTCTCAGAATTACTCAGAACCCCAAAAAATAATCATGGATTCCCATGGGTCTAGAATCATCTATACAGTAGATGCCTCAGTCATTAGGAGTTCTTTTATCGTTCCCGAGTCGCCAGACCTTGAGATAGAGGTTTTTTCTGAAGAGTCGGTCATTGCCTTCTTCCACCAAATTACCCCCGCAAGCCACCATGCGTTTCTAGATACCTATTTAAAGCCTGGCTTAGAAGTCATAGAGACCCCTTACCCTTTAGATTTTAGCCTTTTTTATGACAATTCCCAGTTGGTTCTTTCTTTGGTGGCTCAATTTTTAGGATTAGATATAGATTTGTGGGTAACCGAAGTTCAGTTGAGTCTGCTTTTAGGATTAGCGTCAGTTTGTCGGAGTCTGAAAATGGGCTCGTCCCGTCCCTCAAGTTCGAATAATTTTTGGAAGAGAGAATACATGTACAGTTGAGCAAATTCCAAAATGCTAGGTATTTCAGGTATCAGACGTAGCTGGTAAAAATGGTTCTGTACAACAGCGTAGAAAATTTGCAGTTTTCCCCATTACTTAACACATATGTTTTAGAGGACAATGTCTTTAATTATGTGAACTATATTTTGTCTACTATTTATAAAGTCCTTTTTGGAGAGGAACTACCTAGAGTGTTTCCAGGGATGCAATCAATGATGCAATTGAAGAAAGAACTGGTAGTTGGTGACTGGTTTCTGTTGAAAGATGCTATAGTGATTAGGTTGTATGGATTCGTGAACGGGCCCTATATTTTACCTACCTTCCTGACTCCGAGGGTTTTTTCTCTCGAGTTCGTCAGGCAGAAGTTAGTTTTGGAGGATGAACAATTCCTGAAATTCAAGAAAGGCACCAATGTAAAGTACTCATGGAAAGTGGGCCCTTTTGTTATAAAAAGCAAGGATGCCTGGGTAGAAGTAGAAAGATTGCTAGAAATTATGGGGTTTAAAAAGGATGTTGCAATCGCATATGATCCCTTGCACATTATTTCTGTGAGGAGAAAATTATGTAACCTAAGTAGTTTTGAACATCAGGAGATGGAAGGATCGTTGAAAGGGCGAAATTTGCTTCACTGTGAACCGGAAGAGGACGTCACGGATTTGCAATTAGGCAACCTAGTTTTGTCAGATTTGGTGATGGACGTGGGGCAAGTGCCAGACACTTTGGAAGTGGGAAGAAAAGAGACCTGCATGAAGTTCTGGGTGCAGATGCTAAGGAAGAAAATGAAGAAAAAAGGTTTAAAGTGGAGATCTCGGATGAACTGATTGTTTTGGAAGGAAATGAGGGATGGAATGAAAACCAAGAACATAAGGTCAAGAAGAAGGATTGGTTGGTGACCTTGGCTGGCAATGCTAATTGTGGGGAAGAAGAGACTTTGGTTCCAGAAGTCCAAATTCGAGAATACAATTTTCAAGATGTTAAGGAAGGAGATGAAGCCAATAAATTTTGGTCCAGGGCCGACGTGTGCAAACAGTATGAACAAAACAAACAGACCTCAGCCCAAAATCTATTTGATTTGATGCCAAGATCTAGGAGTTTATCTGGTTCCAGAGCTTCTTTAATGACCAGCAGAAATATAAGGGATAACACTTTGAACTTGGCCATATCGACGGAGGACAAAGTGACCAAAATGAAGGTCAATTGGAAGAAGATACTGGTGCTTCATAAGATCTAGTTTCATAAGCAGAATGGGGATTTCATATATGATGATTTCATAGAAGCGTCATTGAAAGCTGATAACTTGGAGGCTGCTGTAAATAAGTTGGAAGGCAAGTTGAGGCAGGAGCGATATGAAAATAGGGACTTTCAGCAACAGGTCAAGAAGCTTCAATTTAATTTAGTTAAAAGCGACGGCGGAGGGAAAGCCTACAAGTAGCTGTTAGTAGAAAAGAAAAGCCTGATTCAGAAGCTACAGAAAAAAGGAAAGGTCCCAAATATATAGCTGATCCAGGATCCTGAGGAGACAAACTTGGAGATAGAAAAAGAGAATTTATCTAAGGAATTGAGTGATTGTAAAGTAAGGTTGCTAAAGTTTGCTGAGAAAGAAGACAGTTGGAATAAGGAGAAAATAAGCTTGGAAAATCAGATAAATGATTTAAAAAGTAACTTGTCCAATTTGGACATGTGGTCGTCAAGTGTGAATCAAAGTGGAGATGAAAGTGACACTAATAGCCTTGTGTAGGCTATGTCCCATATCACTCTGAAGGATGTCGAGATCACAGAATTGAAGGAAAAATCTAGGATGTTGGAAGAGGAGAATAATAAAAAGGAAGAAGAGGCGAGATCCCTGGAAGAGAAATACGATGTCCTTGGTGATGCTAATAAAAAACTTGCTCGTCAGGTTATAGGCCAGGCGGCTATGCAAGGATGCAAACATCTAGTGTGGGATCAGATTATTAAGGTAGTAGAGGAATTCAGACCATAGCTAGATTTTATGAGAGTAAAGGAGAAAATAGTTGGTGATAACTTTACAAGTTGTGTGGCTATAAGGGAAACTCTAATCCAAAAGCCCAAGGAAACGGCACAGAACGCCATTACTTTCCTGAATGGTTTATCAGAAGAGGAAAGGACAAACTTGAATATTGGAAACAGGATCTCGGCAATTACGGTGGCAAGAAGGGTTCTCGGGAAGCATGCGCAGGTCGAAGGTGTGGAAGCCAAGGCCGAGGAATTAAACGAGCAGGTAGTAGAAATCAAAGGACAGTTTGGAAAGCTGGTCGAAATGGGATTACCCGTGTTCTGGGATGATAATCAGAAGCTGATCTCCCAAACCGCATATTGAAATTTTCTTTTCAACATAAGGATGGATCAGGCCAAGTTCAAACATCTGAGACATCTACTCACCGGAAAAATCTAATGGACAAGGTTGCAGAAGATTTCAAAATCCCGAACAGGTTGGTCGCTATTGGTGAGAGACTTCCCCCAGCTTCTTATTCAGATCACATAGATATAATGGTTATGGCAAAGGAAATGGTGAACTACGACCTTCCATCTACTGAGCTATGGACCGCCAAGGAAAGGTATGGAAAAATGAAATAGACACTTCGTCCTACACAATAGCTATTGGGTTCTTTTTATTTTTATTTTTCAAAGAGTTGTTGTTATTTTCAAAGACTTTTAAGACATTTTCATTTTTGAAAAAGTAATTTGTAATATGTTTTGAGGTGGGTATTGGTAATAGCTAGCTGGTGCAATTACTTTACTATCCTTTTGTCTTTTACTTTGAAATTAGAAGTCACTTAGTAAAAGGACTGGTGAATGTGAAAAATAGTTAGACCTGCCTCACCCGTTTTTTATAGTGGCAAATATGTTTTGATAGGGTGGCACTTTGTTGTAACTATTTTTTGTTATGACTAGGTCGAGCAAGAGGCTCTAGGCAGCTATATATGTTATGAAATTGAATGAAAAAGGGGTGAAAACTTTTTGGAGATTAGTATATTGCTTTGTGTAATATTTTTGAGTTGTTTTGAATAAAATTGACAGAGCCAAGCATGTGTTTCGTTAGGGATTCCTGTGTTATTGGTCTTGCAGTCTGTTCTCTCTTTTCCCATGTGAATTGTGTTTCTTTCTTTGTTAATCCATTCTGTAATTTCTTATTCATGTTTGGTTCAGTGTAGTATTTGAAAGGAATTCATAGAGATTATGCTCCATTAGGATCATACTAAACATTCCACAATTATTTTCTACTAAAGTCAATATAGAGTTCATGTTCCCATGCTTTATATTGATGGATTGTTCATTTCTCTTCTAAATCACCAACTAAAAGCTTTTTGACTGTGAGCTGGTGGATACCTTTCTCCTGTATGAATGTATCTGCAAAGTATTTGTCAATGATGGTCATGCCTTGTTTAATTTGACTCCATTTTCCCAATATAGATCCATGCTGTTTTCAAACCAACAATTTACCGAAACAAATTTGTCCTAATAGAAGTCTGACCTTCTATGTATACTTTGATTGAATATATTAAGGAATGGATGCTCGTGTATGTTTTCATTGTTGACATCTTTGATTATTTCTAGTTCTCCATGTGTTTGTAGAGAGAGCCCTCTCTGATTGTGCTGGGTCAGTAGCACATATCTGAAGTGCTTAGTGGTTTCCCCGACTTGCCCTCTCCCACAACCTAGGGGGTATGATTTGGTTGTTAACAAATTGGCATCATTGCTGAGGAGAGAGTGTTCTACATCCCTGGGAGAATGACAAAGAAGCTGAGTTTCAGCGAAAGAGAAATTTATGTGGGCAAACAGAGGTTTCCAATGTTTCGGGAAGGTTGTGTACTTTTTCCCTGGCGACTCCACTCGTTGAGATTTGTATTCAAGGAAAACTCCACTGAGGAAGACCAGCAAGCTAGAGTCCATTCCTGAAGAAGCTTCAAAGGGAATCTTGGCCTCTAAAAAGATCCATACCAGAGGTAACCCTTTTTCCGAGATTCTGCTAGGAGTGGATAATCTAGAAATTTTTCTTAGACAAAAGACCATGAAGGATAAGGCTAGTGCCTCTAGTAGTGAGAGAATTGTGTCTAAAGAAGAATCATCTGTCTTTCATGAATTAAATATAGAGATAGAGATTGGAAGGCCTTTACTGAGAACAAAGTATGAATCACATCTAAACCTAGGTGAGGAAAGTTTGAATGCCCCTGGATCATATATGTTAGATCTTGTTTGGTGTGGGTTGCAGAATACCTCCGAAGTCGGAACGACTAAGCCTTGTGTTAACACCTGATTTTTACACCTCATAAATATCAAGTGTGAAAGGAATAGGGTTGGAGAAACATACCTGATAAAGGCTTGAAGCCCCAGTCTTCCTCCATGGTTGAGGGCCATAATAGGGAAAATTAATATATAAAGGGCTAAGAGGGAATACCCCATAAGAAATTCACGAAGAAGTATGTGAAGGAGCCTTTTAAGCGAATAAATAACCCCAAGTCCTAAGTCCGACATCCTAAAGTATTATAAGGACTAGTCTCGACAAGAGAACCACCGTAGATGTAGAGCGAAGCAAGATCTACAGTCCAAGATTCATCTCGTCGAGAAGCTGCATGATGGATAACCAAAAAGGTGGTAGCGATGGATGATACCGCCGGACAGATGGCAGTTGGAGGGCTCATCACGGGAAGAAAAGCGGTAAACAAAACCACCACAAGGGCACGAGATACTGGGGTGGTAGAGGCATAAATAAATCCACGGTGTGGAGAGTGGGTAGCCCAAATTGACGGTGCGGAGATGAAGGAAGTTGCAGGAAAGAATGGATAGTGGGACCCGTCGTCGGGGAAAGGTTGAACATTAAATGTGTCACTCATCTCCACCGTAGATGCAAAGTGGAACAAGATCTACGGTCCAAGCTTAGTCTCATCGAGAAGTAGCATGCTATATACCTAAGAAGGTGGTCACGATGGATAAAACCATTGGACAGGTGTTAACGCCACAGGTGATCATGGGGAAGGGAAGTGGTATCTAAAACCACTATAGGAAAACATCGATGATGCTCCGTGGACACGTGGTAACAGTGGAATGAAACAGAGTGGGTCCTACCTGGGATCCGACAGAGGGAAGGCATAAAATGTCATATCAGAAGATTAAATAAAGGTCTAGATCCGACAACCAAAAATTACACTTGAAAAATCAGCAGCCAGGATCGTTGGACAAGTGGCGGATAAGACCGATGGTTAAGTAAAGAATATTTATATATAAAACCCTCAATGAGTGTTGTAGACATTTGTTCATTTGGAAAACATTCAAAGTCTAGAAGCTTCTTCGCAGGTGGGAGAGGGAAAGCATGACGGGGCTTTCGACAGAAGCATTCCAGAGGATTTGCTGGCAACAGGTAGGCCCTTTCGACTAAAACTTGTCAGTAAAGTAGATAATTCAGTAGAATCATGGAAGAAGGTTCCGCCGTGAGTACAAGTAGAATTAGGAATGCCCTGGAGGACATGGATGATAATATTTTTGACACAGTTACCCAACTTCCTTTAACTAAAATAAAAAGAAGGCTAAAAGGCTTGTGGGATGAAGGTACAGATGTACATAGGGTTTTTCAGTCGTCTTTCATTTTTTTTTGTCCAAACTAGATCATGTTGTTTCCCGAGTTCGTCTCTTGGTGTGCATCCCACTATGAGGGATCCCAGAGAATTATCATGAATAGCCGGTAGAGTAAAATTGCTTGTTCTATAGAACCTTCGGTGGTGCGTCGGTCGTTTGAAGTCCCTGGTTTTCACACACTCGAGTCTGAAGAGTTCTCCGAAATAGCACTGGTAACCCTCTATCATAAAAACCCTCCCGAGAATCGGCAAGTCTTTTTGACCACTTTCCTAAAACCGGGCCTGGAAATTGAAGAAATCCCTTACTCAGTAGATGTTAGCCTGTTTAATACCAATACCCAAGTGGTTTTGTCGTTACTTGCATAGTTTTTAGGTCTTGATAGTGACAAGGTGGTGACAGAAGTGCAATTAAGCTTGCTGTATAGAATAAGCGTCGGTCTGCCCTTGGTCAGTTATGAGTCAGTCCTTGGTCTCAGGTTTGAAAGTTTTATAGCAGAAAGCGTTAACGCCCAATTGGCATCTTTTCTGAACATTAGATGTTTCTGATTTCAGTCCTATCTAATGAAGTTGGTTATGGACAGTAACCTCAATGAGTTACGGTTCCCGCTGGAGGTTTGTGCCAGTCACCTGGAAGACAACATGTTCAATTACATGAATTCTATGTTATCTGTGTTGTACAAATTATTTTTTGAAGAAGGGATGCCAAGAGTATTGCCTGAAATGAAAACCTTGTTGCAGTTGAAAAGGGAAGTCGCAGTGGGAGACTGGTTTTTATCCAGAGACTCCATAGTCATCTGGATAGATGGGTTCACGCACAAACCTTACATGCTACCGGCCTTTCTAACATCTAGAATTTTCTCTTTGGAATTTATCAGACAAAATTTGATCCTGGAAGACGAGCTTTCTTCAAAATTCAGGAAAGGAGTAGATTTGAAATTTCCTTGGGTCATTGGCCCATTCATTGTAAATAATAAAGAGGCCATTGTGGAAGTACAGAAGTTGATGGAAGGATTTAAGTTTGAAAAAGATGTGGCAGCAAGCTACGACCCTTATCATATAATCTATGACAGAAGGAAGTTGAGTAACCTGAGTGGTTTCGAGCATAGAGAAATAGAAGGGTTAGCAGCCAAAAGGAATTTGTTGCAGTATGAACCGGAAGCAGAAATGGCCCTCGGCTCGCAAGGCGATCATCTCGTTTTGGTAAAGGCAGCTATAGAAATGGAAGAAGTGCCTAAGACTGCTGAAGTAGGAGAGAAGAGGAATTTGCATGAAATCTTAGAAGAGTATGATGAAGAAAGAGGAAAAAGATGCAGAGTTGGGGACCAAAAATTTGCCCAGACACAAGCTGTCGCGACTATTTCAATGGAAGCCGAAGATAATAGAGAAGGGGAAAATCCAATTCCCAGTGTGTAGGTAGTGGAGTACAATTTCAGCGGAGCTCAAGAAAATGGGGATACAAGTAAGTTCTCTTCAAGAGAAAAGATGTTTGAGGAATATGCACAGGAAAAGCAGGCCTCAACTTAGCAGATATACGACCTATTACCAAAGGCTCGAAATTTGTCAAAATCAGGCGTCTCCCTAGTAGCCAGTCAAAATGTGAAGGCAGGTACTCTAAATGTGGTGGTGGATACCTCAAGTAAACTGACTGAGGTAATGTATGATTTAACAAAAATATCGGCTCCCAATAAGGTCCAGATGCATAAGCAACTAGGGGACGTTATTTATGAAGGTTGTATACAGGCGAAGCTGAAAGTGGGGAAGTTTGAGGAAATAATCAGTAAAATGGGCACTCAGTTGAGACAAGAATGAGAGGAGAACAAATCACACCAGCAGCAAATCAGGAAGATACAATTAGATCTGGTTGCTAGTGATGGTAGCGGTAAAGCTACTAAGAAATTGTTAACAGAAAAGGAAAACCTGATCCAAACATTACAGAAGAAAGCAAAAGTCTCAAATACCCAGTTGATCCAAACTCCTGAAGTGACTAAGTTGGAACAGGAGGAAGAAGCCTTAGTCAAAGAAATCAGTGAAAATCGGGCTGAATTGCTAAAGTTGACTGAGAAAAAGGTAGATTGGGTAAAGGAGAAGTTAAGTTTGGAGCAACAGATTGAAGACTTAAAAGATAACTTGCCCATTTTGAGCATGCGGCCTACCCAGGAAAATCAGGAGAAGGAGAAAAATAATACCGATAGCCTCTCGCAGGCTATGTCCCAAGTTAGTCTCAAGGAAGTAGAGATCAAAGAACTGAAGGAAAGGACTTCGAAGCTAGAGGAACAAAACATGCATATGGAAGAAGAAGTGAAAGAATTGCAGAAAGAGAATAAAGGGCTGATAGAAACAAATAACCGATTTGTCTCCCAAGTAACCGGGTATATCCCTATGTAGGTGGGTATAGATCTAATCTGGGAAGAGATTATAGAGATAACTACAATTCTCAGACCATATTTAATATCCTTGAACACTCGGGAGAGAGCGATAAAGAAAGATTTGAAGAGTTGTGTATTATCCAGAAGTAACTTGCAACTCAGACCTAAGGAAATAGCTCAAGACACCATAGACTTCTTGAGACCTTAGTCCGAAGAACAATTGAGTGCTCTGGGTATAAAAAATAGAGTGGCTGCTATCGCTTGGGCACGGAGGATGCTAGGTAATTTTTTCCTCGTAGAAGAGCTTGAGGACCAATGTGAATCAATGAGCGACCAGATTGCAGAGCTAAAGAAAAGGTTTGAGAAGATCTTCCAGAAAGGGTTTCCCTCTCTTTGGAACAAAAGCAATGAACTCATCCTACATAATGATTACAAAGACCTACTATGTGCCATAAACATGGACCATGAAAAATTTCAGATGTTGAGCCGGATCCTCACGGGAAAAATACTGCTGGAAAAGCTTGCTCCTGATTTCGAGATCCTGAACCAGCTGAGAAGTTTGAGCGAGGGAGCTTTCATATTTCCAAATGAAAAAAATGTGGAGCTAAAAGTATTGGTGAAAGAGATGGCATCGCATGAGAGCATCACGACCGACCAGTGGGGTTACGTGGAGAAGTACGGGAGAATGAAACATTCACTTCAGACTCTTTAGTAGTGGTTATTTGTTCTTTTATTTTCAAAGGATTGATGTTATGAGTAAAAGGCTTCTAAGACATTCCTATTTTTGAAAAGTAATTTGTAATATTTTTTGAGGCGGCTAAATGGATAGCCAGCTGGAACTTTTATGCTTACTATGTTTACTTTACCATGATGTCAAATTCCATTCAGTAATAATACCGGCAAATGTAAAAAATAGTTAGGATGGCTCTACCTATTTTTTGTTTGAAAACAGTTATGGCAAACCAATTTTTGATGAGATGGCATATGGTTGTAACTGTTTTCTGTTTTGAAGGAGCCAATCCTAGAGCTCGAAGATAGCTATATATACATTTGTAATCGAAATCACAAGGGTTGGAAATCTTATGAAAAAGCTATTTGTGTTTTGATGATCAGTTTGTAAGACTTTTTCTTTGAGTTGTTTAATAGAAATTGTAGAGCTGAAGCCTACATTTTGACAAGGATTCTTGTGTAATCGGTCTAGTAGTCTGTATCTTTCTTTTCCCTTGTGCAAATGTGTTTCTCTCTTTTTTATTCCATTTTGCGTTATTTCCTTCATGCTTGGATCAGGGTAATAGTTAAGTAGAATTCATAGAGATTATGCTCTGCTTAGCTTATTCCAAGTATTTCACCAAATATATTCTGCTAAAGTTGATGTAGGATTCATCCTTGTTAGATTCCTTACATTGATGGACTGTTTCTTTTCTCTTCTGTTCCACAAATTAAAGCTCTTTGACTACTAGCTGCTTGCTACCTCGCCTGTGTGAATGCGTTTGCAGAATCTTTGTGAATATTGCTTTCAGAACTTGTTAAATGTGACTCTATCGCCCAAATGAAATTCATGTGTTTTCAACCAAATATTTCTTGAATCCTTTTCGTTCCTAAACATAAATCCGATCTTCTGTATAATTGTTGTAATTGAATATCTTAGCCGTGAATGCTGGTGTTCCTTTTTCATTATTGAAAATATTGATTATTCCAGTCCTTTCACGAGATAGTAGAGAGATCCCTCTATGTTTATGTTTGATCAGAAGCGTAAACCAAAGATTGGTTAGTGGTTACCTGAGATTACCCTCTTTCAGCTTTGGGGGTCAATTTTGGTGTTAACACCTTGCTTCCAGATTCCCCAATCCCACACCACAAACCTTGCAAATAACCCTACTCATAATATTCTCCAGAATAACCCTCCACTTGTGCAAAATCCACCACTACCCATGACTTCTAGATTTGCTCCTTTAGCCCTACCGCCTATCCTACATGACCTCCCTCACAACTATGCTCAGAGGATCATCTCTTATGATGGAGAAGGGGAATTTTCAGCCAAGCAGCATGTAGACAAATTTGAGGATTTTACTGATTTGGAAGAGGTGGACTATGATGATGCAAAGATAAGACTCTTTCCCCAGAGTTTGTTTGAGGAACCCAAGAAATGGTTCAGGCAGCTGCCAAATGCTTCTATCCATGATTTTGCAGCCTTTAAAGCTTTGTTCTTAGAAAGGTGGTAAACGATAAGGAGCCCCTCACAAGTTCTCTCCCAGTATAACCATTTGAAGAAAGGGGGTTTTGAGTCCATCCATGATTTTTCTACTAGGTTTATGAAGGCATACAATGCTATCCTAGATGATTTGAGGCCCTCAGTAGGTGTGCCAAGATCCATTATGCAAATGCCTTCAAAGGGGATTTCTCATGCACATTGAGAGAAAGAAAGTCACCCACCCTGCTCACTATGTTGAAGAATGCAATAGAAGTGGAAGCAAACATGATGGTGTTAGGGAAGATGAAAGGTAAAATAGACGCAAATAAGAAGAAGATAGAAATCCACACCTATACTTCCTCCTCCTCCTCTACCAATGATGCTAAGTTTGATACAATGATGAAAACTATGGAAAAGATGATGGATAGGTTAGCCCTGGATAACAAGCCTCCTGGTAGAGAGTAGCCTGGAAATCAAAGAAGGAATCCTAACTTTAGAAGGCCACCTCCCCCTCAAAGAAATCGGAGGAACCCTGATGACCAATGTATAAGGCCTCCTTTCTTGAAAATTTAATGGATCAAGAAAGACCTGAAGATCCCATAGATGATCATATTCACCACTTTGATAGCCTGGACGATGAAGTATTTTTGACCGAAAGGGAGCATGACTTCTTCACCAGGGAAAACACCAGCCAAATCCTCGAGCTAGATTCTCAACAATACCAAATGGGTTACCAAAATGCTATAGATGACATTCAAAGGAAGCTGAAGTTGAGAAACCGGAATGTGACCATAAACAAAGGGCAACCTGGTAAAACTCATCCCACCAATACTCAACACAATATAGAAAAGCAGAAGGAGAACCATCAAGAGGTTGTTGCACAGAAGCATTAGGAGATTGTTGTGCAAAGGGCACAAGAAGATAAAGGGAAACATTCCAAAGAAGTTAAGCAACCAGAGGTCATGGAGGTGGCGAATCCTATCTAAACATTAAATCTGAAGGCCGAACTATCCAAGGTAAAGATCTCTATCCCATTCAATGAATTGCTGAAGAACAATGAATATAGAGAAGAGATAACTAACTTGGTAAAAGGGCAGGGTGATTGTCCACATGATGTATTGGAGGTAACAAATGATGCTCCTACCATAATTTTTGGGTCCAAGCTCGAAGAGTCAGATGATGAAGAAGTTCCCCCTTTTTATTTGAGTCTGAATGTCCATGGAAAAATCTTACATAATGCACCAATAGAATCTAGGGATTCCAACAACTCGATGCCTAAGTTAGCAGTAGATCAGTTGGGGTTAGAGGTCACTAGGCCATACAAAGACCTGTACTCATTTGACTCTAGGAAGGTGAAATGTTTGGGGTTGATTAAAGACGTGGTAGTGACTCCTGCCCAACTTCCAGCTAAAAGTATCAGGATGGATGTTGTAGTAGCTGATGTGCTTGCGAAGTTTGGGATGCTCTTGTCAAGATCCCGGGCTTCAAAATTGAGAGGAACTATGCAGATGGAATTATCTTATGCCACTATACCACTTTTCAGGAGCAATAGAAGATTGTATAGAGAGAAAAGGATGGCCTATGTGGTCATAAGCGCAGATAAACCTGAAAATCACCCTATATATGTTGTGGACACAGATATGGGCTCCTCTCTTTTCTTTAATGATGGCCCACGCATTGATCATGAACCTCCTCTATACATTGAAGTTATGAAGATAAAGAGTTTGTGGCAATATATGAAGCTTCTGAAAGGGTAAAAAATGAAGAAGGTTTATGGTCAATGTATTTTGATGGGTCCTTAAGAAAGAATGGTGCAGGAGCAGGGGTCTGGATTATACCTCCTAACAAGGAATCCAGAGCTTTATCATATAAGTTAATTTTTGAATGCACTAACAATGTGGCTGAATATGAAACTTTACTCCTAGGATTACGAGCCTTGAATGACCTAGGAGCAAATAGGATATAGGTGTTTGGAGATTCAGAGTTGGTGGTAAACCAAGTGAATGATAGCTATCAAACTAGACATCCCAGGATGAGGGCATACAGGAATGAAGTCTGGGATATGTTGGGGATTTTTTTCAGAGAACACAAGATCAAGGTGATTCCCAGGTGCGAGAATCAAGTGGAAGATTACCTGGCCACTACTGTTGGTGGTTCTAGAACCCCTATCTTTTCTCAGGAGAAACATGAAGTGGAGGTGGTGAACAAGCCATCTATTCCAGATAATTCTAAATAATGGCAGGTATTTGATGATGATTTACAAATTAAGAGGTTCTTAGAGCTGTCTGATGAATTTGCAAATGTACAGATATATACAAAGAATGAAAACTTGGAAGGTTTAGTAGATGAAGAACAACCAGAAGATGAAGAGACTGAAAGCAAAGGGTGGAAAAGTATGCTGGGTGGAAAGGATATTATTCATCTAAAGAGAAATTACATCCCTAAAGGTTTGATACCTTTGGAGAAGTTGTTTGACTAGGATGACGTAGCTAAAAACCCCAAGTTTGAACCTGCTAATGATGTTGTAGATGACAAATATTTAGGCACTAAAGAAGAGCCTCGAATGGTGAAGCTGTCCAAAAAGATGCATGCTAAGAAAAAGGAGCAATATGTAGAATTGATGAAGAAATATGTTGATGATTTCGCTTGGAGTTATGAAGACTTAAAGCAGTATGATACCTCTATAATACAACATTCCATTCCAATCAAACCAGGGGAGAAGCCTTTCAAGCAAAAGATGAGAAGGATCAATCCAAAACTGCTACCTGTGATAGAAAAAGAAATCAGAAGATTGTTCAATGCTAAGATCATTGTCACCCTATGTTTTTCCCAATGGATAGCAAATCTGGTCCCTGTGAGGAAGAAGAATGGGGAGATCAGAATCTGCATAGATTTCAGAAACCTTAACGGATCATCACTGAAAGATAATTATCCTTTTCCTAAGATGGAACATATCTTACAGAAGGTAGTGGGGGTAGAAAGGATCTCTACTATGGATGGTTTTTCGGGGTACAATCAAGTCAAGGTATGCCCAGAAGACCAAGAAAAAACTTCTTTTACCACTCATTGGGGCACTTTCATGTATGCGAAGATGCCTTTTGGGATAATGAATGCAGGAGCCACTTTCCAGCGTGCAATGGACATAGCATTTGCTGAAGAGAAGGATAAGTTTGTGGTGGTGTACATGGATGATATAACAGTATTTTCCAGATCTTATGAGGAACACCTAAAGCATTTGGAGCAGGTTTTCAAGAAGTGCAGAAAATATGGTATTTCTCTTAACCCAAAAAAGTATCATTTTGCATTAGAAGAGGCCAAGATTCTGGGGCATATTATTGCCAAGCTTTTGGGGCATATTATTTCCAAAGAGGGTATAAGGATTCACCTCGAGAGGGTTTGTGCTATTCAAAAAGTCAGGGAGCCAAGAAGTAAGAAAGAGGTGCAGTCCTTCATTGGACAGGTGGGTTTCCTAAGGAGCTTTGTCCCCAGTTTTGCATAAATAATGAGGAATATCACCAACATGTTGAAAAAAGAGAATCAGATTAAATGGACTGAGGAATCTAGGGAATCATTTAAGGGCATCAAGAAATCTATCACTGAGGCTCTAGTATTAGAAAGCATTGATTTCTCCAAAGATTTCCTAATTTTTATCTATACATCTGAGCATACAATAGCAGGGGTGTTGTTGCAAAAGAATGCCCAGAATGCTGAATAACCAATTGCCTCTTTCAACAGAGTGCTGAGAGATAGGGAACTAAAATATTATATCATTGAGAAACAAGCATATTCCTTGATAAAGTCACTAAAGGATTTCCGGGTCTACATCCTCCATTCCCACATTATCACCCACGTTCCAAACAGTGTTGTAAAGAGCATCCTCACCCAAGCCGATCCTGAAGGAAGAAGGGCCAAATGGATTGTTGTGCTGCTGGAATATGACCTGGAAATAAACCTACCAAACTGATAAAGGGACAAGGTTTGGAAAAATTAATGGCTAAAGCCAATTGTGATTCTTTATAGCTGAATTTCTTAGAAGACTATTGTCACATACCCCAATTTTATAAAAATTATGTAATTGTTTTATTATATTCCTGAGACATTATGTTAAATTTAATGCTAAGTAGGAATTGATGACTCAACAGAGTCACCAGAAATGGAGTGTAATTCAGAATATTTTATTATTAATAAATAAATTGTGGAGACAACAACATGGGAGAGCTGTTAAAAAGAGGTTACTAGTCAAACTGGTGGATGGAACTAGGTGGAAAGGCACAAGACAAGTGGCAGCATCCTCAAACACTTCCTAAGTTGCAGGTGGCAACTTCCCTATATTTGGGGTCATGATTCCCCAAGAAAGTGGAATCAGAGCAGGTGGCTCATTAATGATAGTTAACCCAACAAAGACCTAGGCAATCTTTTAAAAAGAACTCAATGAACAGAGCTGGGGGTTCGAATTGTTCTAGAGAGAATACATTCAGGTGAATGTTATTCAGGAAATTCATTGAGGAAGAGGGAAATACAGTAAGGAAGTTGTTTGAGAGGAATGTTGCAGTAACTTGGTTCCATTTTAGCTATTTGGGCTGAGAGAATTTATTTGCTGCACCTAGTTCCAGCCAGGGAGATCAGAGCAAGCTCGGGGGTCTTGAGAAGTTGCTGTCTGAGCACTCTCCAGGAGTTGGTAGGGAGGAACTTCCTCCCATTGCTGTTCTGGTCTACAGTTTAAACAGGTTCTGCCATCTCTTTCCGTATGTTTATTAAGTATGAATGGATGTATGTTGTGTTTATTTTTAATATGTCTGAGGAGTAATTAATTAGTTTACTAAAGTTAATATCTCAGAATATCAGTAGTAAGATTGTTAAGAGTTACTGTGTTTTATGTATCCTTAGTATGAAGTAATATCCTTGTCGTATTACTATTAATGTATCTATAATTTATGCAGTATAATATTAATACTTTATGTAATAATTTATAGTTATAGTTATAAACCTAGTTTAATTATAATTGTTGAGTAGATAAGCAGGGATTACATATAAAATAATTGTACTCTGTATATTACAAAATTAAATAAAACAATCATAGGAAAACAATAGTAAACTTTTAACAATAAAAATTACAGTATTTATACCCTGATAATTAACATTGCAGAAGAATTGTAGCCACGGTTATGTTATCTATATCAGGGTACAAACCCTAGTCAAAATTTAACCAGTCATAACCTATTAATTAAATCGATGCACAAACCCTAGTTAAATTTATCCAGTCATTACCTTTCAAACAAATCAATGTGCAAAAACCCTAACAGAAAATTATCCCAAAGAATATATCAACAGTTAAAATAACCTAGCTACTAATTTAAAACAGTAGGATTAACATAACAGTATTTAGCTCCATGTCGAGCTTAAACAGCATAGTATTATCCTTCCTTAAACTCTCAAATTCTGGCAGAATCATAATCGAAATGACGGAATAAGCAACCAAACAGAATCACAATTGTGGAATTCGAATTGAACCCTATCATTCCAGTTTTTCAAGTAAAATAAACACTAAGATTTAAAACAACGATTTCACCTACGGCCGCAACTCGAGTTCATAATATAAGTGATTATAAAAACATAGAATTAAAAATACACGCCATAAACAAGCTCACATATACAGGAGAACTTTTAATAAGTCATATCATCAAAACCTTGGGTGAAAACCCTGAACAATTTAAGAGTTTAGCAACAAAACAAACTGAGCGAGGCTGTAAATTCATATATAGACAGGCTTACAGCCGTTGTTCCCTTTGTTTTTACACAACATTTTATTTTATAGAAAATTCTTAAACATCACAGAAAGGCGAACAAATTACAATAATTGACCGAAGCCATAACATCTCTTTCACAACACAGAGTAACCTATTATAAAGAACTCGTTAAAACCAACAGTTCAAAGTTTGAAAGGAGCTGAGGGACCCCGGAGTCACCTCACACCAACCAAAACCCTAACCACACTAACAACCAGCAAGGAGGAAAAGCCATGGTGAAACCAGGCTTACCAGGTAAAGCCGAGCGCCGAGGGTTGTGTCTTTTACACCTTCAAGAGTAGCCAGGACCTGCAACGACAGAGTGGTCTCAGTTAAAAACTAAATTTTGTTAAACCATTTCTTTTAACTGGAAAACGAAGGAGTAACCTGTAGCTTACCCGCGCATTGAAAGAAGTTCCACACACAGTAAATAGCCTGTCAACCATGAGCAAAGAAGGTGTAAACCCTTCCCTGGTCACTGAAAGAATGAGATGGCAGAAGCAACGAGTGTCTTCCACGATGGAAGCCTTGACAGAAGCAAGTCGAACAATACACTTAGGCCAAAACCGGATCAGTAAAGGTAGAAAAGGGGTAAACCCTAGGTGTTTAATAAACTCATAGTTTCCAACAGCAAGGTATAAAGGCTCCCAAATGATACAATGGACAAGCACGAAGAACTGTAGCAGCATGGAAGCTGCTACCAATAGTGCCTCAGCAAAACTAGACCAGGAGGGTTCACAGAGCGACCGAGCCCGAAGGCAAGGGAAAAATGACAAGTAGGGTTTAGTCAACGGTTTAATATCACAAATGCGTGGCCCTGGAACAACCACGTAGCTGTTTAATAATTTGCATGCAGTGGGTCGACGAGCTATAGTCTTACAACGAGATTCTCCATTATTTGTTTTCCAAACAAAATCATAGTTTGAATATCCATTATGCACACGATACCATATTATCACCTATCATGTTTACAAAATCAAAGAGTTAGAACAATAACTTGAACCTTGCATAATATTTAATGAAACCTTGCCTTACGTTTCCACTTACACTATGCATTATATTAACGTTCAAAACCAAGTCTTAAAGTGTTTAAAATATGAAGGATTTGATTTTTAACTATAAAAATCCTAAGGATATAGGTACCAAGTAAGTTAGATGTTGTTCATAGAACTTATCACGACATTGCCATTCCCCTATTTTCTCATGTGACAAGACATAGACTATTTCGTTAAGTCTGTGAGATAATGTAATGATATTAGGGTTTAGCTGTTACAATTACACTACTAATTGCTGTTGTTATAGCTTTGCACTGATGGTTTAAGACTTGTCATTTCTTCATTATGGGACTTTAACTGGTGGAATTCAAGCTATACAACTCATAAAAATTGGACTAAGGATACCCTAGTCCTTGCTACTTCTAGTTACAATATAATAAGAATCTCTTCACAGTCTCAGGCTCCTAGTGATATAGATAAGAAAAATAGACTTTTGCTATCCTTAATACCAACGAGTTTAATCAATTATGATAATTGAGGACTATTTCTGTAAGTGCTTATAGATTTTATTCAAGTGTTATTTATGGAAACAAAAGTAGATTCCAATCAATGCAAACCCTTAAATTAATAATAGAAGACATGTATCGACAGGTAATCCTTGCAAATTGCTGAAGATAAGAAAAGTACAAGCATAGTGATATTTTTAACTCCCAATCCTTTGCAATTAAAGTATAAATCAAAACATATTCAGAATTTGAACTTGGCATGATGCAGGAAGAGTTCTACCTTGAAAAGCTTGATAAACCTGGTTAGCATGTTTATACTTCTACTGGATGTTTTGGTACAGCATTTGGATTTTAAAATACTTTAAAGATTTAATTGTAGCGACCCGCACATTACCTGTATATCTGTAAGAGAAAGAAAATCTGTTGCATTAGCTCGGAAGCTAAGTAAGCCCAGTCTGTTATGGCATTCCCCCTTGTGGTTGCAAAACAGAAAAACAATCAGTAACTATAAAGAAACTCATATTAAAATTTAAGTATAATAAAAGAACATTCAGTTACAATTCGGATAGCATAAACTAATTAAAATAGCTAATGTCTGGAATTAATAAGAATATATGCTATTTTAAAAATTTTAAATTTTTCGAAAAATTTTGGGTTTTGACAAATACCCATATCAAGAGGACACAGGAGTACAGGTAAAGCCAGAATTCTCTGCATCGCCTTGGTATGCTGACATTGTTTATACATTGCAGAATTTGCAAGCTCCTGCGGGGTTGAGTAAAACTAAAGCCAGATCTGTGAGGCTGAAAGCTGCCAAATATTGTATTATGAATCAGTTTTTTTACTGGAAAGACCCAGGGGGTGTGCTACTGAACTGTTTACTAGAGGATGAGGCTCAACATACCAAGGAGGAATTCCACAAAGGGGATTGTGGTGGACATCATTCCTGGAAAGTAATAGTCAACAAGATCTTGAGAGCGGGGTTCTATTGGCCTACCATGTTTGCTGATGTGTACAAGGAGACCATTACCTATCACCAATGCCATATCTTTGAAGGCAAGAGGAAGGCTGTTTCACTTCCCTTGCACACCATCATAGTAGAAGCCCCTTTTCAGCAATGGGGGTTAGATTTTATTGGAGAGATAAACCCTAACTCATCTAGCCAACATAGATGGATTTTGACAGCTACTGATTATTTCACCAATTGGATTGAAGCCATCCCCATTAGGAATCCAACTAAGGGGGTCATCATGGATTTTCTGGAAGATAACATTCTGTCTAGATTTGGCTGTCCCAGGAGGATAGTGACAGACAATGCTCCAACATTTAAGTCTAAGAAGATGATAAACTTCTGTCACAAGTATCATATCAGTCTGAACCATTCCATAGCATACTACTCTCAGGGAAATGGTCTAGCGAAGTCCTCTAATAAGAGCTTGGTGAGGATCATTAAGAAATTGTTGGACAAAAATAAGAGGGCTTAGCACACAAAATTAAGATATGCTTTGTGGGATGACAAAATCAACACAAAGAGGGCCATTGGAATGTCCCCGTTTCAGCTGGTGTATGGAGCTGAGGTAGTTTTTCTGGTATCTTAGGGTTACCAGTTATGAGGTTATTGTAGGGAATGGAAGAAGAGCCGAATCACATGAAGAGGAGGGTGAATCAAATAGTTGAACTAAATGAGTTGAGAAATAAGGCCTATGATAAGGTACAGATGCACCAGGAAAAGATGAAGGACACCTTTGACAGGAAGGTAAAGGAAGAGCAGCTTCAGGTGAATGATCTGGTCTTGAAGTGGGATGCCCCCAAGGAGGACAAGCATGGGAAATTTGAACATATGTGGATGGGACCTTATGTTATTGTAGGAAACCGAGGGGTGAATTCTTTCATCTTGGAAAATCAGGATGGATCTCCCTAGATAGGAGGTCCAATGAATGGGAGATTCTTGAAGCATTATCTGTCCTAGAAGAGGCAAGTAACTTTTGTACCATAAATTGTATATATTTTTGTTTTACAGTATTTTTTAAGGGTTGGTGGTGAACCTAAAGGATTTGAAACCCAAAGTGAAGGCCCTAAGGTTTGGAAGGGTAGCCATGGTTTTTGTTTCATTTGCATGGTCAGCGCAGATTTGCGACAAGAACAGTTTTGGTTTTTGACCTAAAGTTTTCAGTTCAGGGATTGAAGTTTCACCCAATGGATCAGTCACTCAGTCTACGGGGTTCTTTGCTACCTCCTAGGGAGGATAGCATCCCTAGTTGGATCCATTTGTTAGCACCTAACTATTTTTGCAGCATAAATACCAAAACATGAAAGGTGGAAGGTCAAAAAGCTACCTAGTAGATGCCTGAGATACCCTCCATTCTCCATAACTAGGTGTTAGTTCATGAGAAGAAGTGGTCTAGAAGGATCCAATGTAACAAAGATAGAAAAATTTCGAAGTAAGGGTATTAATAGGAAAATAAAATGACCAAAAGAGGGTGAAAGGGCCCTAAAACCTATATTCTGCGAGCAAAAATGTGAAGAGTTAAGTACCGCATAGGTTGGCACCATCAATCAGGCACAAATGAAAGATCTACGGCTCTCGATTGATGATCGCATGGCCAAGTTTCCAGGAATGGATGGAAGGTAGGTGGTTGCGATGAGAAATACCACTAGACAGGTGTCGGCTCCAGAGGGCATCGCAGGGAGGAAGGGCGGAATGTAAAACCGTGTTGAGCTCATGCGACGCTGCTATGGTGGGGACAGGGCACTAGCATCAACGACGGGGGTTCATCGTCTTGAGATCTGACGGTTTAGGATAGAGAGCCTTAGTGGGGGCTCAAGTCTCAAGGAGATCGATGGTGTGGCGTACGAAGGGGCCAGATCAAAGGTGGTGGAGGCTATAGTTGTGCGAAAAATAATGGTGAAAACCCCACTGATGGAGGAGTTGAAGGATTAAACACATGGTGGGTCGCCCACCGAGGAGGTACAACATTGGAGGCGATCGACGAAAAGTGTTAATCCTCACATCAAGAACCTGTGGGGAGGATAAGCAGCAAGGCAGTCATGGCGAAGAAACCTGCCGGACAGGTATCAACACCGGGGCTCGTCGCGAGGAAGAAGGGTGGTATGGGAAACCACTTTAGGTGTATGCGATCCTGCCCCATGGATACCTGTTGATAAGATGGACAGTGCAGAAGGAATATGGAGTAGTGATCCGACAACATACAAAGAAAGGTAGTCAAATCAATTGTTAAAGAAGGGTTAGATTTGACGGTAGGGAGAAACACGTGAGAGATTAACGACGGAAAGTGATAGATAGCTGGAGGATAAGTCCGATCGTTATGTGAATAGGGTTATATATATAAAAGCGCACACACAAGGGTTGACATTTTATACTCAGCCCTGTGGCAGTCAGAAGCTTCTGGACGTGTGGAAGCTGAAGAGGATGACAGGAAGAGGTGCGCTCAGCTTTCAGTGACAGGTAGGCCAGTCTAACTGCCATTTTCTGCAAATCCAAGTCTTTTTATAGTTGTAAATGGAGGAAGAACGGGATTCTAGCAGTTCTAGGGTTAAATTCACCCTAGAGGATAGAGATGCCGATGTGTTTGACACATATGTTCGGCTCCCTATCCCAGAGATTAAGAAAAGGTTGAAGGCCTTACTTGAGCAAGGTCTGGATATACACAGGGTTTTTAGGTCGTCATTTATCTTCTTTTTCCTTGACCAGGTAGTGCCTTTCCCAGAATTCGTGTCGTGGTGTTCTCAGGATTACTCAGAACCCTAGAGAATAATCATGGATGCCCATGGGTCTAGAATCATCTGTACAGTAGATTCCTCAGTCATTAGGGGTTCTTTTATCGTTCCCGAGTCATCGGACCTTGAGTTAGACAGTTTTTCTGAAGAGTCGGTCGTTGCCTTGTTCCTCCAAATTACCCCCGAAAGCCACCATGCTTTTCTAGCTACATGATTAAATCCCGGCTTAGAAGTTGCAGAGACCCCTTACCCTTTAGATGTCATCCTTTTTTATGACAATTCCCAGTTGGTTCTTTCTTTGGTGGCTCAATTTTTAGGATTAGATACAGATTTATGGGTAGCCGAAGTTCAGTTGAGTCTGCTTTTTAGGATTAGCGTCAGTTTTTCGGAGTCTAAAAATGGGCTCATCCCGTCCCTCAAGTTCAAAGAATTTTTGGCAGAGATAATACATGTACAATTGAGAAAATTCTCAAATTCTAGGTATTTCAGGTTTCAGACGTAGCTGGTAAAAATGGTTCTATAGAGCAACGCAGAAAATTTGCAGTTTTCCCCATTACTTAACAAAGATGTTTTAGAGGACAATGTCTTTAATTATGTGAACTATATTTCGTCTATTGTTTATAAAGTCCTTTCTAGAGAGGAATTTGCTAGAGTGTTTTCAGAGATGCAATCAATGATGCAGTTGAAGAAAGAACTGGCAGTTGGTGAGTGGTTTCTCTTGAAAATGCTACAATGATCAGGTTGTATGGATTCGTGCACGAGACCTATATTTTACCTTCCTTCCTGACTCCGAGGGTTTTTTCTCTCGAGTTCGTTATGCACAAGTTAGTTTAGGAGGACGAACAATTCCTGAAATTCAAGAAAGGCACCGATGTAAAGTACTATGGAAAGTGGGCCCTTTTGTTATAAAAAGCAAGGATGCCCGAGTAGAGGTAGAAATATTGCTAGAAATTATGGGGTTTAAAAAGGATGTTGCAATCACATATTATCCCTTGCACATTATTTCAGCGAGGAGAAAATTATGTAACCTGAACAGTTTTGAACATCAGGAGACAAAAGGATTGTTGAAAGGGCAAAATTTGCTTCGTTGTGAACCGAAGGAGGAGGTCGCAAATTTGCAAGTAGGCGACCTAGTTTTGTCAGATTCGGCGATGGACATGGGGCAACTTCCAAACACTTTGGAAGTGGGAAGAAAAAGAGACCTGCACGAATTTCTGGGTGGAGATGCTGAGGAAGAAAATGAAGAAAAAAGGTTTAAAGTGGAGTTCTCGGATGAACTGATTATTTTTACAGGAAATGAGGGATGTAATGAAAACAAAGAACTCAAGGTCGAGATGTGGGATGGGTTGGTGACCTCGGATGGCAATGCTAATTGTGGGGAAGAAGATCCTTCGGCTCTAGAGGTCCAAATTCGAGAATACAATTTTCAAGATGTTAAGGAAGGAGATGAAGCCAATAAATTTCGATCCAGGGCCGACCTGTGCAAACAGTATGAACAAAATAAATAGACCTCAGCCCAAAAGCTATTTGATTTGATGCCAAGAGATAGGATTTTATCTTGTTCCAGAGCTTCTTTAATGACCAGTAGAAATATAAGCGATAACACTTTGAACCTGGCCATATCGACGGAGGACAAAGTGACCGAAATGAAGGTCAATTGGAAGAATATACCGGTGCCTAATAAGATCCAATTTCATAAGAAGATTGGGGATTTCATATATGATGATTTCGTAGAAGCATCATTGAAAGATGATAACTTAGAGGCTGTTGTGAATAAGTTGGAAGGCTAGTTGAGGCAGGAGAGTTATGAAAAGAAGGCCTTTCAGCAATGGGTCAAGAAGCTTCAGTTTGACTTAGTTAAAAGTGACAGCGGAGGAAAAGCCTGGAAGCAACTGTTAATATAAAAGGAAAGCCTAATTCAAAAGCTACAGAAAAAGGGAAAGGTCCCAAATATACAGTTGATCTAGGCTCTAGAGGAGACAAACCTGGAGATAGAAAAAGAGAATTTATCTAAGGAATTAAGTGATTGGAAAGTAAGGTTGCTAAAGTTTGCTGAGAAAGAAGACAATTGGAATAAGGAGAAAATAAGCTTCGAAAATCAGATAAATGATTTAAAAAATAACTTGTCCAATTTGGACATGCGGCCATCAAGTGTGAATCAAAGGGGAGATGAAAGTGACACTAATAGCCTTGTGTAGGCTATGTCCCATATCAGTCTGAAGGATGTCAAGATCAGAGAATTGAAGGAAAAAGCTCGGATGTTGGAAGAGGAGAATAAGAAAAAGGAAGAAGAGGTGAGATCCCTGCAAGAAAAATACGATGTCCTTGGTGACACTAATAAAAAACTTGCTCATCAGGTTATAGGCCAGGTGACTAGGCAAGGATGCAAACATCTGGTGTGGGATCAGATTATTAAGGTAGCTAAGGAATTCAGACCATACTTGGACTTTATGAGAGTAAAGGAGAAAACAACTGGTGATACCTTTACAAGTTGTGCAGCTTTAAAGGAAACTCTAATCTAAAAGCCCAATGAAATGGCACATAATGCCATTACATTCCTAAATGGTTTATCAGAAGAGGAAAGGACAACCTTGAATATTGGAAACAGGATCTCAGAAACTACGACAGCAAGAAGGGTTCTCGGGAACATTACGCAGGTCGAAGGTGTGGAAGCCAAGGCCAAGGAATTAAAGGAGCAGGTAGAAGATCTGGTTGAAATGGGATTACCCACGCTCTGGGATGATAATCAGGAGCTCATCTCCAAAAATGCATATAAAAATTTGCTTTTCAACAGAAGAATGGATCATGCCAAGTTCAAACATCTAAGACATCTACTCACCGGCAAAATCCTGATGGACAAGGTTGCAGAAGATTTCAAAATCCTGAATAGGTTGGTCTCTATTGGCGAGAGACTTTCCCCAGCTTCCTATTCAGATCACATCGAGATAAGGGTTATGGCGAAGGAAATGGTGAACTACGACCTTCCATCTGCCGAGCTATGGACTACCGTGGAAAGATGTGGAAAAATGAAATACACACTTCATCCTGCGCAATAGCCGTTGGGTTCTTTTTACTTTTATTTTTCAAAGAGTTGTTGTTATTTTCAAAGACTTCTAAGACATTTTCATTTTTGAAAAAGTAATTTGTAATATTTTTTGAGGCGGCTATTGGGAATAGCCAACTGGTGCAATTACTTTACTATCCTTTTGTCTTTTACTTTGAAATTAGAAGTCACCTAGTAAAAAGACTGGTGAATGTTAAAAATAGTTAGACTCGCCTCACCCATTTTTTATAGTGGCGAATATGTCTTGATAGGGTGGCACTTTGTTGTAATTGTTTTCTGGTATGAGTAGGTCGAGCAAGAGGCTATAGACAGCTATATATGTTATGAAATTGAATGAAAAAGGGTTGAAAACTTTTTGGAGATTATTATATTGCTCTGTGTAATATTTTTGAGTTGTTTTGAATAAAATTGACAGAGCCGAGCAGGTGTTTTATTAGGGATTCCTGTGTTATTGGTCTTGCAGTCTGTTTTTTCTTTTCCCATGTGAATTGTGTTTTTTTCTTTGTTAATCCATTCTGTAATTACTTATTCATGTTTGGTTCAGTGTAGTATCTGAAAGAAATTCATACAGATTATGCTCCATTCGGATAATACTAAACATTCCACAATTATTTTCTACTAAAGTCAATATAGAATTCATGTTCCCATGTTTTATATTGATGGATTGTTCATTTCTCTTCTAAATCACCAACTAAAAGCTTTTTGACTATGAGCTGGTGGCTACCTTGCCCCTAAATGAATGTATCTGCAAAGTATTTTTCAATGATGTTCATGCATTGTTTACTTTGACTCCATTTGCCCAATATATATCCATGCTGTTTTCCAACCAACAATTTACCGAAACAAATCTGTCCTAACAGAAGTCTGACCTTCTATGTATACTTTGATTGATATCTTAAGGAATGGATGTTGGTGTATATTTTCATTGTTGACATCTTTGATTATTTCCAGTTTTCCATGTGTTTGTAGAGAGAGCCCTCTCTGATTGTGCTGGTTCAGTAGCACATATCCAAAGTGGTTAGTGGTTACCCCAACTTGCCCTCTCCCACAACCTAGGGGCTACGATTTGGGTGCTAACAACCTGTTTATCAAATAGATGTTAAGTTTGCATTTTTAAATGGTTATTTGGAGGAGGAAGTATATGTGGAGCAGCCACAAGGATGCGAAGCTCTAGGACAAGGACACAAAGTATACAAGTTGAAAAAGGAACTTTATGGTTTGAATCAAGTTCCTAGAGCTTGGTACAGTCGCATTGACTCATATCTCATTCAGAATGGATTTCACAGATGTGAATGTGAGGCAATGTTGTACACAAAAATCAATATGCAAGGTAATAAGCTAATTGTCTGCTTGTATGTAGCTGATTTAATATTTACTGGTGATTTTGGCATATAAGAATTTAGATCAGTCATGGAAAGTGAATTTGAAATGACTAATTTGGGGCTTATGAAGTATTTTTTGGGCATTGCAATCCAACAGACTGAAAAAGGCATATTTATATCTTAGTCGAAGTATGCAAGTGATGCATTGAACATATTTAAGATGCTAAATTGCAAAACAGCTCCAACACCAGTGATAACAGGTTTGAAATTGAGCAAGGATGATGATGGATCCAATGTAGATCCTACGCTGTTTAAAAGGCTTGTTGGCAGCCTTATGTATCTTACAACAACAAGGCCAGACATCATGTATGGAGTCAGTTTAATATCAAGATTCATGGAGTCACCAAAAGAATCTCATTGGAAAGGAGGTAAAAGAATTCCGAGGTATGTAAGTGGAACAAAAGACTTTGGTATTTTGTATTCAACCTCAGAAAATTTCAAACTCATTGGATACACTGACAATGACAATGGAGGCAACATAGATGACATAAAAAGCACATATGGGTGTAATGTCCCAAAAAAAATAGTAAAAATTAAAAAAATTTCATCTTACTAATTACAGTACCAACATCAGACGAAGTAAAGTAAATTAACTTTAATACTGAAAAGTGGAGTTGATAATTTTCGAGTGACACCGTGGGAACTAGGTTCTAACATGACTAGTCTCAAAAGTTATATTTTGCGGAAGAGGTGATAAGTAATAAGTAGTTTAGTTTGACAATCTTAATGCTTTTCCTTTAAGTGCCTTGCCTTTAAAGTCCTGAATGCATATAGTTTCCGTTAATGTTTTAAACTGGTTTACATCTTTATTTCAGGCCTGATGGACTTGCTAAGAGAAGGATGAGTCCTTTTGAAACCTTAATTTTGTTTGAAATGGGGATAGCCCCTGAGGGTTTCATGTTAGATGCAGTAGTTGACTAAATGGCACTGCCAAAACCTCTAAATCTTTCTAATGGGGAACATACTGCCTACATTGTGTATATTGGGGTTTTTAACTGGAAGTAATGTTGCTTGCATAATTTGCCTGCATTTTCTATTGAGCATGTATGGTTAGCCTTTATCCTTTGCATTTTCATTTTGATTTACAATTGAAGATCTCCATCGATCTAGGGATTTGATAAGTTTTTTTTGTTGATGAGGGATTTTTTCTTAAAGGTCTGTTCCTTACTATCATAGTTTAAAGTTGAAGTTCTGTAATGCTTGTTTAGTATTTTCTGAAGGGATACTGAGAATGGATCTTTCATCTGAGTTCCTTTACTGTACAAATTTTTTTCCCATGGAGGCTTTAATCTAGGGACAAGGGTTTTCACCTTCCATGGAAATCGTGGTTCGTTTTTATCATGGTGCATGAATGCTTTTCAATTTCTAAAAGATAATGTGTAGTCTCCTCAAGTTGTGGGTTCGATTCCTATTAGAAGTAAAGGGAGCCCCCTAGAGTTTGAGAAATCGTAAAAGTCAAAATCGTAGGCCTGGGATTTAATATGTATAGTCAAATTCTTTAAACTGGGGCTTGGAAATACTCAGTGCTCCTAATGTCTACGTTTGGTAGCTAAAGTGGAAGGGAGTTCGGCCTGTTTTATTTTCCTTTCATTTTGTTTCATGCAAATTATCTTGTACGTGTGTAGTTAGCATTGCTATTGAAAAGTTTTAGATGTTGGGACTCTAAAATAGAGAACTCATAATTTCCTATTCGTTTATCTATAGTAGCTAAATCCTGTAGTAGTCTATTTTGTTTGGATGATGGTAACAATCCTGGAAGGAAGATATTGAATTAAAGATACTGTATAATGTGTTTTGGTTTGTCCTGAAAAGAAAATCAATGTTGTGGTTGTTTAAAGTGTACAAACTTAAGTATGTGATTTCTTAGTGTTTAAAAGTGGGCAGAGGATTTCGATACCTGGTTCTAAGTTTTACTATTATTGGATTTGTTTGGTTTCAAGAAATAAAAAGGAAAGAATTAAACCCTATCGTAATTAATACAAATTAAGAAAATAACTTCGTAGTGCAGTCATTGAGTTTAGAAGGATAAAAGCGATTTCAATTAATAGGGTTTAAAGGCCCTGATATAAGTCAGTTAAAATTTTGGGGTTCTAATTACTTTAATTGGAAAAAGAATGTTGTCTAGCACAGGCTAGCATAGCTAGCCCAACTAGATTTCTGAAATATTAGGGAAACATGCTTTAAAAGAACTACAGAGATAATAATTTAAATGCTGGCCTAAGAATGTAAACCCTGGGAGTCCATGCCAATTGGCCTTTACTCCATGACAAAAAGAAAATGAAATTATAAAGTTCAGAAAACATAACTTACTGCATAATAAAAACCTATCTTGAATTCCTAGATTTAAATTAAACTATATGGGAAATCTTTGTTCATACCTGGTTCTTGCAGCTGAATCCTTCTTTGCAGGACCTGCACACCCAAACACTAATTAATGGAAACAACTAGATAAATCTGGCTGACCTGTAGGATAGTCTTAACTATATAACTTTGGAACTCCCATGTTCCTCCAAACCATGACCCTTAAACCATTCCTGGTCCTATCTAGATCCCCCCGAGCTAGTTCCAACATGCAAAGAGAAGTAGAGGTCCTAAGGTAGCTTGCTGATTAGATCTGTAAAATTATGTTAGGCTGCTACAGTTCTGCAGAGAGTTTCTCTTTTGTTACCATAAGAGAATGATAATAGGAAAATATGCCCTTCTTTCGGGTCCTGTCCTATTTTTATAGGTGAATTCTATTTTGGACAGATTATAGTTGTTTGAAAATAATAATATTTTAATTGAATTTGAATTGTAATATCTTTAAAAGATATTTCCCTAATTATTTACTCCTAGATTATCTAGGAGTTTGACTTTGTTAATTAGATGTAACTTAATCTATTTTATAACTAAAAATAATAATAGTTATATATATTATTACTAAATTTAACAATAATTAATAATACTATTAACAATCTTAATAGTATAATAATGTGAGAGTCCTTTTATGCATAACCTTTATGCAATAATTACACTTCTATATAAGAAAACTTTTTTCTTTTAAGAAAGTAATAATAATATTATTATTAATATTATTAATAATAATATCAACTTGGAGAGCTATTTTATGCAGAGCCTTTATGCATGTTATTCACATAAAAATAATTAAATTTAAGTATTCAATAGTTTAGTTATGGTAATTTTCTTCGATTTATTTATGTATATACCATAATACTTCTTTTCAAACATTAAGTGCAAGGTCCAACTCGTTGGACGGTTCTTTTGGTAAGCTTGGATAGTTGGTTTGGTTAGGTACCTCTAGGCCTCTCTTTTGCATGTCGGATTCCCTCGTTTAACATGGTAGTTTCCGCAGTACTTGATGATAGATAGACTAATGATTCATTTAACCAATTTAAATAATTGTGATGAATAGAAGTTCTATTCAGAGTCTTCTCGACTCAACACTTTTAAGATCAAGTAACCCCGAGTGCTCTTCAGAGCTTTAACTCAACACTCTTCACATGGGCGTTACGCTAGTGCAATTCCAGAGTGTCCTACTCAACACTAGTACTAGAATGTGGTTGTGAAGCACATCTAGAATGTATAATGGCCTCGCATCTGGTATTTATTTATCAAGCTTGGAGTGCTCTAGGGCTCCTGCCAAACACTCAATGTACATTCGAGCCTACGCCCAGTACATAATAAAATCCTCTAGGTACATCGGAGCTTATGCCTAGTACGTAGGTCATCTGTGTGTTCGTGAGTCCACGCTCAACACACCATATAAGTCAATCATGTAAATCATAATTCTGCACAGTATGTAACAAAAGGTCATCTCACTATATTAGGGTTTTGTACCCAATTCACATAAAAAAACATAATCAATCATTAGGGCTTTCTTTCCCAATATATAACAATAATGCATCAGTTGGGGTCCACACCCAATATATAAATCTATAAAAGAAATGAATCATGTGCACTAGGGCTTATGCCTAATAATCAAAACAAATCATATGTGTTAGGGCTTTAAGCCCAATATATAACATCAGAAATAGTTAGTCAAAATTTGGGATATTACACTGGGAATACATTTCATGTAGGAACAGGTTTTGTATCATGGGCTTCAAAGAAATTACCCATAGTAACTCTTTCTTCAGCAGAAGTAGAGTATGTCGTAGCTACAAGCGCTGTAATTAAAGTCGTTTGGATGCGGAGGATGTTAAGTGTTCTGTCGTAGAACCAGCAAGAACCCACAGTCATTTACTATGACAACAATTCATCTATTGCACTATCAAAGAATCACATGTGCCACAAGAGAACCAAGCACATCGACACAAGGTATCATTTTATTAGAGAATTGATAAACAACAAAGAAATATGTTTAGAATTTTGCAGGTCTGAAGATCAGGTAGCATACATCTTTACCAAACCATTAGGAAAGGACCCATTCAAATATCTGCGAAGTTGTTTAGGAGTGACAAGTTCTACACAGTGAACTTTTTCATACACAGAGCATGTTTCATCTCTGAAATATTTTGTAAATTTTTTTTTTTTTAATGATCCCCATCTGCTCATAATTAAGGGGGAGTGCTGGAGAAATTTAATTAAGAGCTAATAGTGTATCGAGTCGGCAACAACTCTATCAATAAGTCAGTCAGTCTTTTTGTCAGTCTACAGTGTCAGAGAGTCAGTCAGTTTGCAACCAATCCGGCGCAAGTCAAGATAGTATTTATGTAACCATGTTAGTATTCTGCATATCAAGATTTCTTAGGTAGAAATTTATTATAGTCTTAAATGTATCAATGTAGCTTCCAAGTGAAGCGATCGTAAGTCAGTTGTTATGAAACTCTATAAGAAGAAGAAGATAATTGAAAATCAGAGAGATGTGTGAGAAGAGTGAAAGGAGGAGAAACTCATTCCATGAAGTGTATGAAGAGCCCAAGCTCTATGAGAGTAAAATATCAACTGAAATTTCATTTCCATGTATTGAGGCAAGTTGCACAGTTTACTGTGTTAAATATATATAGTCTATAGTTTTATGTTTCATTCTCAAGAATGTTGAATATTGCAAGTCGCACATCTTCTCCTTGAAAATTGTTTACATTTAAGTGCAGTAAAACAAATCAAGATTTCCTAATAGTTCACCGTATTGAAAGTTCTATTTTTACAAGGAGTAACTGCGCATAAGTTTCATAGTAAATGTTTTGGTTCTTATGTCCTAACAAGAAATTTTTCAATAGAAATTTTGTTTAAGACTTCCGCAAAGTTAAGAGTAACGCGTAGTAAAAAGGATTTCCGAAGTAACTGAGAAGTTTTCGAAGTTAAAGAACTACGCATTTGTGTGAAGTTCAACTGTATAGTAGAAAGTTGAAATGCGCAGTTAATCTCTGCGCAGTAAAAAGTTTAAACGCACCGTTAATTTCCGTGTAGTTAATTTGTGAAGTAAAGTGTTCGACAAAAAGGGAAGACAAATTTAGAGCAATGTATTTGCTAGGAGAAATGCGGTCCTAAAGCAAAGCAAAGAAAATTATTTATTTACTGTGTAGTTCAATCTTTTGACTGCGCACCCTTGAAAATAAACCAAAGGAAGGGTTGGAAGACTCGTTTGGTCTAAATTGGGAGAGCATCCGTTAAAATCATGGTTTTTATTGGTAGCAAAAGTACTTGAAGTAGTGGGATCAATATTTTGCACACCGCAATTAACAAGTTGATACCCCATTCTCTTGGTTCTCTAGTTCTTTCTACACCCGCCCCCAACAAGGACATTCCTCAGAGAGCCTCCATTAGTCCAATATAGTCTGCAATTTTTGCAGAAATAACAAGGTTGAGATAAGCTATAGTTGTTGTAGCAAAATTTGGTGTTGGAAAAATCACAACGAGGACACTTGAGTGCTACTTGATCTTTGTTCGGATTTTGTCCTATCCATCAAACTAAGCCTTGAACAAGGGCGTAGAATCTCTTAAGATAGTTTGAACACCAAATTATGCATTTCACTATGAATAAAATTCAATGGATCATTAATTTAAGCACTTGATTGCAATAAACCCAAAATTCAAATGTTCTAAATAGACACAGGTAAGTGTGTAAGCCCATAATTCAAATGGTCTTAAAAGATAGATAAATGTGTAAGCTTGAATCTTTAGCTAGATTTTTATGCTAAAAACCGATTGTCGCTAAGCATTAATTCGTGCTCAATTGTAATCTCTCATAGACATTATGTTTTAGAGAGCCACATGATATTTTGTATGAAAGAAGCCTAATGCAACATGGTTCAATAACAAAGATATCATTAAAAACTTACTTCCAAAGATATCATTAAAAACTATCAAGGGAATGGTGTTTGTATTTATGAATAAATCTCTAATGAACATGACATGGTGTTTCTAATATTTATGAATAAATCTCAGACTATCATTTCTATAGTAGGATTCCATTAATGGACCACCAGATGCTATACTAGAATTCATTCATATAGATTAGCCATAACTATCTGTGTTACATTGTTCAATTAAGTAAATGGAAAACTATGTTGCACCTTTTACTTCTGATCTGGTTTTTACCGAAGCATGTGACGAGTTAAACAAGCAACCCCTTCACTCTGTTCAATAAAAAAGATGGTGAATTAAACCTGTTGCGTTGATCGAGTTATGTGTTCAGTATTCGAGATTCAGTGGATTGATTTACAGGTGTTGGCCTTTGTTTTTTTGTAGAGGAGTTGTTAGAATGGATCGATAACTCTCAATCTGCTTAATGTTATCGGCGGTAAAATTGAGATTCTAAAAGAGGGCTATGGTGGAAAGATACCCAAGTACTTCACTACAACAATTTTTTTAACGTGGCATTTTGTACTTATCCTTTGCTAAGTTATTTCATGTATGTGAACTTGAAGATCATACCTTTGTCTATTAGTAAGATCCTGGAGAGACGAGTTTGGGTTATGATATTAGCAGTATTTTGTCTTCCATTGAGGATCTCGTGAGGGTCTCGTCATTGGGGTTCATTGGGGTTCATTGTGATGTGAAAGGTTGCTGAAATAGCATTTAAAGATCTGGCATTCTTAGGATTCTTGGATACACTTTTAAGCACATCAGTGTGTGGGTTCATCTTGGTTGTAAGGTTTATTGCTTATTCATTAGTTGTACACTGGATTTTGATTCTATAAAATCCGGCCTTACTTTTGACATCTAAACCATATGTTCTTTATCTTCTAACTGGTTATCATGTTTGAGCTGAGATTTAATTTCTTAAAGAAGGCAATTGTAGCTAGGGTTTTCACCCTAGCTTGTGCAAATGAGCACCTACTAAGGAGAAGGGACTCCTTAGTAGCAGTTCAATAAACAGTGATTAAAAGACAATACATTGAAATGGAAATTATTCTAAACATGTACATGAAACATAAGAGACAAGAAATAATAAATGGTTTTCTTTATATTAAAATTTTACCTCAAGTGTAGAGGTTGGTGAAGTTCTTGCAATGATCCAAGAGGGTTGCTCCAAACTCCAACTTTGCTCCTTCTCTTTCTCCAAAGGTGGAAATGGGCCAAAAGGGGCTCTCAATGGTGAAAGTAGCTCAAGGGTGAGCTAGGGTTTCAAGAGAGATTTTGGCAGAGTAAGGGTATACTTGATTGTGGATATGAAATGAGGGGTCTCCATCACCTATTTATAGTTTTTTGGTGGTGGAGTGCTGGCCCATGGTTTTGGGAACCATGTGGTTTAGGTCAGCTGTATAGGGTTTTTTCTTCCTTTTTCCTCTTTTTCCTCATTTTTTTATATTTTTTATTCCCTTTTTAGAGGGTTTTTGCTATTTTTGGAGGAATTTTGGATAATTTTTGGGGGAAAAGGGTTTTTTTAGCCTTTTGGAGGCTCTTTTGATGGTTTTGTGGGCTTTTGGAGGCTTTTTAGGCCTTTTGGTGGCTTTTTTAATGGGATTTTAGGGTTCTGAAGGTAAATATGGTAGGGAATATGGACAAATGAGTCATGTGATGGGTAGATGAGGTAGTGAACACTTTTTGGGTGTTAACAGATTGCCCCCTGATGTGTGAGGGCAGGAGCTTATCGTATGGTCGATAGACATCATAAATGCTGTATGGTTTTCCTGGGGTGTGGAGAAGAGAAGAGACAAACTGGAGCCCAGAACAACGATCCCGAACAACTGCAAAAACTAAAAGTACATAACCTCAATCATGGATGAGGGATAATCTGATCATATAGACGAGGCGGGCATTCCCATGCTCGTATCAATAATAACAATGGGGTCCGAAATATGGGGACCTGACATATACATGACCTCAAATAATGAATGAGGAAGAATCTCAATATATGGACGAGGCGGGCATACCCATGCTCGTATCAAGATACATAAAAAATGACTGTGAGGCCCGAAAAGAGGGACCTGTTAGGATACATAGAAAACCACTGTGTACATCATAAGGGTCCAGAAGGGACACAAATCTGGGACATACTGCTGGGCTGACCATGTCTGAGTTGAAGAACTGATACACTGAATAACAACAGTGCTACTGAGTGGGGTACCAGAGGAACTGATGAGCTGCTGGATCATAGTGACAAGGGGTCATACTCTCAATGGTACACTGAACTAGAATTGGACTGGGTACTCAAGGGAGCATATAACTGGATGGCTTCCGAATACAATCGCCAACGCAACCCGGACATCCACAGGAACATATAACTGGGTGTTCCGAAGTGACTCACCAATGTGCTAGATTCGGGGGAGATCCGGGGTCTTCGACCAATAATGGAAGTGATATAGACCCTGCGCGATTCTCAACGATGCGATCAAGGTGCTGAAGTCGAGCATGTGAGAAACAACCACTCGGAGAGGCAATGATGACTCCTCTCAAAATGGTCCGTAGGTACTCACCACAGATGGTGATGGGTCCAAGGCGCAGGGACCTCTGGGTCTATCCTTTGGAATAGAGGGGCTGTCGTCGACAGAGGGAGACCTGCAACTATCAAGGCAATTATGTTTCCTTGATAGGAGCGCGAGGTGGAGAACCGAAGTGGGAGAGTACTAATGGTAGGACTGACAAACTGGGGGGGAAAACTGGGCAAGTAAAGTGGGTGGACTCAAACTTCCTTTGTTCAGAGTATGATGGCGGGGATGATTGGGCAGCATATGAAACTGACTGATGGGAAAGGGATCATAGCTGTAATGGATCAAGGATAGTGACTGGGATGAAGGATACTCAAGCTGGTGTAAAATGGCAGGAGACTGCAAATTACTCTAAACAAAGGCGACCTGATTAGCGGTGCTTCCGAGATGATCGATCATAGTGCCAGGAGGCACGGGGGGACTTCTTCATGGGTTAAGGAACTAGAAGAAGTGTGTGTAAAATGGTGCTGTCGTGTGGATTTGTACGAGCCCAGGACAGTGCATGCTCGTGGTGGCTTTCAATTTTAGAGAGTCTGAAAGTGATAAGAAGACTCCAGGGGGTTTCTTTTTCATGTGTTAGTCTCCAAGGCCCAAAGAAGCATAAAAGGATGCAATGAAGAACTCTTCTAGCCGGTGTGACTAGAGTATTCATTTTTCGTAATTAGTCTACCAGGTCCGGAAAAGGGTTAAACTTATACTAGATAGACGGCCTTTCAGGTAATTTAATGAGCATGAAAGGAAGCAAGATTGCTCGATGATCTTTTCATTGTTTTAGGAGTCCGAAAAGAGCTTAATAGAAACTCCCTAAGTGCCTTTTTCGTAAAGGACTTGTCCGGCCCGAAAAAGGGATAAAATTATACCGAACAAAAGGAATGGCCAGGCAAGGAGGAAGTGCTCAATCAAGGAACATTGATGATGACCAAGAACAAGGGTGAGGGGGGAACACTGATGGGCCTCCTTGCGGGATAATGAATCGTGGCAAAATAACAAAATAGTTGCAGTATGACAGGAATGAATGGCTTATGGAAAAAAGTGGAACAATCCGATGGCGGTTGATGTGGCGCGCAAACCGAAGCAGCAAGGTGTCAGGACACAATGTTGAAATTGTACCAAGTGAGAGCGAGAAATGATCTCAAGCATCATCACGAGCTTGGAAAAATGAATTCGGCGATATAAAAAGTGTCAAAAATGAAGAATGACTGATGTGGCACACAAACTGAGGCGACGAGTGATGTCTAAAAATGCTCAAAAACTAATGTGGAAGAAATATGAAAACAAGAGGACCATCATGACGGTCTCATCGTGCGGATTTAGATGGTGGAAACGGTTCGAAAAATGGACTCCGTATGAGTTCAGAATGGCCAAAACAAGAAAAAGTCAACGGACTATAAATAGTGAGTGGGTCCAACATGACAAGTGTCATTTGTACTATTTGACTTTGACTAGTGATTAGATCTGGGAGTTACAGGTATTCCATCGAACTCATACCTGCATTTTTTTTTTGGGTTCGGGGTAAGGGGTGGGTCCCAGGGGGATATTTGTACGGTCCACATGGAGTGGACCGCGCGTTTGGGGGATGGAACCGTGGTCGGAGACTGTGGGTTCTAGGGAGGATCACACGGCTTGGGACCGCGTTGTTTGGGTCGAAATGTACAGTCTAGTACCGCGCGTTCCGAGGCTGAACACGCTGTTCAAGACTGCGAGTTCAACCCCTACAGGCGCGGTTGCGGACTGCGACTGTAGGCCTGACAGCCGCGGTCGAAAACCACGGCAAGGGGCCCGAAAGCCATGATGTGAGCGAGTTGTTAGGGACTCCTGGGAGGGGGGTAGGTTGAATGCTTTTGTCATGAGTCTGATGAGTTTGCTTTGTGTGTTTGACAGGATGCCACTGGTATTGTGGAGAGAGCGGGAGGTCCCGGATGAGATAGTGACTGTCATCCGGGAGGATCGTCATGTGCAGTTGGTGCTGGGATTGTGTAGACTACTGAAGTTCACGCAGGTACCTATGATGCGCTCAGTAGGGTTGCTGCTAAACAGGCTAGTGAGTTTCTGGGAGCCAGACATACATGCATTCAGGGTGCAGGTGAGAGGGTGGACCTCACCCTGACAGATGTATACTTCCTGACGGGGCTACCTTGTCTCGGTAGGGTGGCAGATACACAGCCACGAGTATCCGCGGATGTAGATATGGAGGACATGCTGGAGCGGTACTGTGTTCCAGAGGCTAGGGTGCATAGGAATGCACTTCGGGTGGTGGACCTATAGGATCCATTGGTACAGGCCATTGCGGCCTGTGTGGTTCATGTGTTGGGGTCCCAGTCACTGGAGAAGGTCTCCGGGGGCCAGATGCAGCTAGTGGAGCACGTACTGGATGGTGTTTACTATGCGTGGGGCCAGATGTTCCTCATGTGTGTGCAGCGGCAGCTAACATCGGTGAAGGAATCTGGGAAGGGATTCTATTATGGATCCTTTCTATGTGCATTCTTCATGGAGCATGTACTGACACTGCGGCCACGGGTGTCGGTGAGGGCAGGAGGATTGAGGGAGCCGCGCATGGTGCGGTGGGGGGAGATGATGTGCCGCGAGGGTGGCGGCGAGGTTGGTAGATACTTCATGCAGGAGCTGTACCTGCAGTGGCTACAGATACCATTGACACTGGATGACTTTCCATACAGGGATATGGATTATATCGGGGATCCAGAGGCACATCGAGCGCCAGGACAGGCATGGGGACCAGATGGTACGTATAAATTTTACTTGCATATTATGGATGTCAAGTTCTATGTATGATAGTTGTTTGGATATACTATTGCTGACTGATGGGTGATCTGCAGATGTTGGCCCGAGACCACCGCCAGGGCATGTAGCGAGCCGAGGGCATGTGGTGGTACCAACCTTACCAGGTAGAGGGGAGGTGCGTCGGTGGGACGCAGAGGGGACTTTGGAGTCTGTACGGATGTTGCTGGATCGGTTGCTGGTGGGAGTGACCAATGACGGGTGGTGGGATGTGGATCCAGAGGTGATCCAGGACTGTCTGAGGGTGCCACGACAGTTCTGGTCGATCGCGATCCGGGTGGCCATCTTAGCAGACAGGGGGCGGGCACATGGGCCTGCAGGGGATGAGGATTTGCTGGAGGAGGAGCGAGGGGAGGACTCAGAGGCAGCGGACGCGGGCAGAGATGCAGGGTATGACTCTCATTAGGGAGTGCAGGGGACTCCCCCCCAATTTTGTAGCTACGACATGTATTCTATGAGGTGTTAGGGATGTATAGATATTTTTTGTACAGATGAGTATAGGGATACTCAGGACATGTATGACATTTATTTTTTGATATATATATATATGCACATGGATGCATCTTTTGGCGATGATGATTTAGGTGTACGCACGTGGATTTGCTTATGATTTGTTATATGTTTGTATTGCACGTGGATGCAAGTAGGATAGGATGTTGGGCACATGGATGCCCCTTGCAATCTTTTTGTGTTTTTATATATTTTTATGAGATGTTATGGGATGATGATGTATGATGGAGGTTTTACATGGTGTGATTGATGTGCCAATTTAAGATGTTGTTAGCCATTTGATCTGCGACATTATTTTGGGCTCTTGGGACATGGGTGAATGTTATGGATTCAAACTGTCGGCTGAGTTGTTTTGTGCGCAGGAATTTTCTAAAGAGGCAGGGATCACACACCTGGTAGCAGTTGTTGAGCTGGGAGACAAGCAGCTGGGAGTCAAGGAACACATGAAGGTAACGTATGCCCATTTGGAGGGCAGCAGTCAGGAGACCGGTCACAGCATCATACTCCGCCTGGTTATTGGTAGTAGCGCCTATATAGATTCCGCAAGGTGAATCATTTCATGGGAAGGGGAATATAAGACCCTTGCTGCAGAAGCTAGGTTAGGAGACCAGCGACTTGCTCCATCAGTGAAGCCAATGTAATGAGGTGGAAGATGGTCCATCTGTGGTCATGCAAAAATGATGAATATGAGAGTGAGGTAAAAAAGGTCAAAAACAAAAAGAGAGCAAACTGTACAATGCGGACCAATGGAGCTGCGAGTTGTTTAGGGATAAAAGCATTTAAGATACAACCCATTACGAGGGTTTCGCAAAGGGAGACCTTCTGAGTCAGTTAAAATATATGCCCCCTTGGCGAGGCAAGTCTGCACGATGTAAGGGCCTTGCCACATAGATTCAAACTTTCCTTTACCGGTTTTGTCGTGGGCTTGGTCATATGCGAGGACAAGGTCCCCTTCATGGAAAGTTCGAGGGTGTACATGTTTGTCGTAACCGGCTTTGGAGCGGTTCTTGGTGGCTTCAATAGTCTGGAGAGTGGCACGACGGTCTTCATCTGCATGTTCGAGGGATAGCAGACGTTGCTCAAGTGGGGAGGTGTCAGGGAGAAGCTCGACGGCGATTTGTAAGGTAGGTATCTGACACTCGATGGGGAGGACAGACTCTACACCGTGAACTAAATGAAATGGGGTAAAGCCAGTGGCGGTCTTGGTAGAGGTACGGTAAGCCCATAAGGCAGGGAACAACATGTGGTGCCAATTGGACTTATGCCGATCAATAGTGCATTGAAGGTTGGTTTTGAGTATTTTGTTAATGGCCTCTACTTGGCCGTTCCCTTGGGGGTAGTAAGCATAGGAATATTGATGGTCGAACTTGAGGAGAGTGGATAACTCGCGCCAAACGGAATCTTCGAAGTGTGAACCATGGTCTGAGACCAACTGTTTGGGAACCCCGAATCGAGTGATAACATGGTTAAAAAAGAAACGGGCAGCGGTATCCGCAGTACAATTGAAAGTAGGCATGGCTTCAGCCCATTTGGTAAAGTAATCGACAGCGAAAATGATGTATTTATGGCCGTTAGCAGATGGGCGTTTACACTCCATGAAGTCGATGGCCCACTTACAAAAGGGACCAATGGTGACGACTGGGTGTAACGGAGCAAGTGGTGTCCGGGCCTTGGGGGCAAAAAGTTGGCAATTATGGCAATGTTTGACTACTGTGATGCAGTCCGTAAAGAGTGTGGGCCAGAAATATCCGGCATAGACGACCTTTTGGGTGGTGGCCATCCCAGCGAAATGGCCACTGCAGGCACCGCTATGACAGTTATTGAGGACGTGTTCAGCTTCCTCGTGTGTAAGGAAACAACGAAGAATCGTGTCGACCCCTCGCCGGTAAAGGACATCGCCTAAGAGGAGATAGTGAGAGGCCTGGTGACGGATATGACGGCGTCCATTGCGGGTGACTTTGGGTCGGAACTTCTGTGTGCAAAGGTATAGCAAAATATCACCGTACCATGGGTCATCAGACGAGATGGTGAACAAATGGTTGTCAAGTAACTCATCGGAGATTTGAGGGGACGGTAGAAGGGAGGGGAGATCGGTGATGAGCTGGGAAAGTGCGAGGGCTTTGGTGCTCTTAGGGGTTTTGAAAGTAAGGTCATATTCCTGGAGGATAATGACCCATTTAGCAACACGACCTTGTAGTAGCCATCGGTTTAAGAGATATACCATGGGGTTGGAGTCGGCGACGACTGTGGTATGACTAAGTAAAATGTAGTGTCGCAATTTTTGGACAGAAAAGACCACAGCTAAGGCGAGTCTCTCCTCATATGGGTAACGTAGGGGTGGTCTAGACAAGGTCTGGCTGATGTAATAAATGACATTCTCTTGGTGAGAAGCGTCTTCTTGAACCAAGACTCCGGACACGGCATGCTCGGATGCCGAGATGTAGAGGATGAAGTCCTGAGAGAAATCTAGAAGGGAGATCAAGGGGGCTTGTGTGAGAGCTTTCTTGAGGGCTTCGAATGCAGCTTCTGCTTGCTCATCCCAGACAAAGGGTATGTGGGTACGGAGCAGGCGCAAGAAACCATGAACGGTAGTAGCGTAATCAGGAATGAAATGACGAAGGAAATTGGATCGCCCCTGCAGACTTTGGAGTTGTCGGAGCGTGCGAGGAGAGGGAAGGTCTAAGATGGCTTGGACTTTCAGGGGGTCAACAGTAATTCCTTTCTGGGAAACAGTGAAACCCAACAATCGGCCTGCTGGAATGCAAAAGACACACTTGTGTGGGTTCAAGCGGATTTGATATTTGCGACAACGCAGAAAAACTTGCCGAAGGTCGTTAAGGTGGTCTGATCGTTTCCGGGAACGAGCTGTAAGGTCATCAAGGTATACTAGCAGGATATGGACCAAGTCGTGAAAGCAATAGGTCATGGCCCTCTGGAAGGTGGCACCAGCATTTTTGAGGTCGAAATGCATGACGCGATAGGCAAAAGTGCCCCATGGGGTAGTAAAGATAGTTTTGTACTGATCCTCCTTTCGGATCTAAATCTGATTGTATCCGAAAAAACCATCCATGAAAGACAGGACTTCATGCCCCGCACATGCATCGATGAGCTGGTCAATAAACGGCGTGGGGAAGTTGTCTTTGGGACAGGCGCGGTTTAAATCTCGGAAGTCAGTGCAGACTCTAATGGTTCCTTGTTTTTTGTTGACGGGAACGAGGTTTGAAACCCAGGTGGTGTAGGCAATAGGATAAATGAAGCCTGCCTTGCGAAGTTTCTCAAACTCTGCTTTAACAACTGGGAGCTTTGAGCAATGAATGGGGCGCTGTTTTTGGCGAACAGGGGGTACATCAGGCCACGTGTCAATGTGGTGCTCTATAATAGTGGGGTCGAGACCAAGCATTTTGGTATAGGACCAGGCAAAGGCATCACGAAAATCTTGGAAGAGATTTTGTAATCCTCAATCTCATGCTGACTGCAGGAGGCTCCTAAAGTTAGGAGTTCAGGGGCACCTCCTGGGGCAGCGATATCAATGTGGATGACGGGTGAGATGTTGGCCATGTTACCCTCCTCGAAGGCATCAGGAGCTGGAATAGGATCCTTAAACTAGTCGACCTTGGTGGGAAGGAAATCTTTGGACTCAACCGTGAATTGGGTCGCGGTGATAGAGGAGGATTCGTCTGGTAGGAAATAGGAACGATGGTGCATGTCGTCCCAGGGATAATCCGGGGTAGTGAGAGCCTCTAGAATCTCCTCATCACAACGGAAAGTTGGATTCGTCAAATCGAGTGACAATGGAGTGGTGACTGAAGAGATCATATAAATGGTATTAACCTCTCCTGAAGGGGAGGAGACTGGAGGGTGGATCTCCTCAATTGTGGGGGGTGCCATCTCAAGGTCCAAATTATTCATCTCGTAGAGAGCTGCTCTATAATCTGGGAGATCAGGACAGTGATGTGAGTAGTGGCCGTAAATACCGCATATCGCACAGGGGTGATTGGTACGTAGTGATTGATCACGAGGCTTGGGGGTTGGGTTGATTTCGACAACGGGGATGTTGGGGTCATCGTCAAGCATTTGCATGTGTTCCTGTAATGCTGGTAACTATGGACATTGATGAGTCGGATGGCCTAACTCATCACACAACGAGCATTTGGGAGGAGCACGAAACACGGGGGGGTTTTTGACTGTTTTGGGAGGAGGTACAACAGTGTATGGTTGTGGGCCTCTGCCCCCACTGGGCTTGATAAGAGGAGGGGAATTTGTGGAGGACGAAGGGGGTAGCGACACCGAGGGGTGGCTGAGTAGTAGTGACAATGGGTTGCACCGGTTGCAGGACGACATCTGGTGTCGGCGAGGGAACGGGAGGCAAAAGGCACCACACAGGTAATCCTAAGGTTAACCCGGGGAGGCTAAGGGTAGCCATAATCGGGACGCTTACTACTCCCGAGGGCGGGATTAGGAAGGGGATTGTGTGAATGGGTGTAACACCAATGTGACTGGGTACCAATGGTGGTTTGGGCAACAAGGGCGGATGATTGGTGGGTGTTTGCGTATTGTGGGACAAGGTACATAGGTCAGATACTTCGGTCGCGGGTGATGGGGGAGGAATGGATTGGAATGTGGACGTCATCGGCGGATCTAAGAAAACTCCAGGTCCCATGGAGGAAACCAGCGAGGTAGCGGCACCACTAACAGGTTGTTCAACCATAGGGAGAACATTTTCGGGTGTAGCGGGGGCACTTAGATCGTAGTAGGTGAGTTGGTCGACGTTGACCACGTGTCCGTCATGGGGGAACATCATGGTACGAAAAACGGATGAGGCAACCACCCGCATGGCATACATGTAGCTGCGACCAAGTAAGAGGTTATAATCAAGTTGGGCATTGATGACCTCTATGTCAATGAGAACGGTTTTACCAGCCAGTTGGACGGGGACGTTAGCTAATAGGCCTTGGGGTTGATCTGAACGGTTGTCATAGGCTCGCAGTGTAGTGGTGGACTGCTGGAGAGTAGGGGATCCCAACTTCTGCCAAACGAATGTGGACATAACGCATGTAGAGGCACCTTCATCGATAATGCACCAATGGATGACAAGATTCTGAACGGAAACAGAAACTTGGAACGCTAAAGTGGAAGGCAGCCATGGTTTGGATTGGTCCAAATCGAAGGCCATCAATTGTGAATCATTTGGGTCAATAGCACCAATGGCAGATAGCAAACTCTTGCACTGAGAAGAACAGTTTTTCAAGACTTCCAACGCAGACATGGCTGCGGGAGACTAGGCTAAGTCATCTACAATGTTGTAATTTGACGTAGCGTGAGCATTGGGATTATTGTTGATACGACAAAGTGGGAAACGAGGTGCTTTGGGGGCACCATTGAGTGGAGCCGGAGGTATACGTAATGTCTGATCAGTGGGATAAGCATTATTGTTTTTGTCAGTGGGAGGGGCTTCAGGGGTGGAGCCATATTGGTTCCGACAAGTTTGGAGGTTGACATCAGCGAATGACATCATCAACAAGTGGTGGGTACCTGAGTCGAACATGGGTTGATCAGGAGCAGTATAAGTGGTCTGTTGTTGTGGTGGCACGTTGGCTGGAGGGGGAGCCAACGACTGAGTGTTCACTATGCCTTGGTTTGGTAAGGGGTTTTGAAGCACCAAAGGTGGCTGCTGAGGTTGTGGGGGGTTGGGTGGCGCTTGAGGAGCTGCGTGCCCTTGGTGATGGGCATCATCAACCCAGAGTTGCCTGGCTCTCTCTAAATGTGGGAAAACATGTGTGTAGTGGCCATAGACCCCGCAAATAGAACAAGGATGGTTTGTTCGTAAATTAGGGCTTTTAGCCCGCTTGGGTGGCCGATTGGGATTTTGGTTGGCAGGGGTCGTATTATTGTTGTCTGGGGGATTGGGAGGTTGACCACCTTGGTCTGGAGGGGGGTTGTTCCCACAGTTACAGCCCTTTCCATGGTTTTGCTGGCCCTGTTGGCGCTGGTTGTTTTGGTTTTGCTGCGGATTCTGTTGGGCGTAAACTTTCCCATGGGCAGCAGGTGGGTTCTGGGGTTGTGAAGGTGCGGGAGTAGGCTACGGTGGATAATAAGTAGGTGGAGGCTGCGCACGTGTTGAACCTTGTGGGGGTTGCGGATATGTCTGCAGAGCGGGCTATGGGTTTGCCGCAGGGGCTGCCTATGGCGGGTAATAAGCCAGTTGGGCTTGGGAGGAAACACAAGCTGGGGCAGCCTGTGGATGATAATATGGCTGAGGTGCGACCGGGGGAGTATAAGTGGGGGACGCATGCCCAAAGCACTGAGGTGGACATGAGGGTCCATGAGAATGGTGGTGATGAGTCACAGGAGCATACGAATTGGTTTCTCTGGACTGAGATGTAGCCTGCGAAAGGTCGGGGCCAGGGCTCGAACGTGCTATGGAAAAGGGTTGGGGATGCGAGGCAACATGGCCAATGATGCCGTTTGCAGCGTGGGATGCTCCTGGTGCATCGTGCTTGGAGGAATCACCGCGAGGGGCATCAGGGATAATGATATAGAGGTAACCCGACTGGGCGTATATGAGGTCAAATTGCTGGGCTTTGAGGATGGTCTCTTCTTCAGACTGGGGTCGTTCAGATGCCACATCCTTAGCAATGACAGGAAGGAGAGATTTTAGGAACCAATCATGGAAGATACGGTCGTCTAATTTGATTTTGCAGAGACTAGGGCGTCGACGCCACTCATGAATGTGGTCAGTGATGTGGGTGGTCGTGTTCTATCTGCAAGACAGGAGGATCTCAACTCCCGCGTCATAGCGGACAGGTCACTGAAAGAACTGCAGGAAGGTCGAGGCAAGGGAAGTAAAGCTGGCATGGGTCCCATGGGGTTGCTCGATGTACCACTTAGCTGTAGAGCCAGTGAAGGTGCGCTGTAACAGACGGAGGCGGACAAAGTCATCCACTATGGAGTTGGAGGAACACCATAGATGGAAGGACATAATATGGTTCTGTGGGTCCTCACCTGCCTTGCCCTAGAACTTAGGGATGTCAGAGGGGAGCTTGGTGGGCATATGAGGCCACGCAGGGTCGTGTCTGATAGGATCGTTAGTCAGTCTAGCTAGGTCAGGGAGGTTGAGGCTAGCCATGAATGGCAAACTAGTAGAAGGATGTGACATACTAGTGGGTTGGACCATGTTAGGGCCCATGCCCCCAAGTGTAGGGGCAGGGTTTGGAAGGTTGCCCCCAAGTGTAGGGACGAAAGTGGTATGGGACGGTCCTGCACTGCCAAGGGTAGTGTGAGTCACTGATGGAGTGGGAATAGGTATTCCAGCTACTCGAATGGGTGCAGTGAGCGAAATGGTAGACGTGGACTCCATCGAGGGCATACCCAAAGCAGGTGTGGTAGCTGGTGTGGTGGTGGATGCTCCACCAATGGTCCCTACAAAGAAAGGGGTGGAAGTCACGCCAGCCATGGGGCTGGTTGGTGCAGTGTAAATGGGGTTCTCGGACTCTGCCTCTGAATCAGAGGTAAAGTAAGGGGCGTCTAGCTCAAGTGACGGAGTTCTATGCAATTGATGAGTGGAGTCAAGCGACAAAGCTCGAGATTTGTGATGAGTGGTATCAAATGATGAAGATCTATGTCTGTGACAGATGGTTTCAAGTGAACCGTGCTGCGGGGGCTCGCCCTGGAGGCACCGAGAATGTCTCGGGGACTCAATGGTGACAAATAGTGTCAAATATCTGGGGGTTGTGTTGAGTGAAAAACAACTCAAAAACCCTAATGCAACCGAGTGTGCAGAAGGAGAGCTCAAAAAATATGGCACTCAGGCCAACAACCAACTCAAAACACCTACTGTAACAGCTGTGCTACAATAAGTGGAGTATCAACAGAAATGGTCAGAATACCAACAAGCAGCAGGTTTCCTAAAAAATAAAAATGGTGGACTCGCTAGACCAAAAGGAGGTAAGGGAGCATGCAAACACCTAACTAAATAGTATTCTGACTCAACTAGACATATCCTCTGCAAGGTGATGAAATCCAAGTCAGACAATATGGATAGGAGAGCCAAGTGGCTAAAGATATCCCCCTACGGGGAGGGACACCAGGTATTCAATCCTAGAAGAAAGGCAACTAAGATACCCCATTCATGACATGTCCAGAAAGGTGAATCTACCGTTTGGTCCTTTTACCGCAGTACCCCTATATAGGGATACCCCGAGAACTGTGAAAGGTAGCCCTTCGGTTACTGAATGGAGTGCGGTATTCCACTCAGGCCTCCGGAACCAGTCTGGCGACTTCAACCCTCCTAGGGGAGAGGCCCTCTGATAAATTAGTCGTGACCATGCCAAAAAATACTAGAAGATTTTGGTTCCCTAATGGACAACAGCTATGTCTCAAGTGTAAGCAACCGGGGGGTGTTATTTGGATGCCTATCCCCCCGATCCTACCTAACTACAAAAATTGTTATGTGTTCCCCAAGTGGGGTTAGAATGTTGGTTGAGTTAAGTAGTTTTTTAAGGTTCACTTGAATTAGGTGACAGAGTGTGTGCATGTGAGGTGATGAACCCAAAATAAAAGTGCCACAAGGGGGGCAAATTTCTAACTAGCAATAACAAGACAAAAATTAGACTTTGAAATGCAAAATGTTCTTTTTTCAATTTAAAATGCTGAAAATTTAAAAAACTATTCTGTAAATGGAACGTAAATAAAACTGCAGAAAAATGCTGTAAGGAAGTGTGGCTACAAGTAGGACAGATGGCTGTGCTGGTGCAGAAAATAGTGCAGCAAAGTGCTGGGTTCAAAACAGGGAAAAATGCAGAAAACAGACCGCGGGTTTTTAGCAAATTTGGGCGGTCGGACTGCGGAAAACAGCTTAACAGTTGTAGTCGGGTTGCGGGATTTAGGCTGAAAAACGCAGTCGGGACGCAGGAAAAATGCTGAAAGTCGCCGGCGAGTTGTGGGAAAATGGTCGAAAGCCACAGGCGGGACGCAGGAAAAACGCAGAAAGACGCCGGCGGGTTGCAGGAAAATGGCCGAAAGCCACAAGCGGGACGCAGAAAAAGGGGTAATAGCCGCAGTCGGACCGTCCCAAACAGGCTAATAGCCGCGGTCGGATCACAGGTAACAGACTGAAAACGGCCGGCAGGTCGCCGGAAACAGTCTCAGAGCCGCGGTCGGATCGCAGGTAAATGTTTGAAAGACGCAGTTGGAATGCAACTGCAGGGGGTAAAAGATGCAGTTTACGATGGTCGAAAGGGACAGCCGAACAGAAAGATATTGCAGAAAATTAAAACGTCTAAAACTTAAAAAATTATAACCAGAAATTCTAAAAAAACACAAGCGGACTCACCAAAACTGTAGCTAGGGTTTTCACCCTAGCTTGTGCAAATGAGCACCTACTAAGGAGAAGGGACTCCTTAGTAGCAGTTCAATAAACAGTAATTAAAAGACAATACATTGAAATGGAAATTATTCTAAACATGTGCATGAAACATAAGAGACAAGAAATAATAAATGGTTTTCTTTGTATTAAAATTTTACCTCAAGTGTAGAGGTTGGTGAAGTTCTTGCAATGATCCAAGAGGGTTGCTCCAAACTCCAACTTTGCTCCTTCTCTTTCTCCAATGGTGGAAATGGGCCAAAAGGGGCTCTCAATGGTGAAAGTAGCTCAAAAGTGAGCTAGGGTTTCAAGAGAGATTTTGGGAGAGTAAGGGTATACTTGATTGTAGATATGAAATGAGGGGTCTCCATCACCTATTTATAGTTTTTTGGTGGTGGAGTGCTGGCCCATGGTTTTGGGAACCATATGGTTTAAGTCAGCTGTATAAGGTTTTTTCTTCCTTTTTCCTCTTTTTCCTCATTTTTTAATATTTTTTATTCCCTTTTTAGAGGGTTTTTGTTATTTTTGGAGGAATTTTGGATAATTTTGGGGGGAAAATGGTTTTTTTAGCCTTTTGGAGGCTCTTTTGATGGTTTTGTGGCCTTTTGGTGGCTTTTTTAATGGGATTTTAGGGTTCTGAAGGTAAATATTGTAGGGAATATGGACAAATGAGTCATGTGATGGGTAGATGAGGTAGTGAACACTTTTTGGGTGTTAACAGCAATCAATGGCACCATCATTGTGACCATACACCAGGGACAGATACTTGCGGATGTGCAAATTGGAGTAAGGTGTCAGCTTTTACGAATTCAGAATATGGAATTGCATTTTCAGCAAGTTGCACAGTTTAGGTTTAGAAGTACTGGGAGCAGAGTCCACATTTCTGTCGAGCAATATGGAAGTAGAGTGGAGACCATATGGAGAGGCAAGCAATATCCACCCTCCAACAAAGTTATTAAGACTCTTGCTGCAAGGTGTGCAAGTGCAGGTGGGCTAGCTCCCATGTAAATTTTGGGATTGGAAAAATCTCTCTCATAACATGCATGGAGCTAGGTTACCATGCTCCCATGTGATGACATGCCATAAACCAACACCGATAGATACACTAGTGTATATACTGATATAATATCTGTATATATACTACCGTATATACTGATATAATATCTGTATATACCGTAGTGTATATTGTATATACACTACTGGTATATACCGATTTATATACTAAAGTATATTCTGGTATATACTAGTGTATATACCGGTATATACACTCGTGTATATACCAGTGTATACACTAGTGTATATTCCAGTATATAGACTAGTGTATATACCGGTATATACAGTGGTGTATATTCCAGAATATTGCATGGCATCCATGGAGCAGCATGAGAATTTTTCGATCCCAACTCTCGTGAGGGGTAGATATTGCTTGCCATATGGAGAGGACAATATACTCATTACATACTGATGTCATTGTGGACAGATGGAAGTTGAAATCCCCACTCCAAATCCCAAAAATGACATCATAGAATTTCAACCAACCAAACTTTAAATAATTAAAGTATAGTTTAATACAGAAATTCAACATCAAACTTTTAACCTTGCTAATTCAGAAATCAATTTGTACTTCTAAAGTAATATGTCCAAAATAAAAACCATATGTGACATACATAATAATATTTAAAAATAATAATAAATATAAAAAGGTATTCCACTTGTCATTCATGTTGCATCTGTCATTATTATATGATATGAAACTAGTTGATATACTACAACCTCGTTGGTGACAATAAGGAGCAGTTCAATAAAACTTTGGCATGGAGATTCCTTTTAATGATGCTGACAAAATTGATTGAATGATGGGAAGTGACATATTTCAATAAATATATGGATGTTCTATTCCATTAAACATACTACCAGTGTATAGCTTTCATGCGAGGTAGGTTAAGTAGAATGGAATGTGACCCGTTTCATTCGTTTGAGTATGGGGCATTGATATTGAAAAGAAGCAGTCATCTCTGAATCACTATCCAAGTTTCAATATATTATACAGTTTCTCCCCGAAAAAGCTGCTGGATCATGGGCCTCTACTTTATTGAAATATATTAAATAGAGAAACTTACACGCAAACCCAGATTACTGTGTAGTTAAGCCGACCCACTAACGGTTGGTGACAATAAGGAGCAGTTCAATAAAACTTTGGCATGGAGATTCCTTTTAATAATGCTGACAAAATTGATTGAATGATGGGAAGTGACATATTTCAATAAATATATGGATGTTCTATTCCATTAAACATACTACCAGTGTATTTAAGCTTTCATGCGAGGTAGGTTAAGTAGAATGGAATGTGACCCGTTTCATTCGTTTGAGTATGGGGCATTGATATCGAAAAGAAGCAGTCATCTCTGAATCACTATCCAAGTTTCAATATATTATACAGTTTCTCCCCGAAAAAGCTGCTGGATCATGGGCCTCTACTTTATTGAAATATATTAAATAGAGAAACTTACACGCAAACCCAGATTACTGTGTAGTCAAACCGACCCACTAATGGGAGATTTTTTCAAGGTGATGCAGAGGTATCATACATTAATTTATCTATTGTATTTGTTATCAGATGATATTGCTGAAATCCTTGTCAGACCGTTAGGATGGATTTGTGAAAGAATCTGGTCCACGTTATCCATCTGACTGTAACATCGACATTCCGTGTGGTTGCTGCACCACTGCATAAGTGAGTCATGGCGATTTTAGGTTTGGAATTGGATAGAGAGCCACCCAAGTGAAGTGGGTCATGGCCACTTCACATTGGATGTTGGTATGGACAGAAATCTAACCCAATGTTGCTATGAGCATCTTGCATTATCAGAGTTACTGAGGACGATAGAAATTGGATTGCAATGTTCAAACTTAATAATAGAGATGTGGACAATGGAGACATTCCTTGAACGTTGCCAAGTGCGTAAGCTTGAGGGCCCCTACTCCATTTTCACATAGGCGTTCAGGTGTATTCAAGGCAGAGAGGGATTGCTAAATTTGTAGGAGCTGATAACTCAATCACACTAATTTCATGAGTCGAGGTTTCAGTAGATATTCTCGTAGGTGCAATCACATAGAGTCCGGTAAAGTCTTAATCATAGTGATATTGGTCATTATTCTTCCGGTAGAATAGAGCTGGGCTTACAACTACATGGACCACGCAAAACAGTTTGCCACAAAAGTGAAAAAAACTATTGGTATGTGTGATCATGGGCAAGTGCTTCCAGGAAGTCAAGATGCTGGTTGTGACATTAGAGGTGGTGACAACAATATTGAGTTTTATGAATTGCTATAGAATTTGCTATACTGATTGTAGGGAAATGCCTTATCCTATGGATGTATAATTGGTTATCACTATTTAACAATATCCACCTTGATGATAATTTATCTATACTATGCCTTTGTTCATTCATCACTTTTCATGCAAGCTAAGACAAGCCAAACACTATCACAACTTCTCTAACACTAACACACTTTTAATAGTACTCATTTTGTAAACATGTATGCGTGATTTTTTCAGGTATGTACTTTCTCAAGAGCCACCCCACCTCCAACAATAACCTCTCCTTCTCAAGTAGATCTCCTTCTATCTAAATCACCTACAAAATTTGAACAAACATAACCACAAACCAAACCAATAGTAATTCTACAGAGACTTAGCCATGCCAGAGATATCAAAATTTAATATGGGTAGAGAATTATGCTCTCAGCATGTGCACACTGTAGATATGAATTTCAGTTGATGAGTTGCATCAAACATAAATATAAATAAATAAATGTGTAAAAAGGGGACATTACACACAAAGTACCTCATCTCTAAGGAGATTGATTCGCTAGGTTAAGTAGCATTGTTGACCAATGTGGATGTTCAATCCTTGGGCCAAAAAACTAACAATCTATAAATGGCGGTGTGATGTTGTCAATTGTTACAATCTCCTAATGTTGTTGACAAAAATGGAGTTCTTTTGGAACATGTAGTGAAGTTGTCTTTACCCAGATTTATGAATGTAAAAGGTGCTCATCTTCCTCTAACTCCTTTGGATATTATGGTTGTATATTTGTGGTTATGATGGTATAAATGAGTTACATGTATCAATGATCCACTTTTCCTTATTTAGTTTCAAGTCATTGTAGGAGTCAATTTTCGACTCTAAGGCTTTAATCCCAATAAAAAATGACTTCTTCAAGTGGCATTCTTCAGTGTTGTGTCGAGTGTTGTTCAAAAATTAATCCTATGACTGGGAAGTTACTGAGGTCACCAACATACTATCTAAGACTTACATAATCTAAGGCAATAAGCACACATACAACAAGATCTTTCTTAATGAAAAATAACTAGGGTTAATAAGTTAAGAAAAGAGTACCTGGAAGACTAGAAAGTTGATCCAAGCTCGAAAACCTTTGTTCTTGCTCTGCAATCTTTAGTAAAGAACTTGCAAAACATAGATATCCTCCTCAAAACATTTGGCTAAATAAACATGAATACTCAAATATGAAACTCATACATAAGAAAAGCATGAAAAATTCACCAAATTCAATTCACACATTAGACACAATTTTTTATGGGAAATAAAAGTATCTTTTATTTTAATCATATGAATGACAACAAGTAGATATACCTGATTCTGTAGCAGCGTTGATGAAACCAAGTTCTCGGCTCTTGCTCCTCTCCTTCAATATAAATTCCTCTCGCATTTCAATACATTAAGAGTTCTCCCCCTCTCTCATGGCCTTCCCCTTGGATTTATAGCAATGCTAGGAAGATAGCTTCGAGAGGAAAACAATTGGGGATAGTATGGAAGTTAAATAAACTCTTTTAACTACCCCAAATTTGATTTTAGTTTTTATTTTTCATGATTTTAAGAGGAATCCACAAGTATAGGCCTAGCAAAAGGCAAGTTACCTGCGAGTAAGCTACAAACAAGTAGCGAGTGCAACATTTTAGGTAAAACTGTGCATGGTAAGTGGACCACCTGCGGGTGACCCGCGAGATGCTAGTTAGGGAGTCGCGGTTAGGTCCTAAAGGTGTATTAGAAAAATAGAATAAACTGGAGAAATAATGAATGATGAAGGCTACAAGCATCTATATAAAATTAGGGCCCTTCAATCCATAATGTCCTTTTGTGTGATCAACATTTCAGTGTCGTCACGGATGGAGAAGTGCCAATTTGATTGATAAAAAATGCTCCATAATGAATGAGGTAAGAACGGTAAATGATGGCCGAAATGCATTACAAACAAGGAAGTGGAGGAGCGCAAGTGTCAAAGAAACATAGTTCCAACAATACCTGAAACAAAATCAAGGTTAGTGTACAGTATAATATTGACATAATTTCATGTCCAGAATGATAGAACATGATCTCCAATACATATGTGAAACTTATGTATATAGCATGGCCACTAAAATGCAAGCGTCGATCCATGTCACAACAGAGAACATAGCCATAAAAACACACTTGATCTATGTCTCATGAGGAGCCAAAATGAGTAGGCCTCAGTCTTGTGTAGCTTGGGCAATACAAATTGGAACATAGTTATTATAGACCGAAGGTATTCAAACCAACCAATGATCAAGGTACGAATCCTAAACCATGTGAATAAAAGAGTTGGTGTTGAACATGGAGGATACCATTTGATTACCGGTCGATAATGTAAACCGTTAACAAACTTGAGGACACCCACCAATGATGGAAATGGGGTCCAAGGTACCTAGTACATTCTTACAAATGCGAATAAAGGGTCTTGAATTCAAACACTTGAAGAATTTGTCGAGTAAGGGACATTGATGTAATCCCAGCGAGAGGATCTGCCACTGATGACTATAAATATCAAGGTACTATCGAGGACTCTTAATCTGCTTCCTAGATAAAAATGAGTTGATGTCAATAGGAAGAGACCCATGAGAAGGAAGGCATTAATGAATCCTTCATCATCTCACACGAGGAACACTTAGAGATTGAGTTGAAATAAGACTGACGATATACTAACATAAAGGATGGTCGACATGATGAGTCAAGGTAAACTGCAGAATGGATGACATAGGGGTAATCCTTGAATATTGAACATAGTATTAGAGTGACTTAGGAAGCTTTGGACATACATGAAACATAATAGGAGTTTGTGATGTAGGAGACATAAGAAACTCGCCATATGATTGGAAGAGTAACCAATCGGAGGAGTAAACAACTCTGGAATCAAGTTAAATCCTAAATCCAAAACTAAGACCCATTGACTCAAGACAAGTGCTATGTTCAAGGAATAATTAGACTTGCTTCCATAATATGAATGAATGATAAAGACTTTCCTTTCCCTTCTCTTTTTAGGTGTCTTTTCATTTTTTGACAAGCATGAAGAAAGATAAAAGGAGTCTCGATAAGACCTTTCTTGCTAAATTTTAATGAGTCCAAGAAAGCAAACTCAAGACCTTATTCATTTTGCACAAGCTCGAAGAAAAGATAGAAGAATGCTTGATAGGGGTCCAACCATGTGTAGTTTTATGAGTCCATGGGAGAGAAAATCACAACTTTCTTCATTGTTTTACGAGTTTGAAGAAAATATAGACTAATACTCGATAGAGTACTAATATATGCATTTAAATATGGATCTATATCTGTTCATGCTCGTTGGTGTTTTCATATTTAAGGAGTCTGAAAAACTTAAACAATAACTCCATACACCTACCCATGGATTTTAATATCGATCCCAAGTTGGTATATGCTCACTAGTGTTTTCATATTTAAGGAGTCTGAAAAACTAAAACAACAACTCCATAAGGTACTTTTTCGTAGAGTTAGTCTCCTCCCCCCAAAAAATGTAAAATTATATGATAGAGAACTCTTCTATCCATAATGGACTAGAGTATGCATTTTTCATAATTAATCCACAAAGGTCCGAAAAATGGGTAAACTTATACCTAAGTGGATGTCCATTCAAATCCGTTAACGAGTCTGAAAGGGACAAGTATACTCGGAAATCTTGTCAATTTTAAGGAGTCTAACAAGAGCATAAAAAGGACTCCATAGGAACAAGAGCTTGATTAAAGGTTGCTAGAACAAGAATGAAAAAAAAAGTATGCATGCTAAATGTATGTAGACCAAAATATAGGTGAAAAGCTCCCAAGGAAGCAAGTAATGGCATGGGTACCAATATGACATAGTGTGTTATCTAGGGTAACCCAAGTTAGGTACGTCTTAACCATGGAAGAACAATGACGATGAAGGGTAAATGGAAGGCTAATGTCACAGTCCATGGTGTAAAAAGGGGTCCTATGGAATAAAATATGATAAGGTAAGAATGTGATGTGGAAACCTAACCGGCATGCCATGAGAAACAAACCCTTTTAAAGAGCACCAATGTAGACACAACCTTGTAAAAACACATTTTCATGCAATAACCTAGTCAAAACAACTTAATTAGTCATCAATATTAAAAAATATGACATAAAAGGGTCTCAAAACTATATAAAGTGCATAAATATTAAAAAGACAATTAACATAAATAATAAAAAGATAAAAATTAAGTCATTGTTACCATTTTCCATTCCAAAAGAGCAAAGAGCCCTAATATTTGCATCTTTGCGTATGGCTAATTCGGAGGACGATTTCTAGTTCCATCACTTGCAGGTAGTTTCGATCTCTCTTATTTACATTTTCATATGTTTTTTGATTATTGTTAGTGGAGTTTTTAATTTTTTATTTAGATTTTAGATTTGACTATGTGCACCCGCAGGTATCTGTGGTTAAAGACGCAGTTTTGAGAAATAACTATGAGTGGGAAGATCTTCACTCCCGGTCTGTTTGCTTTTGTTTTAACAAGGAACCGCGGGTAGCGGAGTTTAAAAGCAAAAATCAACACTCATGGATTTTAATGGGTGAAATGTAGCAATGGTGCTCAAGGGAGGGAGAGGGAGCATGAAGAAATGGATAGATAAGAGATGAGGGATCCATCAACTCTCAATTCCTTATGATGTTGTGGTCTTTTGAAGTTCTTCTGCACATCCAACATGAGGGCACAACCCAACTTGCTTCAAAGTTTAGCGTAAGTATGGGATCCCGATCAGGGAGTATTCAACCTTCAAGGTGAAACTCTAGAGGTCAAAGTGGATGACATATATTTCATCACTAGATTGTCCCAACGGGGAGAGGTTGTTAACCTCAAAGGAACATTTTGACGTGTGGGGCCCTATTGGTGCAAAATTACATAAACACATATTGCACGGTTGGAGCAGAGAAAAGTGGCACTCAAGTGCCAATTGGGAAAATAGATAGTGTCCCATTGAAGGTCATATTGAGTACTATCAATAGAGTAGGCGGGATTGCCACTCAACACTTAGCTTATCGCAGTTACATGCAAATTGGTGTGGAGTGCTTGCAAAATGTGATATTCAATTGGTGCATGGGATTGTTGTTAAACATGAAGCATCAACTCACTGAGTGTAGAACTGGGAAGAAGAACAACTTCAGCTATGGGAGTATACTATGCACATTTTTATTTGAGAGAGTTCCATGTTTGAGTCCAAGAGTGTCTCTCTCACCTATTAACCCTCGTGAGCCCATGATGACTCATTGGGGTGAGATATTCTTGCGACAGGGAGGTGGAGACACTAGTACCTTGTATGATGATGATGATTTCTTGGGTTGGTGGAGCCAGCAAGTTCCTACATTTGAGCAGTTTTGTTATGCTGGGATGGACTTCCGTGGTGACCTAGAACTCATGCTTCCTGTAGGAGTGATTGGAGAGAGATAGGTACCATTTTTTCTTTTATTATTATTCAATTTTTATGGTTTTTCTTATAAATATGTACATATGTTTTTGGTGAGTTTAAGTATTGAAAGCATACTTGATGCAGATATTGGACCATGGAGGCCATCCAGACACCCAAGAGTGTTTGCACGACCAGTAGAACCAAGTGGAGCAGAGGCCATGCTACGAGCCATTGAGGGAAAAATGAACCAGCTAGCTCATGATATTCCTACCTAACACATAGAGCGCATACTTATGGATAGGAAGGCACATGTAGTGGGTATGCCCCCTACATGGATTAGGCTACTCCGAAAAGTAGCTAGGCTAGTTATTTGCTATAGAGAGATTATAACAAAGGAGGTTGAGGCTCCTACCTCCCCTTAGGGATACTTACACCATTTTGAGGCTATCATGCCCAATTTTGTATATTGTTATGTATATTTGACAGAGAATTAATCGATATAACATAATGTTTCAGTTTGACCTACTAGAATTAATAGTATGTTGGAGAATGGTTTTTAAAGTATTATTAATTGCTTCGACTTGTCCATTCACTTGCGGGTAGAAAGGAGATGAATGCTCCTGTCTAAACCCTATCATAGTGGTCAAATCTGACATCATGTTATTATGAAAGTCTCTACCGTGATTGGTAATGATCTCCTTAGGAATACCAAACCTAGAAATCATCTAATTGAACAAAAAATAACATGAAGTTTCACTGCCTTCCTTCATAGTAGGCATCGCCTCTGCCCACTTAGCGAAGTAGTTTACAACAATGATGATGTATTGATGCCCCCCCGATAGAAAATTGGTTGCAAGTCATGTAATCCATCCCCCACTTGGTGAAGGGACCTAATGTGATGATGGGGTATAGGGGAGTAGGGTGTGCTCATATCTTTTTGGTGAATAGTTGACAACGATGACATCGTTTCACGGCTTCCACACAATATTTGGAGATGGTGGGACAAAAATAACTAGCGTGAAGTATTTTATGGGCTATTTCCAATCCAGAAAGATGAACCCCACATGCTCCACTGTGGGCATCATTCAATACTAACTTAGCTTCTTCCAAAGTCAAATAACGATGTAAAATGGAGTCTACCCCCCGTCTATACAATGTATCAGTGATTATTAGGTAGTTTTTGGTGTTATGTCATAGTTTTTGTCGTTCTTCCCTAGAAAAAGCTGGTCAACACCTCAAATTCAGGAGATAAATCAAAATATCCCCATACCATTGATCAAAGGTATAAATAAGAAAGATATGCTCATCAGGGAATGAAGCATCTTCCACGCTAAACTCTTCATCTCTAGGGAACTCAGATATGATTTCTGCGAACACTAATGAATTTTTAGACTTAGTGGATTGAAAAGTGAGATAGAACTCTTGGAGAATAGCAATCCATTTGTTAAATTTACCCTCGATTATGCATTGGGTTAAAACATATTGAAGTGTATTGACATTCGCAATCACTATAGTGGTTCGCAGTAAAATGTAGTGGCATAGCCTCAAAACACTGTATATAGAAGCAAGTGCCAACTTATTAATGTGTGAATACTTCAGTTCAGGTTTTATTAAAGCGCAAGAAAGATAATAGATGACGTGCCCCTAAAGCTTATCATCCTCCTCAACCAAAAGCATACCAACCATGGAATCAAATGCAGACATATATAAGATAAAATCACTGGTATAATCTGGTGGAATTAGTAAAGGGGATTATAATAGTGTTTTTGTCAAATCCTCAAAGGCCTTTTGTGCATCCTCATCCCAAAAGAATGGGGTATCTTGTTTAAGTAAATGCATGAAACCTTTGGTTGTCTTTGCTTAGTTGACAATGAACCGTTTGAGGAAGTTGGACATACCTTGTAGACTCTGAAGTTGTCTAATGTTATGAGGAGGAGGAAATTGGACAATGGCCTCTACTTTTAATGGATCAACTATGATTTCTCTAGTGGACATGATGAAACCCAACAATTGTCCATAATCAACACAAAACACACATTTATGGGGATTCAATCAAATTTTGCAGTTTATGGATTGCTCAAACACAAGTCATAAATGGTATGGATGATCTCTTCTCTTTCGAAGATCGCGCAGGTATATCATTCAAATAGGGTTCGACTGTATGTTTGATATCGTGAAAGGAGAAATTCATCGCTCGTTGGAAGGTGGCTCCAGCATTTTTGAAGCCAAACGACATATTCCTATATGCAAAGGTACCAAAGGTACATATAAACGTTGCTTTGTGCTGATCTTTAGGTTTGATTTGAATCTGATTATATCTCGAAAATCCATCCATAAAAGAAAATATTTCGTTATCTACGCACGCATCTATGATCTGATCAATGAATGGCGTGGGGTAATTATATTTGGGACAAGATTTGTTAAGATCCCTAAAATCAGTGCAAACATGTATGGTACCTTACTTCTTATCAACCGATATTGGATTGGAAACCCATTCTGTCATGTCGATAGGATAGATAATTCCAGATTTGAGGAGATTTTCAACCTCATCTTTAACAGCTGAAGCCTTTTGCAGATTGACAGGACTAAGTTTCTATCGAACAGGTTTCATATTTGGATACGTTTTGATCTCATTTTCAACTATGGATGGGTCGATTCCTGGAATACCCCATATGACCAACAAAAGACATTGCAGAATTATTTAAAGATCTCGGTATACATGCGAATTTCTTCAAGAGAATAGCTTTCACCGATGAAAATATTTTCCAAGATATCTATTTTTATGGAGATATTAATTGGAATGGTTATCTATTATTAGCCATGCTAACTTAAAAAGAAATCCCCTATTTTGATAAAGGGTTAATGGACAGATAAACATCTCCACCAAGTCTCACAAAAAAAACACCATTCTTAATCCTTTCTAGATCCTGAAGAAAATAAGATCTAGAATGCATGTGTTCCCAAGGTTGATCAAGACCTATCATTGCTTCCAGAATAGCTTCATCTAAAGGTAAAACAATATCTAAACAGTCGAAGGAATAAGCATATTATAGCTCCCATGCAGGCATGTAATCCATATCTGACTCCTTGGAGACCGAAGGAGTCGAGATAAAATCTATTGTAGAATCTCGTAAAGTTTGGTAAGTCACTTCTTCTACAGATAAGGGAAATTCTGGCTCATTATGAATGGGAAAGATCCAAGGATCAGTTGCTTTAATGATTTTAAAAACCTCCTTAGATATTGAGATGGTGTTTTGAACACTCGTTGGACCAATGCAATTGATGGGAGCAAGAAAATCGAAAGTTCCCATAAGCGATGAATACACTCCTACTCCCAAACTCTCGCTAGGAGGATGTGCCTAATCAATCATCAGAATATTATATTCCAAGGAGTTTGTGTTATTTATTCGAGTGAAGGAGAGTTGATTGACTATAAAAATCCTTCCCTCATGAGGGAACATAAATACCCAAAAAACAGATGAAGGGATAGCTTGCATCGCATATGTCCAACTTATTCTTAACAAGAAATTATAGTCAAGAGAAGCATCGAAAAACTCAACCTCTACTGACACTACTTTACCCGCTAAATTGATTTCAAAGGAGGGTAGGATCCCATATGGATAGAAATATCTTCCATCGAAAACGGTAAGCAATGTGATTGAAGGGACTAACTCAGGGGAGCCTAAAGCTTGCGAGCAAGAAATGGACATTACTCATGTAGACGTGCCTTCATCCACCAATGTTTCTCCAATGGTTTTAGAACCATGGATTAATTCGATCTGAAAGGAAAAGTGATACAAAAAATGGGGTTTGATGTCATACATATCAAACCTTGCCAACATATTCAATGAATCAAAACTTCATACTGCCACTAAAATCACATTCTGTTGCGAAGGGAAACTTTGCAAAAATTCTAAAGCAGACATAGCACACGGAGTTTGGGCTAAGTATTCCACAACTTAGTAGTTGGGAGCATCCCATGCATCAGGATTGTGCGATGCATGCTTATAGACACCCTTTGATATCTTAGGCATAAGGTCTACAGGTCTCTCAATGTGAAGAGGAGCGGACATCTCATGATTCTCCTTATCTTTCTACGAAAATTATTGGGTATAATTTCTTGCTCTTGTTTGTAACAAACTATATAAGCTAATCATGTTTATATAATATTGATTAGATGGTGTGGCACCATAAGTGCCCCATGTGATGAACTTGCAATAATTAATTAATGCAAATACATGAGATATCAAAAATAATAAAACTCAGAATCACTTTTATATTGATCACGGGCCACTTCTAGGGGGAAACCTCCTTTGAGAAAGCTTAATACAATTAACTTCACGGTGCCTTCAATGACCTCAACACACACTTATATACTAAGTCTATGCCCAATACTATGAGTCAAAACCATGGGACACATAATACTACGGGATGACTTACAAAGCATATGCATCCAATACTATGGGTCAATACTATGGGCTAATATAAACTACGGATCAACAAATACTACAGGACGACTTACAAAGCATATGCGTCCAACAACAATATACTAACATAGTAAAGAGAAGGGTTGACATAGGTTCCTAACATCCCCTCTCCCTTAGAAAAAGCTTTGTCCTCAAAGCTTTGGTTGGAGAAATTGCTGCAGAATCTAAAGGAGTGGTGCCCCGGTAGCATCCCCGGGTTGCATTTCGGGCCACTGACGCCTTTGGAGTGTCAAGGAGGATTGCTTGGAAGGCTGTAGATGAAGAAGAATCCTGTCAGGTGCGTGGAAAATGTGCTCATAATGATGCTAATCGACGTGTTGTTTCAGGCAAATTCTGGCCATGTGAAGATTGTCCTGCAGAATGAGAAGAATCTGATCGTGGTTTCGAAGAAACCAGTCAATTTCCTGAACTGGGGAGCTACTAAGGGTGTATGGAAGAAGAACTGGCAGTGTTTTTCCATAGACTGCTTCATATGGTGTCCTTTGAGATGTGGTATTGTACCACTAGAGCGCTGCTAGGAAATCCATAGAAATAGTTGGCCAAAGTTGTGTAGGGATGGGCAAGGGTGTGAGCAATCTCGCAAGGAGTGTCGTTTCACCCTTGTTGACTTGGAAAGTATCATCGTTAGCCACCATCTGTTGAATTGTCATTTTTAGTCCCTGCCAAAAGAAGTTACATTGTTCCCGATCATACATTTTGCAGAACCCAGAGTGCCCTGTTGATGAAGAAGCATGGAGTTCATAGAAGAGAGAGCCCTATTGAACATATTGCAACCAATTTGGAACAAGCAGAGAAAGAGCTATAAGAGAAACTGGGTCATCAATTGTGCGAGAAGGAGCATCTTCCACCATATTGTCCTTACCCTTCTTGTAAGTGATCACATAGGGATAACCCATGAGTTGGATAACCCATTTCAGGTGTGTTGGGGAGGAGACCCATTGTTCCAGAAAATTTTCCAGACTCTGGAGATCAGTCTTGATGCAGAAATAATTCCCTAATAGGTATGGCTGCCACTTCTGTACTGCATGAAAAATAGCCATCATTTCCTGCTGAGAGGTAGACGTGGCTAAATTCTTACCGGAAAGGTCTCTTGAAGGCAACAAGCACATTGGTTCAGCAAAGATACCTACATATCTATCCAAGGAAGTAGTGGAGACTGTTGATGGGTGCATCTGAATGGAATTGAGCTGAGCGATGACACAATGTGAATTCTTCTTAAGGATTTTTTCTAGGTGATGTGAACTGATGATGCAGAGAGACCCTAGTTGTAAGCCCATAAATTTGTGTTGTGCCCCATTGACTTTAAACTGCATCCAAAGTTCAGCAAAATCCCATAAGATGGGGCCAAGTGTGCATAACCATTGAACGCCCAAAACCACATCACATCCACCTAAGGACAAGGAAAACATGTCAGAGCGGAGGTTATAATCTTCCATAGAGATATGCACATTGTGACACTTCCCCTTGCAAGGTAAGGTGCCCCCATTGGAAACCATGACTTCAAAGTTGGACCAAGGATGGACAAAACAATCATCCTGTTTGGCAATCCGAGGGCCAATGAAGTTATGAGTGCTACCAAAATCAATGAGTATGGTAAGAGGGAGCTTCTTGAAGTATCTCCTGACTCGCGTTGTTTGTGGGGTGGTGCCGCCGGTTACAGCATGGAGAGAGATCTCGGGTGGGTCGTCCTGAGATGGGTGTCAACAGGAAGGTGTGGAATTTCGACCTGATCATCTACTATAGCTGTAGCTTCTTCACCAAGTTCTAAGGTAGGTGGAGAATCCACATCTAAGAGATAGATCTTTCGTTGAACACATCTATGTCCCCGAGTGAATTTCTCATCACAATTATAGCAAAGCCCTTTTTCTCGGTGTGCCTGCATTTCTATTTCAGACAAATGCTTGATAGGAGTTGGTTGAGGAGAAGGCATGATGGGAGGTCATTGGGAACCCATATTTATGAAGGGAACAAAGGTGGGTTTGGAGCGTTGTTGAAATGCGATCTTGTCCTCGGCCAACTTAGCCAACCCTAGGACTTCCATCATTGTGTTGGGACAAAACATTTTGACCTCTGAGCGGATTTCATCCTTGAGACCACTGATAAAACAAATCCTGTAGAATTCATCAGACAATCCTTCTGTGTGATTGGCCAATTTCTCAAATTCTGTCTGATACTCTCTCACTGTGCCAATTTAGTGAAGTTTAGTGAGTGCTCCTGTGAAGTCATCAAAAGCACTAGGACCAAATCGTGGCAAAATGAGTTGGCAAAAATCTGTCCAGTTTGGCTCGGGATGAGCTTTGATGTACCAATGGTACCATTGAAGGGCTTCCTGTTCCAAATGAAAGGATGCAAGTGGAACTTTCTGGGCATCAGAAGTATTATGCAGATTGAAATATTGTTCTGCTCGATATATCCATCTAGTCGAATCAGTACCATTGAAGCGACGAAAATCAAGCTTCGGCCCACGAAAATTGCTGGAAGAAGAGAACCCGGTGGCTGCAAAATATTCTAGCTGTCTGGTATTGTTCATGGCTGAATGCTGAAGATGGAGGTTGAGAAATTTTTCATCCAGATCTTGGAGTTTGGTTTGGATGGCTGCAAGTGCTTCCTCCATGGTGTGTGCTCCTACACGGGTGACAACCATAACCAGGTTTTTTTTTTTGGTGGAATGGGTAGAAAAACACAAACAAAAGCTGATTTAGTAAAGGGAAATTTGGATTGGGGAAACAATCTGATGGGTAATTGGGGTTTGACTAGATTTTGGACACTATCTAAAGGACAAGAAAGCAAAAAGGGGGATTTCAGAAGCAGGGTGATAGAATGAGAAAATTTGGCAGAGAGGGACAAAGAAGCAGAATTCAGAAAGGAACTCTGTGGTAAAATTTGAAGGTGATTGGGTGAAACCTGAGGAAGTTATGGCAAACCCTAAAAATAGACAAATGTGGGATTTTGGGCTTTGGGAAGGGGAATTGGGGATAGGGTCCTCAAGAATTAAAGATGCAGAATGGAATGACAGGGATTCCCCAAAAATTGCAAGGGAAACAGAGTGAAAACAAGGGAGATATGGAGAAAAAACTATTTTTTTTTCAGAATTAGATCAGCAACAGCGGCGCAGAAGGGATCCGCAACAAATGGATTTGCAACGGCGCGGAAGGAATCGAAAATGGATGGATCTGAAAGAGTGACTAGATCTGGAACGACTTTCAGAATAGATCTGAAATGGCTGGATCTAGAACGGAAGTGATCGGTAATAGTTCAACTGAAAATAGATATGGACCCCAGGTATGTACGGCTTCTTAACAGTTCAGGTGTTTCACTCGGCCACCAATGCTATCTGACGGCTTGTGTATTGGGGCAGTACCCCTCACTCCACGGCTCAGGTAAAACTGATAACCACTTTTCCACAAACGACAGCTCTTGGTTCACCTCACGGGTGGGAACTAGTCAATTAGGTAGGGGTCGTTGCCCTTTTCGCTGGCAGGTCCTCTCAATGGCCAGCTACTTTGGGATTCCTGTGGTACTCCTCACAATGAGTTTTAGGGCTTATGCCCAAGTACTTCCCACAGTTAAGTGGATAGGGATTATTCCCAAATCCGAAGCTGCAACAGATGCGAAAAAAAATTTAGCAGAAATTCCACCCAACGAGCCAAGAAAGTGGTATGATACTAGATGTGATGAACCTGCAATAATTAATTAATGCAAATACATGAGATATCAGAAATAATAGAACTCAGAATCACTTTTATATTGATCACGGGCCACTTCAAGGGGGAAACCTCCTTTGAGCAAGCTCAATACAATTAACTTCACAGTGCCTTCAATGACCTTAACACACACTTATATACTAAGTCTATGCCCAATACTATGAGTCAAAACCATGGGACATATAATACTACGGGACGACTTACAAAGCATATGCGTCTAATACTATGGGTCAATACTATGGGCTAATATAAACTACGGATCAACAAATACTACAGGACGACTTACAAAGCATATGCGTCCAACAACAATATACTAACATAGTAAAGAGAAGGGTTGACATAGGTTCCTAACACCCCCAGCACTAGAGATTCCAGAAGCTAAGTTTTGTCCTTTAGAAAAAGGATCCTTTATGATGGCAGGTTCCTTTTGTTGCAAAATATTATGGGCTTCATCGACCAAGAGGAATTGGTGAGTCAATTGATATTCCTTGCAAAGTTTACAAGGGAATTTCACTTTCTTCCTTTTGTTTTACCCCCCTCAACACTATTTGTGGTTTTGGGCTTATTTTGATTACCCTAACCCATATTTCCATTTTTCTTTCCACTGGGCTATTGAGGACCCTTTTGGTTTGACTCCACATTGTGCACAATAGCCATTTGGAAAGGGGGAGTGGAAACCATAGTTGACTCCACTCCAGAACGCTTTATAAAAAGCTCGTGGACTTGTTTGGCCAAAGCCTCTACAGCGGATGAAGCAACTGAACCAACAATGCCATCAACATGTGGTCCAGGTTTGGGTTTACATGGATTAGTGTTTGACCTTGGCACATCAGGAATGATTTCATAAAGAATCCCAGAATGAGCATAAGTCATGTCTAACTGTTAGGTTCTTAAGATGGATTCCTCCTTTGAAGTAACCCCAGAAGTTGAAATAGATTTGGATATGTAAGGTAAAAGTGATTTCAGAAACCACTCTAAGAAGAATTCTGGGGCAATCTCAACTTTAATGAGCCTCTTCCTTCTTCTCCACTCTTGAGTATGATCATATATGTGAATGGATTTGTTCTGCCTAAATGTAGATAGAAGATCCATGCCACATCATACCAAATGCGAAGTTGGAAGTGATTAAAAAATGTCATCACCAAATCATAGAAGTTATGATAAGCAACAGATGGAAGTTTAATGTACCATTAGCTGTAACACTGGTTAAGGTTCTTTGGAAAAGTCTCAACCATATCGAATCATCATTTCGCAAATTGGAAGAACACCATAAGTTAAATGTTGTAACGTGGTCCCATGGATCTTCTCCATCATTTCCTTTAAACTTGGGGATGTCTGAAGGAATCTTGGTTGGAATAGGAATTTTCAAAATATCTGGCAAGTTTAAAGTTTCCAGAAAGGGTAAGTGGGGCCTAGATGATGGAATATGAGTTTGGGGAGTCGAGTAAGGAAAAATATGTGAACCGTAACTTCCATAAGGCTGGTTGGGGTTTCCCCTAGCCATCGGTTGTGATGTGAAAGAATTATGAAAGGTGATACATGCATAAGCAAGTGGATTACTCGCTTTAGGTCCACTCCATTGAGACTCAGTATAAGTACCTCCAACTAAAAAAGGAGTTGAAGTGTACGTAGTACTACCTCCTCAACTAAAGAGTGAAAAAGGAGTGTTCCTTGGAGGTGGATTAGAGATTTGAACATTCTATGATTGCAAACTATAACTTGTGAAGGGGTTTGAACTTGCAAACTGTGCAATGGAAGGAATAGGCATCGAGCCTACAAAATGTGCTGAAAGAGCAATATGTCGTCCATGCCAAGGAAATCCATGGGAAAAAGGAGAAGAACTGGTAGGATTAGTCTAGAAATTGTGAAGAAAAGGGGATGATGTGAACGATACAATAGGTATCCTAGTCAAGGGAATATTAGAAGAACCAACAGTTGATCCAAAGGGTGTAGAATTCGAAGCAACTTGAGTGCTTGATGAACCTAAGGATCTTGTAGTAAATTTCAGTGAAGTGATCGAAGCATAAGACATATACAATGAACTAGGTATCATAATATTCACACGAAGAGGGGAAAATACTCTAGGTAGAATGGAAGATACATTAGGAGTGTGTGGACCTCCTAATCTATCCCCTATCTAGGTAGAATGGCAGACACATTGGGAGTGTGTGGACCTCCCGATATGTCCCCTATGTTACCCATGGAAAAGCCGGATGTAAACCTATACACACTTAAATTAGGTTGACCTAAAGAGATGAATTGTACTAACACCAGATCGTTAGGTCTAGTCAATGGTGGGTTAAAGGGTCTTACAAATCCTTCAGTTTGCAAGTCGTCAACCTCAATTGTGTGTGGAACTGGTGAAGTTTGAGTAATAAGATGAGTTTGTATAGGTAGTTCAGTTGTTCCTGCTTGCTCAAAAGAGCCACTTGAGTTTATCCTTCGTTGTTGAGGTCGCAGTGGAGGCTCCACAATGAGAGGAGGAAGTTTGTGTAACCTTATTTACCTATGGAGAGTTTGGTCCTCTATAGCTAAAAATATTCTATGTAAATAAAACCGAGGGCCAATTAAAACAGGAGTAAATAATCAACACACTACTAAAAATGTCCTAAAGTGATCCAAACCAATCAGTCAGATAACCTTCCAAAGGAACATCTGGGATGATTAGGGTCCAGAACTGACCAGTGAAGGGATGAAGAATAGTTATTTGGGATCCACAATATAGACACGAAGGGGCCAAGTGATGGAGTCACCCAACCGCCTTCCCAAATAACTATAAGGGATTTCCTCTTGAATCTATCCTATGTGCAATCGAAATATCCTTCCACTAATACATGTTTAGAGCCTTAAGAGTCTGGATACTAAGGCTACCAACACTATAGAGAGGATTCAGGAGGACAGTCGTAGGTCGAATCAATACACATGGGTAGGGTTTCTAAGCCTGAAATCCAAAAGCACCAGAAGATACTAGTGAATCCCCGTATGCGCACTATCTCTGGTAGATGTTCAATTGAATAGTGGAGTGGTATCTCCAACTACTCAACCTCACATGACCTCGTTCTTAACTACGGTGTGAGTGGAGCTTCCTGGTTCACCTTATACGGAGGTGGATTTACCTAATGAATGACCACTACAATTTGAGTTTGATTACTTTGGATATTTAATGAAAACCTAATCTAAAGCACTAACCTAAGCTAGTTGGTGTAAGAACCTAAAAATAAAAATTACTACTTAATTTTAGATTACAGATTCTTTTTAAGGTTGTTATTACTCAAGGGGTAGTGTATGTGTGCATGGTGATTTTACAACTGAAATAGAAAAGCATGGTAAATGTGTAATAAAATGTAAAAATTCTTCGACTTCTTTTATTTTTCGGCTTTTATCTTTCTAAAGAAAAGTACTGATGAAGTAAACCTAAATTAAATCAATTTTTTTCTTTAAAAAAAATAAAGGCATGCAACTACTACTATTTCTGAAAATAAAACTAATGTACTTATTAAGGAAAATACTTGCTCTTTTTGAATTTTTCTCTTAAACTAGAAAAGAAAAACTAACTACAGACAAACAAATCACACTCAAATACTTAAGTGCATACAAATTTGTACCTAAGCGTAAAATTATAGAATACTAACCCTCATAGAATTCTGAAGACAACATGAGTTCGACTAGTTAACTCAAGCAAGAAATGGAATTAACTAATTTGGTAAAAGAACTTTGAAACCGAAAGACAGGAAAAAGAATCGAAGGAAAATTCTTCAATATATTAGACCACTCTCAGTTAGACTATTAATCAAGAAATATCACTTAAGGTGTCCACAAACCAACTATTCAAACTTGAAAGACCTAGATACAACCATAACAAGTCTTCAAGACCAAAAAAAGATCTGAAGCAAGAGCAAATACCTAACTACATGCTGCAAATAGGATTAGATGGTTCTTTAAAGAGCAATATACTTCAAAAAAAATCAAAGAAGAATCCAAGAAATTCATCCCTAGGAGGAAATTTGAACTTACAGAGGCACCCGCAACTGTAAATACAACAACTAGGAGTTCATTCGTAGGTGTAACACAGAAAACCTGCAAGTAACATGGCAAATTTGCGACTGTATATGTCAACAAGGCACGGGTCTGCTTCAATTTTTTATTTATTTTAAAAAGAAAAACTCAAAAGGACCAAAGTCTAAGTATAAAGGAGGGGTACCTACCCTCTGCAAACCTATAACACACCCCAAAATACCCATATAAAAAAATAATTTAAAAGGATAAATGCATGTATTGTATTGTACTTCTAGTACAATTGAATCAAATTACTTTACTTGATTTACATACAAGACTCTAAAATGTTATCATCATATCAAGGTTCTGTTCTTGAATAACATCCAAGGTCTAGGACTCAATCCTAAATACATTTGTTACATTTGTATGCTAGGCTAAAAGCTCTAAGCCTTACTTCTTTTATGGTCATACAAGCTTAGGATTATAAGCATCATTATATAAGTATTTAAACTAACAAATTTAGCGTAATGAGGATTTAAATCCTTACCCAAAACCTTGTGGATCTCCATTAATTTTTATTGCTAAATGATAAAGTTTTTGCATTCCCGACTTCCGCACTGCGGATTGCGGGTTTCGAGACCTACACTTTCTCATTGTTTAATTTAAAGATTCTGTATTCCCAACTTCTGTGTTGCGGATGTAGGTTGCAGAACTCCAATTTCCAATTGTTTATGTTTAATGATTCCACATTCCTGACTTCCACGTTTTGAATGTGGGTTGTGGGACTCCAAATTTTCAAGGTTTTAAATAACGATTCTACATTCCAACTTCCACGTTGAGGATGCGGATTGTGGAACTCCAAATTTTCAAAGTTTAAAATAACAATTTTTCATTCCGACTTCCGTGTTGCAAATGCGGATTGCGAAACTTCAACTTTTCAAGGTTTAGAATAATGATGCCGCATTCTGACTTCCACGTTGCGGATGCATATTGTGGACCTCTAAATTTTTAAGGTTTAGAATAACGATTCCGCATTCTAAATGCAGATTCGTTGCCTTCCGATTTGCGGACGCGGAATGCAAGTTGTGGCGGATTTGACGGTTCACAGAAACGTTTAACAGATAAACCAGACCTTAGAAAAAATGGTTTGAACTTGTAATTATTTACTGTTATTTCAAGATCTAGGGTTTGAAGGATGTTTTAATAAACCATTTGGCCATATTCAGAACTTGTCCTTCGATTTTGTATATGTATACAATGTAAATATTAAGCTATTATGTTTTGCATATGAAATATAAACGTTGTGTTCTATATATATCGACATTTAAATCTACATAAACCCCTGATTTATATATATGACAGAGTTATAGACAAAATATTGATATAACCAGAGTAACACATTCAACATAAATATGGTATCATAACACTTTAACCTAAGCATTCAATCATTTAAACATATAGTTCGGCAAACTGTAAATCAACAATATTCAAAATTAAATACTAAATGTTATTACACAAGTAATAAAACCTAAACCAGCAGAATAAACATATTACAGTAAAAAAATGATCAATATCATGCCTAAACATTGTAATCATTCTAGATAATGAATTAAGAATCATTTAGAGTAATTAATATTTATAGAATGATACAAAAGATAGTTGATAACATACATAAGAAATATAATCATTCTGAATAATAGTTAGGAATCATTTACAGTGTTAAATTTTCAGAATTTACTTCAATCTGATCTAGGATCTTAACTGAGAGAACAACATGTACAGCATATCTACAGCATATCAATCATGGAGACAATAATGCAAGCACACAAGAGACACAAAGATTTACTTGGGGAAAACCATAAAGGTGAAAAACCCCAATAACTTCCTCAGAGATAGATAGAGCAATGATACAACCAACCAAGAGAGATAGCCATAACCTAGCAGCAGATCCTCCTCCTCCATAAGTGCGCCACTCCTCCTTGAGAGCATGTGTGAGAAGTGAGTGAGTAAATAGAGTGCCTCCCGCACTCTATTTATACTTGACTTGACTTGCCTTTTTACCTAACTCATGTAGGCTCGAACTTTACCACATAATATAATGCTGACTGGGCTGACCCCCAATAGGGTGGTCTAATAACCCTTAGACCCACATGGCCGACCCCCAATAGGGTGGTCTAATAACCCTTCGACCCACATGACTTATACAGGGCCGACCCCAACAAGGTGGTCTAATAACCCATCAAGTATAAGTTACGACACTTACAATATAAATGACGACACTTCCTTATAGAGGAATAATACCATCTCTATAGGAATACAATATACATATATGTGAAATACATTCCGAAGTTACATATACATCAACATACAGTAATACACATCTTAGGATTAAATAAATGGAACTTGAACTAAGCAAGGTAATCATTCTGATTAACAATCTATCTATCATTTACAGTAAACAAACATTTCATAAATAAATAAATAGAACCTGAACCAGCAGAGGAAAATCAAAACTGAATGTCGTCGTTCCTCCCAACCAACTTCCAAAACAACCAAACTACTTATTCTGAAACGCCTAAGCCTATTTGATGAGCCACAAGGACAAAGACGGGTCACATAGTTCCTCTTGCATAAGATAGGCCGCAATCTCACTTCATCATAAGCCTCCTACTCATTGGATGAACTCAATACTCAACATATTCTCCCATTTCATTATAAGACTCGTAGTGAGTGGATGAAATCAATGCTTTATAGAATTTGCCTAGGACTTAAGTCATTTATGTGCCACCTATCGTAAATACTACAACAGGAGTCACGACCTAAATTTTATGGAGGATGCCTCCTGCATCATTTGTGCCTTTATTAGGATGTCTTTCCATAATGGGTTTCCTCTTGACACTTTTCATTTCTCCTTGTGGGTCAGCAAACACTCTTCAACAACTATTTCAATTTTGAATCCCTCTGCTATCTATTAATTTAAAATCAATAATTCATTTACAAATGTATTGACCTCACTTGGTTACTAATGTCAAATCAAATAATAACACAAGGTCTTATAAAACAATAATTATTCGGGTTCCTTGGTGTATTACATACAGTCTCCCTTAAAGCTTAACACTGTCCTCGGTGTTACTTTTAAACTTTGTGTGAATCGTTCTGAAACAGAATTGGATATGCATCCCGCATATTTCTTTCCAATTCCCAAGTAGCCTAATCTGGAATAAGGTGCTTCCATTGCACCTTGACTTGTACGATGATGCGGTTCCAGAGTAAAAGTTCTCTCCTCTCGAGAATACATTCTGGTCCCACCTTAAATTCTCCTTCGGGTTCGATCTGGATAGCATTCTAGTCAACCACATGAGTAGCATCATAAACATATATTTTTAGAATTGAAATATGAAAAAAATTATGTACTTTAATTGTAGGTGGTAGTGTTAATTGATAATCCATTGGCCCAACCTTTGCCAATATCTCAAATGGTCCACAATACCTAGGTTCCAATTTTGTGCACTTTCCCAATTTTAAGGAACTTTTTCTAGGTTTCACTTTCACATAAACATGATCCCCTATCTGGAACTCTTTTTGAGTTCTTTTCAAATCAGCATAACTCTTTTGTCTATCTTGAGCTATCTTCAAGTTGTGTTGTACCTGTTCCACAATTAGTTCCATATCCTTCAATATTTCAAGACCTAACATTAGCCTATCAACTGCGCTACTCCAAGAAATTGGAATGTTACATTTATGTCCACAAAGTATCTCAAATGGATTCATTTTAGGAGAGGCTTGAAGATGATTATTATATGCAAACTCAAAAAGATGTAAATACTCTTCCCATTTCCCAGGTTTGTCCATTACATACATTCTAAGCATGTATTCTAAAAATTGATTCACCCTTTCAGTGTGTCCATCAGTCTAGGGTGATATGCAGTACTGAGATTTAATTGAGTATCCAAACCTTTAAATAAAGCTTTCCAGAAATTTCCCGTAAACTTTGAATCCCTATTAAAATCACAACTTTAGGTATACCATGCAATCTAAAGATTTCTTTCATAAAAATATCAACAATATTGATACTTTTCTAAGTGGATTTAACTGGAATAAAATATGTTGCTTTACTAAGCTTATCTACCAAAACCATAATTGAATCATTCTGTTTAGAATTCTTAGGAAAACTTGTTATAAAATCCATGCTAATAACTTCCCACTTCCATTCAGGGCAGCACCCTCTTCACAACGATCTAACTCTTATATCTCTCAGGTGGATTGGATTCTTCTTCTTCGGCAGCTAAACACCCATCTGCAATCAGGATTTATCGACTGTGATTTTACATTTCATGGGTTCCTTCAAAAACTTCTTTTTCAATGGCACGAGTGTTCTCTTTATGGATTTCATAGGATTTACTCAACAAATTTCTCCCTTCACTGGAATTTCTCCTCATGCAACCAACAATGGTGATGGAGGGCGGATTTTTAATACTATTGTCTCATCTCCTATCTTCACAATTTATTCACATGAACTTTCTTCTTCAATGAACAGATCAACAATACCTCTTTCAACAAAGAATATCTATGGATTGGTTTCCTTGCTCACGCTCTCCAACTGCAGTGGGAGTTTCTTTACTGCTCCAACAATCTCTCTTATTGGTTGGGCTTATCTTCATGAATTTGCTTCATATCTACGGATCTAAAATCATTCTCCGATCGATTTTCGTCTTGTTCTTTAGACTCGAACCCGGATCTCAGACCAATTTCTTGGATCAATTCTCTCACTTGACTGGTGAAAGATCTTGGTTTGGATCAAATGATCTTTTCCTTCTTTACTATGGAAGAATCCTTCTTCATGATGGAAAAATACAACAAGCTTGGATTTGTTCTTGGATCAATATTCTCTCCAAGAGACTTAATCAAGCACTAATACCATGATGAATTTTATGGAACAAGTTGCTATTTTTTTATTTACATAAAATTTCATCATTACAATGGACCTGAAGGCCTCTATTTAAACACTTCTACATACTAAAAACTTAACCTAGATCATGATTTATGCCTTAATCTTTATGTTGAATTTAGCTTTACTTCTAATAATAAAACTGACAAAAGTGGGAGGCAATTACTTTTTTTAACAGTGAGGCTTATCAACTCCTCTGTATTTATCCATGAGGTCAAAGCTTGTATAATGCAGAAGGAAACTGGACCCAACCCTAAAATCCTATTCCAACATATATCTGCAAATCCAACAAAAGCCTAAACGTTGAACAACTCAAACCTATTAACCAAGAAATTTTATTTACAGAAGCGTTTTGGTGTTTATAAATTTCTCGGAAGCAATAAGCTAACCTGATGGCTATAATATTATTTACAGAAGTGTTATGGTGTTTATAAATCTCGGAAGCAATAATCTAACCTGATGGATATCAACGTACAATGGAGAATAAATATAAATGGATCAGCATATATATTTATATACACACACATATTCAACAGCCATATATGTGTTTGTGACAGGTCTGTTTTGCGTTCTCGAAAATAAGGAGATATCCACGACTGACATTAAAGGTATTCATTGTAAATGGAGCTACATAAGTTAAGTGTTAATTGAAGGTATTCATTTCAATTGAGTCACATTTAAATTTTAACGTTAGTTAGTTAGTTTTATATACATATAATATTTTTATTTTTATTTTTTTTCTCATAAACTTTACTCTCAACATGTAAATTTTGTGGTGGAAATATTGGGGGCTGGCCTATTGGCAATGTGCTTGTATAATGAGTTTATTCACTTTTACGGAAGCTAATTTCACCTAACTATTTGTAGGGCCTATGTAGTGATAGGAGTTTAGGTGAAAGGCACACTATTTTATCAATGCAATGCCAACGATATTGGGACAAAAGCATGTGAAAGATACACTAAAAGAAACAAGTAGCACAAGTTAGAAAAATAAGTACAAGCAGTACAAGTTACACGAATATGTAAGCCACAAGAAGCTCATTGATGAAAAAGAAGACATATTGATGATTCTCATATCGAACTAGGTCTTAAAACTATGTAATCTATAATTCCTATAATGCCTAACATTGGTGACCACATTCCATAGAATTGCAACCTTAGCTTCATGATGGGTGAAGCAAGTCTACTACATGAAGGAGAAATCCTATAAATGAGTGAATGAGCTCCTTTCAAGGTAATCTAAGCGAAAGGAGAAATCCTAAAATTGGCACCCCATTGAATCACCCAAAATAAAATATTCTTAATATTTTTCTTTGATGATGGATATTGTGGGAAAGTTCCTTGTTTCATTGTGGTGCTTGTTGGATTCAGAAAGGATTATGAGACATGTGTAATTCAGAGCAAGAAGAAATCTTGTGAAGAAGTGGGTATTAAGTCCCTTGATATTGAATTTCCCAAAGATTCTAGTGAAGATGAATTTTTAAGTGCTATTATGATGTTTAACATCTAAAATTAGTCACAGCAGATCTAATGAACAAGTAAATCAATCACAATAGATGAACATAGAAAATATGCTGTAAAACTGTGTAAAACATGCACAGTGCTCAATATCCCAATAAGGGTGAATAATTACAATACAATAATATGAAAATGTGTGAGCAATTCGAATTGACTAAGGAGGTCATTCAAATTACTGAATGGTGTAGCTTGGCTCCAACTAGGAGTCCTCATCATCAATCAATGGTGGTCATCGATGCACAAGAACAAGTCATCCAGGTGTCAATCTAAGTCTAACTGAGTGTAACTGAAGTGTGTATCACTGATATAGGGAAGGATGCTCAGTGGAGGGTGCATGGGAGGCTTAACTGAAGTCAGAACAAGTCATCTAGTCAATCTGGAGGTCTAATAGAGTGAAACAATCAGTCGAGAGTGAAAATAGCCTCAAATCAAGGAGAATCGGTGGTAACTGAGTGTAAATTGAGTGGGTAGGTGAAGAAGTGTGCCCTTCTCTGACAGTAGGTGAGAAGTGGGCGCATTCATGACTAGGAGGGCTAAAAATCTGATGGAAGAAGCTCCCGAGTGCTAGAATGAAGTGGATAAGGTGATGGAGTCATCAACCTGGTGACTGGGATGCATGCAAAATGCATGCAATCCCTAGAGATTGCATGCAAAACCCTAACAATGATGATGTGGATATCCGAACACCCCCCCTCAAGCTAGACTATGATGTAAAAATTAATAATGTAGGGCCCTGGTTACTGAGACCAAAGGTCACCCCAATACAATAATAATCAAAATAAAGAACAATCCATGAACTGAGGAAATGCAGAAAACCTCATGGGAAAACCCCCCGCTGAAAATGGACTGTAACACACCAAAAGATTTAACTGCCCCAAAATCAAGTAGATATGTTTGGAGGTATCTTACTCTTGGGAGTAAATGGATCATGCTCCAAAAACATGTGCTTGAATTCTCCATCGGTGGATGCAAGCGAATGTAGAGACTTTATGAACTTGCTCTTTATACCGAAAATGGTAAGAACAAATCTGAAAATATGAGAATGATCCTGGAACCTGTGATTCGAACCAAGTGAGGTAGGAATAGCTCCAATCGGATCAAATAGATCTTGAAACTTGAACTTCTTATTAATAAAAGTTAAATCAGCTCCAAAAATAGATGAATGGTTACTTGAGATCTCCTTTGAACCAATAAGGGTGAGATCAAAACTAAAATCAGCAAAAATTGCATGAGAATTGAACTCAAGCAAATGGTAGTGCTCTTCATCTTCAGTAAAACTCTGAGAAACTGTGCAAATGATAGAACAAAAGTTTATAGGAGGCATGCAATCAAGGAGGATGAATGCTTGACCTCCAAAATCAGATTTTACCTCTAAAACATCAAGTAGGTCATTATTCTGCATGCCGACAAACTCATGTGAAAGAGAGGATTCAAGAACCTCTTCGGAATCTAGAGTATGAGCTGGTTTATCTTGCTCAGAATTCTAAATAGAAGACTTTGAGAGAATGAGTGTTGAATCTACAGTTTCTTCTTCATCTTGAAAAATGGATGAGGCCAAGACATGATCGGAGAGAGCACATAAGGAGATCTCACTGGGCTTGTTCTCCAAAAGGCTTGCATGATCCTCTTCTTCCTGCTTTCCAAATTCTCTATTGAGTTGGGCCCATAGATCTCTTGGATTTTCAGCAGTAGTACTGAGGTACCACATACAAGGAGACATAGCAAGACATGTTGCTCCAAAAGATCTGTCACAATCATTGAGCCAATCATTCTCCTCTTCATCGGAATCAAAATCTCTTGTATTACCAATGCACATATCAAAAAGACATTGTCTCTTCAAGAATGCAATCATCTTTGGTTTCCATTCATCATAGTTGAATGGAGTAAGAAGATTTTGTGAATAAGAATATTCCATCTCTGCAATAGCGAATGCACATGGAGGAAGTAAGAAACCTGCAAATCACAAGCAAACAAGAACCATTATGGAGCAATAGCTGCAACTACAAAAAGTGTTGCAACTGCAGAAAACTACTGGAAAGTGAGCAAAAATTGCTCAATCTTCATGTAGAACACCTCTAGAAAAGAAATCTTGTCCCTGCCATAGCTCTGATACCATGTAAAATTAGTCACAACAGATCTAATGAACAAGTAAATCAATCACAACAGATGAACATAGAAAATATGGTGTAAAACTGTGTAAAACATGCACAGTGCTCAATATCCCAATAAGGGTGAATAATTACAATACAATAATATGACAATGAGTGAGCAATTTGAATTGACTAAGGATGTCATTCGAATTACTGAATGGTGTAGCTTGGCTCCAACTAGGAGTCATCATCAATCGGTGGTGGTCATCGATGCACAAAAACCAGTCATCTAGGTGTCAATCTGAGTCTAACTGAGTGTAACAAGTGTAACTGAAGTGTGTAGCACTGATATAGGGAAGGAGGCTCAGTGGAGGGCACATGGGAGGCTTAACTGAAGTCAGAACAAGTCATCTAGTCAATCTGGAGGTCCAACGGAGTGAAAGAGTCAGTCGGGAGTGAAACTAGCCTCAAATCAAGGAGAATCGGTGCTAACTAAGTGTAAACTGAGTGGGTAGGTGAAGACGTGCGCCCTTCTCTGGCAGTAGGTGAGAAGTGGGCACCTTAATGACTAGGAGGGCTAAAACTCTGATGGAAGAAGCTCTTGGGTGCTAGAATGAAGTGGATAAGGTGTTGGAGGCATCAACCTAATGACTGGGATGCATGCAAACCCTAGAGATTGCATGCAAAACCCTAACAATGATGATGTGGATATCTGAACATCACATTGAACCCTCTGTCCATGGTGTTCTTATACAAATTCCTCTTCCATGAGTAATTTCTTGGTGTTGATCATTAGGTAATAAACAAGCTTAAATTCATTAGTTGGTTTGTCTTATTATGAACACAATCAATTTAGTACAACTTATGTTTTAAATTTATTTTGAGTATTTTTTAATTCTATTTGGACAGATAATGAAAAAATAGATGAGCCTTTATTGCATAGAACTGCTTAAATGCAAATATTGGACTTGCATTCCCACTTTTTAATTAGAGTTCCAATGTTTTGCTGCAATGTTCTATTTGAGGACTAACATTGACATTTTTTGGAACTTTTGCATTATTGTGTGATATTCTCAATTGTGATTTTTCTAGTTTGTTATATTCTATAAGTGCAAACGTGCCATTTTGCTTTGGAAAATTTCTAGGGAAGGTTTTACTTGTTACAATTGGGATTAGCGTACAAGATCATTATGTTCAAATAAAAGGAAAGATATAGTCTTAGGTATTCCATTCATTTTTTACTCGAAGTTACAGTTGATTTTAGGGCGCCAGTTTGTGCAGGGCGTCAGTTTGTGCCACATTCACTGCTACTAAGATACATAATAATAATCATCCTTATTATTTGAGTATGTTAATATTAGTGCTAGGGCACTTATTTTGAATGGCATCATTCTTGAGGGGATGCAACTTCATTGGAAATGTTGATAGATGTTATTACGTCTTTGTGTTAATGTGTGAATTTAGATAAAATAACAGCACTGCATATACATATGCACAAAAATAAGAGATGATTCTTTGAATAACATGAAAGTTGTGTAAAGTCAAATACAACATGGTATGTCTCTTACATATATATGCATTTGTACAATATTTCACTAATTCACAATAGCATTATCATAATTTTTGAAATGGATATAGAGAAATGAGTGATCCACTTGCAATGATCACATATATAAAAACCAAAACATATGCAAATATTCCTTGGAATATTTCATGGTAGTCCTTATACCAGCCATGTATTTCTCGTTGTTTCACATTGTTGGCTCACTATCACCAATTCAATGTGAACTTTGATTCTATTTAAGGGTGATAGCTCAATGGAAGAGCGCCTGCCTTACAAGAAGGAGGTTGGTGGTTCGTTTCCTCCATACTCTATCTGCATAAATCAATGACTAATTAAATGACTAGTTAACAACAATCAATGACTAAATAAAAGACTAAATGTACTACCAAACATCGATAATTAATTACCAAATAAATGACTAAATAGAAACAATTAATGACCAAATAGTGACAATTAATGACCACAATCAATGACTAAATAGCAACAAATAATGACGAAATAACAATAATTAATGCCCAAAGAAATGACTCTTGATATATGACCAACGCTTGAAGAAGATCAAGAAATTTATGGCCAAGTGATAAATGCCAATTTGGTCGGGAGATAAGTGAGCTAATTTGTCAGTAGTGTTCACATTACCAAAATTAGTCATTTATAGACAATTTTTAGTCATTTGTTTAGTCACTAATTACCCTTTTTTTACTAGTGCTCCTTGCTATCATAAACGATACTCTCCTAATAGGATATGCGTTGTGTACCTCTTTAAACTATGATAAATACCAATTATTTTTTTTCAACTATCGTCCTGCTATTCAACTGCACATTTCATCTCTTCAAGGCTTCCCAAGGATTTCATTTCCTCTAAATATCTTGGAGCCCCCTTGCAAGATAAATCTCTTCTACAATATTTCTAGGAATATATCCTTGCAATCTTAGAAAAATGCCTCCCAAGATGGAACTTTTACTCTCTGAATTTGGTTGGTCATTTAGTTCTTTCCAAATTTTTTGTTTAGGACATGCCTCTATATCTTTTCTCAGTTACGGTAGACCCAAAATAGTGTTAAAAATTCAATATGCTAAGACAGAAAATAGCAGCATTACATTCCATTTCACAATAATAGCATATACAGGATCACTGAAGAAACAACAAGCATAGCATAAACACAAGAGACACAGATTTATCCTGGGAAACCCTCATGGGGTAGAAAACCCAGTAAAGCTTCCTCAATATAGATGACCAGCAATATACAAAGATGCAAACCAAAGACATGATCTCCTTCTCCACTGTAGCAGACCTCTCCTCCAATAGGTGCGCCTCCCTTGAATGAGTGAGTGTATATAATGAGGAACACACCTCCTCTATTTATACACTACTTTGATATGTATTTTACACAAGTACACGTAGGCTCGTATTTAACCAATAGGTTAAATAACCCACTACAACTAACTGGGCCGACCCCTCTAGGGTGGTCTAATAACCCTTTGACCCACATAACACATTTAGGGCCGACCCCCACTAGGGAAGTCTAATAACCCGAGTTACCACATTCCGACGGAGGAATAAACATCTCCGGATATACAATAAGATCTTCACGGAGGAATGAATCATCTCCGGAATAATAAAGTACAAATATAATATTCTTTGAAGTTACAATATTTAACACTCCCCCTTAACGAGAAGGATATTATAACAGTATCTGCACGAGCAAGGAGTCATCAACATCATACATGATACATCTATAAATCATTGGAAGCTTTCTCAACATCATCAGTAACTCAAGCAGTTACTGGAACATCTTCAATACTGGAACATCAACATCTTCAGTACTGAGTCTTTATCTTCTGCAGCACTCGAACAACTACAACAACATCAACATCTGGATCCTCACGATCATCAGTATCGTCATCTCACGACCATTAGCATCGTCATCACACGATCATCAAGATCGTCATCACACGATCATCAGCATCGTCACACACGATCATTAGCATCGTCATCACACGATCATCAATATCGTCATCACACGATCATTAGCATCATCATCACATGATCATCAACATCGTCATCACACGATCAGCAGCATCGTCATCACATGATCATCAACATCGTCATCACACGATCAGCAGCATCGTCATCACACGATCATCAGCATCGTCATCACACGATCATCAGCATCGTCATCACACGATCATCAGCATCGTCATCAATACAGGTATCCATAACAATACAAGTATCCACATCATTAGTACAAGTATCCTACCGATACAAGTAACCACATCATCAATACAAGTATCCTACCGATACAAGTAACCACATCATCAGTACAAGTATCCTACCGATACAAGTAACCACATCATCAGTACAAGTATCCTACCGATACAAGTAACCACATCATCAATACAAGTATCCTACCGATACAAGTAACCACATCATCAATACAAGTATCCTACCGATACAAGTAACCACATCATCAATACAAGTATCCTACCGATACGAGTAACCACATCATTAATACCATCACTTTCTCGGAGACCATTCGTCTACGGATCAATTCAGGGACCGAAGTCCGGGGATGATACAATCCCCTTCACGTACATTTTGAACTATCAGTTCCGGGATGATGCAATCCCCATCACGTACATTTTGAACTATCAGTTCCGGGATGATGCAATCCCCATCACGTACATTTTGAACTATCAGTTCCGGGATGATGCAATCCCCATCACGTACATTTTGAACTACCAGTTCCGGGATGATGCAATCCCCATCACGTACATTTTGAACTATCAGTTCCGGGATGATGCAATCCCCATCACGTACATTTTGAACTACCAGTTCCGGGATGATGCAATCCCCATCACGTACATTTTGAACTATCAGTTCCGGGATGATGCAATCCCCATCACGTACATTTTGAACTATCAGTTCCGGGATGATGCAATCCCCATCACGTACATTTTGAACTATCAGTTCCGGGATGATGCAATCCCCATCACGTACATTTTGAACTATCAGTTCCGGGATGATGCAATCCCCATCACGTACATTTTGAACTAAGGTCCAGGGACGATGCAGTCCTATCTTCTATTCTCGGAGACCTCACGTCTACGGCTCTCTTTAGGACTGAGAGTCCAGGGATGATCCAATCCCCTCAAGTCCACCAAGGACTTCATTCTCGGAGACCTCTCGTCTACGGCTCTCTTTAGGACTGAAAGTCCAGGGATGATCCAATCCCCTCAACTGTCCACTAAGGACTTCATTCTCGGAGACCTTACGTCTACGGTTCTCTTTAGGACTGAAAGTCCAGGGATGATCCAATCCCCTCAACTGTCCACTAAGGACTTCATTCTCGGAGACCTCACGTCTACGGCTCTCTTTAGGACTGAAAGTCCAGGGATGATCCAATCCCCTCAACTGTCCACTAAGGACTTCATTCTCGGAGACCTTACGTCTACGGTTCTCTTTAGGACTGAAAGTCCAGGGATGATCCAATCCCCTCAACTGTCCACTAAGGACTTCATTCTCGGAGACCTTACGTCTACGGTTCTCTTTAGGGCTGAAAGTCCAGGGATGATCCAATCCCCTCAACTGTCCACTAAGGACTTCATTCTCGGAGACCTTACGTCTACGGTTCTCTTTAGGACTGAAAGTCCAGGGATGATCCAATCCCCTCAACTCTTTTCTCATCCATACAGGTACAATCATATATCACATCAAAACATGTATACATCACATCAAGACATGTGTACATCAAAACATGTATACATCACTTAATCAACACATGTACACATCACATCAAAACATGTGTACAACAAAACATGTATACATCACTAATCAAAACATGTACACATCACATCAGAACATGTATACATCGCAACTAGCATGTATTCTTACTAATACATCTAAACATGTATACATCACACCAAAACATGTATACATCTAGCATGTATTCTTACCAATACATCTATCATCAAAAGCATGTATAAGTAAAGCTAAGTATTCTAAGTATAAGAGTCCTAAATCTAAATATTTCTAAGTAACTGGGTGTAGAGAACAGGTTACCTCATCAACGACCTTGTTGTTTGATGAGACAATCTCATCAGTAGTGACTATACTACTCCCCCTTTCGAGGACGGTCCTTTTGAACTACACCAAGCTTGTCTCGGAAGTATTCAAACTTCACTCGAGACAGAGGTTTGGTTGGTAACTTCTTCACTTGACGTAGGGGCTTGGTTAGTACAATGGTAACCTGTTACAAATTCAAACTTTTAGAGTTCATTTCTGTGACATATCTTGTTAGTTCCCTATGTTCTTTGACTTATCATGGAACACTAGATTCTATGTCATCTTGATACAACTCTAATTATCACATAGGATCTCAGTTGGTTCTAACTCTAAGTCAAACAATCCTAAAGCCAAACTTCTTCACAACTAGCAGAGCAAGCAGCCATATATTCCGCTTGTGCTGAGAGTCACACTAGACTGCTTCCAGCTAAACCATGAGATCATGGCTAATCCCAGACAATAACATCCTCTCGAGGTGTTCTTCTTGTCTGATACACTTCCTGCCCAAACAGAATCTGAATAGCCATTTGAAGTCATGATCTTCAAGATAGCATAGATCAAATTCTATCGTGTCCTTTATGTGCCTCATCACATACTTTGCAACTATCAGGTAAACACATCTAGTTTCCACTAGATACTAACTCAAGGTGTTCAAAACAGAGCATATATCTAACCTAGTATATGTTAGATATATCAAAGACCCAATAATTTGACTGTACAGAGTTATATCCACTAACTCTGATGAGTTATCCCCTAACGGCTTCAAGCTGGAATCCATAAGAGTGGCCATTCCAACACCTCAAGTCATATTTCTCATCATACTTTCCCTGATTGATAAATATTCCTTCTGAGCCTTGCCATACTTCCAGACCTAGGAAGTAAAGCATCAAATTGAGATCTTTCATTTTTCATTTCTGTATTGAATGATCTTCTGCATATCTATCTGTGCCATCTCTCGTTAGATGGGTCTACTGATATGAGCCTCAGTATCATTCGAACTCTGTGGTGAGTTCCTTCTTGCATCCATGTCATATGTGTATCATATTCAACCTTGTAGCAAAGGTTGAGATCCACATCACCCATGGTGATCATTAAGCTTAAATTATTATCGATCCTAGGTACCTATACAGAACCTGATTCATACCTCTTCTTTAATTACACCATACTTGGAGCAAACATCTTGTCATGATTCTCTTCCCCTTTCTAAGAGAATCTTCTAGCCATGAGCCTTCTATATTTTGTTTGATTTGTAAATCTTCTTGTTTGAACATCCACCACTTGTACGGTGTCCATCATTCTTCATGACCTTTCCTACAAATCAAAATTAAGTACATGATTAGTAATACTTCATAATCATCAAAAGATAACCCATTATGCATACAGATATCATTTACATAGTGATGCAACTATTTTGACCATTACTTTGGCACAACACTTTCCCATATCCTGTATGCATACAGTGGCTATCTAGATGCCTTCCATCTCTACCAGAACATACTATCGAGAGTGTGCACAACTCTCAGCATGTCAGCAAAGAGGTTTCATTCTAGACAAGCAACAATGGAATGTTTGTCCAAGCATATGCACATTAGTTGTATACTGTTCAATGCTCTATGAATGTTTACACTCAGCATTATATATTCTAGGAATACAAATATGCATGCAGGCAATATCATTACTATTTCAAATAGCAACTCAAATACTTATCTTTTATGTTTGTGTGGCTGCCTCCCGCTTGATCTTCTGTATGTCTTTTGAACTTCTATTCATTCTGTACCACTGTGCATGCTCAAGAGTCATCCTCATGATCTCATATACAAACATACACTCATTAGTATATTCTAAATGCTATCAAAACATTATAGTACTAAATAATCTTGAAAACGTATAGTCATGATTATAGTTAATAAACATTAGTATTCAAGATTTCAGGGAAGTCTTCTTTTACTCATGCGTATCATTGATAAGAGATATAATATGCATAATCCCTTGGTTACTAACTTTATGAATGAGCATAACCAATCATTCCAAGTATACTTATATAAGGGATCCTAACACAAGGTAAGATTCATGGGAAACATACCTGGATTATTATACCTACTTGGTTATGTACAACATACCTCGTAAGTAGAACAAAGATTATGGATGAGTCTTTGTCTTCATGTTTTCATGGTCATGAAGCCTGATTTGTCTTTTGTGATGTACCTGTATCTTGTTAGCAGACAACCTCAACCTCACACAACACCATAATGCATTAGTACAATCATAAGTGTCAACACCCTAACCAATGAATATCTTCTATCATGCATTCATAATTTTGTTAAGGTGATACAACAAATCTAAAATCAAGATTGTACTAACTGTAATAATCATGAAGACAAACATACCATAAACTTAATCATGAACAAATCTCAAAACATACCTCGATGAGTCATACCTATCGAGATCGCTTGTAATCTCCTTATGTAAAGCCTTAGCCTCATCTCCCTCTGAAACATGAACTCCTTCACTTATGTAGGTGACCAATCTATCTTCTTCTAGGATTAACCCTATCCACTTGATTTGCAAGAACTGGACCTGGAGCTGGATATGGGTTTGTCAGAGAAACCCCAAAAATTCAAACTTTGAATTTCAGACTTCCAAAAGGATAGAAATATGCGCCTTGATGAGCTGATCAAACTGATATATTTAGAATTTGAAAACTGCAAAGTTTTACTCCTCAATTTTGCCTTTGAAACTTTCGGATTCACTGGACGTGACCCTGAACTGGGGTTTGATGAAGCCCACTCTTTTGCCCCATCAAAAAGTTTGAACCAAAGCTCTAAGCTTCTATTTTTCTGAGGAGCTTCCAGCCGTGGTCACAGATTTCAAAAATTCCTATTTTTACAGAAGCCCTAATTTTCCACTTTTCTGATCAAAGTCCCGAACTAGGGTCTAATCAAGCCCGGCCTTCTGCCCAACCAAAAATTCTGATCTTGGTCTCTAAATTTCTATTTTGATGAGTAGCATCCAGCCGTGGTCTCCGATTACAAAAATTCCAACTTTCTTCAAAGCCCTAAATTTCGGAAGCCATGAATGAAGGTACCAAAAAATAATTCTGTTTTGACAGAAATATGTACCTGATTGTTTCTGGTGTAACTCCGAAATTTTTGATCCACAGGGTCTAAAAAAGTTTTCTGAGATAGCCTGACCTGTTAGCTTTCCATCCTGACAGGTCTGACCTCAATTGGATGTTCTGAGAGAGAGTTATGCCAAATGTCGCAACGTGACCTGTTTTGGGAAAATACAGGAGAGCGAACTTGTACGGCGTGCCACGTGTCACTGTTTGACCTTCGGCCTCTGAAAACGTTTTCTGAGATAGCTCGGCCTGTTATATTTCCATCCTGACAGGTCTGACCTCAATTGGATTCTCTGAGAGAGAGTTATGCCAAGTGTCGCAACGTGACCTGTTTATGGGATAATACAGGAGAGCGAACTTGTACGGCGTGCCACGTGTCACTGGTTCAACTTCGGCCTCTGAAAAAGTTTTCTGAGATAGTAAAGTCTGTGTACTACCTGTCACTTTTCACGAAATTTCATTTGGATCTTCCTAGCCCAAGTTATGACCTTTTTCCCAAGGTCACCTGATTTTGACTCAGATCTGGAAGAGGCAGAAACCCTATATTGTACAGATCATAAATCACAAAGTACAACGAATTAGAGGTTGTCCTTTGGACACAAGGTACCTGGAGATCTTAGATTCGTCCTGTAACAATTTCAGATCCGAAAACTTCGCCAAAACGGATTTATAGCGAAAGTGCTACGATGACTGGTTTTTGCTATGTAAAACCCTAACCTTCAAATTGTCGTAAGTAAAGCAAGTGTCTTTAGTGCCATACCTTGTCTTCCTTCAGGTTAGCTCTGATACCATGTTAAAAATTCAATATGCTAAGACAGAAAATAGCAGCATTACATTCCATTTCACAATAATAGCATATACAGGATCACTGAAGAAACAACAAGCATAGCATAAACACAAGAGACACAGATTTATCCTGGGAAACCCTCATGGGGTAGAAAACCCAGTAAAGCTTCCTCAATATAGATGACCAGCAATATACAAAGATGCAAACCAAAGACATGATCTCCTTCTCCACTGTAGCAGACCTCTCCTCCAATAGGTGCGCCTCCCTTGAATGAGTGAGTGTATATAATGAGGAACACACCTCCTCTATTTATACACTACTTTGATATGTATTTTACACAAGTACACGTAGGCTCGTATTTAACCAATAGGTTAAATAACCCACTACAACTAACTGGGCCGACCCCTCTAGGGTGGTCTAATAACCCTTTGACCCACATAACACATTTAGGGCCGACCCCCACTAGGGAAGTCTAATAACCCGAGTTACCACATTCCGACGGAGGAATAAACATCTCCGGATATACAATAAGATCTTCACGGAGGAATGAATCATCTCCGGAATAATAAAGTACAAATATAATATTCTTTGAAGTTACAATATTTAACAAATAGATTATCAAAGCTATCTGAAATCTTTAATGCAATTTTCCTTATTTTATGTAGATAGTGTCATAGTCCCATGTTGAATCATTGGCATCATGTAAGCTTCATTATTAACTGTAGAGATCCAAAATGAGGAAACTGATGCAGGAGCATCAATGCTATGTCAACAATGTGATTGCATGCTCACATGTTGTGGCTAGCAAGAGGACAAGCTGCCATGAAGTGGGAAGGAAATTTGTTTATTAAGTGTTTTAATGTTTGAAAATATGTAACCGACTAGTGTGTTGTAAGTTTTTGAGAGAATAGGACATAGTGGCAAGTTGATACTCCCTGTGTGGAGGTCAAGCCCGGTAGCTACTTCATTGTTGAATGATAGTGACTCCTTCAGTGATGGAGGGGAGTTTGTTAGGGGGTTTGTTTTGGTTGTTCAGCAATTCGGTTTTGAGGAGAGAGTGGGCGCGAGGGAGAGCACTGTGCAAGAGGGCATCGATGGGATATTCTCTTGAACACCAGAAGAAAATACAATTGGATGATGTTTTTGCAATTTGTTAATGAAATTAGCAAGTTTTGTGTGTTCAATAGTGTTACTGTGTATTTGAATAAATGATGAGCTTAGATTCTATTGGGTAGAGTAATGTGAAAGAATTAGGTTGATGTCTGTGTGAATGAGTCTTGGTTCTCGTGCTTGTATGAATAGTAAGAACACCCAAATCCTTCATAAACCGATCATCATTAGGTAGCCAAGATAATTTCTTGTTGTATCTAGTTTGTCATTAGATTTGGAAGAAGGTCAAGTTTGATTGATCGATTCTCTGATCAATCAATGAAGAATCGTGGAGTTACAGTCGATTCAAGTTAGTAGAGGTTGGACGGCTCCGATCGAAGCTAAAAGGAAGATCGACAACGGGGAATGGATCCACAGGGTGAACGTGAGTGGGAGTTAGCACTTCTGCAAGCCGACGTGAAGTATTCCACATTGATCATAGATCAACGAGGGATATCAAACCAGCAAGAGATCGATGGTTGATATAGCGTTCCACCGAAGGAAGAAGCATGGGAGTTATTGGTGAGAGGTGCGGAAGCCCGGTTGCATGAGAGTTCTTGTGGAATCCTTTTCAAGAAATAATGAAAAGCACACCCGCGATATGTAATTAGTAAGTTGTGGAAGGGAGTGTTGCAGAAGGAAGAGTTGCAGAAAGGTGGCTGTGGATAGAGTAGTGGAGAAGGACATCGAAATTGTGGAAATAAGGTGTTTCAGCAAGGTTGTTGCGGAAACCCAATTTTGACTGTCAGAACGTTGTGGAAAGTCCATTTTGAAAGTGAGGACCACAACTGAGGAGAACCCAGCCAGTTGTTAGCTGAGTTCAGTGGTTCAATTTCAAAGAATCACAATACTTCATGGAGAAGCACGTTGGATTGGCTTTTGTCATTCCCTCCTGCATTGTTTTTGGTATTAGAGCGGGATTTGCTTAGTAGAGTAGAAGAAATGGATGGCTATACGTGTAGGAAGAGAAAGAGGTCGTGATAGAGGGAGACCAGTAACAAATGCAAAGGCCGGGGAGGAAATGAGAGAACTACGGGCACATATGGAAGCTATGGAGATGGGCAGATGAAGAGACCTAGAAGCAGGGGATGTGAGTGATCCTGAAGAAGAGGAACCAGGAGAAGAAGCAACACCCATGCCAAAGACACCAAATCTAAGATTTTTTAGGTCAATTCTGGGAGCAACTTCGAGGCCAAAATCAGATTTGCCTACATATGAGGGAAGCCTCACTACTGAACATCTCATTGACTGGATCAATGAGTTAGACAAATACTCGAGTATGATGAAATTGACGAAAACAAGAAGGTCAGATTGGAAGTGACAAGGTTGAAAGGGCATGCATCTCTATGGTAGGATAGTGTGTAGGTTGAAAGAAGACAAAAGAAAAAACCATTCATAAAGAGATGGGATAGGATGGTGGAGAAGATGAGAGCCAAATTCTTTCCCAAGGATTACCAACTAACTTTATACAGACAAATGCAGAACCTTAAACAAAGATTATCGACTGTAAGAGAGTATACTGAGGAATTCTACAAAGTGAACCTAAGGGCAGGTTATGTGGAAGAATCGACAGAGAAGGCTAACAGATATGTCAATGGTCTCAGAATTGATATTCAGGATGAGATCAGCATGATATCACCGAGCACAATGGAAGAGGCATACCAATGTGCCTTGAGAGAAAAAGAGAAGTTATTGAGAAAGCAGAACTTTAATAGGGGAAGAGGTTCAACTAGAGGAAGAGGGAAAACAGTTGGAAGAGGAAGGTTTGAAACCCAAAAAGGAGAGTGCGGCAACTACAACCAACAGGAGCAGTAAAATAGAGGGGGTGACCCAAGAGGGAGAATACCTTACCAAGGAGGTAGAGGTAGAGGAAGAGGCAGAGAAGCTATCTACAGGTGTTACAAATGTAACAAATTGGGACATAGGTCCTTTGAGTGTCCTGAGAAGGAAGACATAGGATAGAGAGGATCCTATGTAGCTCAGAATGAGCAACAACAAGAGAATATGCCAGTGGCTAAAAATCTGCCAGAGATGGGGGAGGCTTTGATGAGGAACACAGTCTTATTGAAGTCTGAGAAGGAGAAGGTGGAACCCACTCAAAGAAAGGATTTATTAAGGACCATCTATAGAGTCAAAGGGAAGTGCTGCAAGATGGTGATTGACAGTGGGAGAAATGACAATCTTGTTTCCACGGAGATGGTGGAGAAGCTGAGTTTAAAGAAGACCAAACATCTTGTTCCATACAAGGTATCCTAGCTGCATAAAGGACATCAAATCCTCGTAAGTGAACAATGTGAAGTTGATTTACAAGTGGGTACGTATAAAGATAAAATTATATGTGATGTTATTCCCATGGATGTTTTCCATATCCTTCTAGGAAGACCATGGAAATTTGACAAAAAGGTGATACATGATAGTAGGAGAAATTGTCATAGCTTTGAGAAAGATGGGATAAGACATGTTCTTCTTCCTTTGAAAGAAGGAAGTGCAACAGAAAAACAAGAATCTAAGGTCTTAATGTTGACAGGGAAAGAGTATTTGCAACAAATTGATGAGGAAGAACTTAATTACATTGTGGTATGTCAGCCTAGAGTGGTAGTAATGAGGACCAATATTACAGATCTGCCTGAGGAGATTCAGGAGATGCTATGTGAGTTAAGTGACATTGTGGTGAATGAATCAACCAATGAATTACCACCAAAGAGGGATATAAGTCACCATGTTGATTTTATTCCTAGAGCGAGCTTACCAAATAAGGCAACATATAGATTGAAACCTCAAGAGAATGAAGAATTTAGAAGACAAGTACAAGGATTGTTAGACAAGGGGTTGGTTCAGAAGAGTCTAATTCCATAGGCAGTACCAGCAGTACTCACCCCAAAGAAAGATGGTGAATGGAGGATGTGCACTGACTCTAGGCTCGTCAACAATATTACCATCAAATACAGGTTTCCATTACCCAGGATCGATGGCATGATGGACTTCCTGAGTGGAGCAACATGCTTTTCAAAATTAGATCTGAAGAGTGGATACCATCATATCATAATTTGAGAAGGAGACGAGTGGAAGACAACCTTTAAGAAAAATGATGGGTTGTATGAGTGGCTAGTTATGCCATTCGAACGGTCCAATGCACCAAGAACTTTCATGAGATTAATGAATGAAGTCTTGAGATATTTCATAGTAAGTTTGTAATAGTTTACCTTGATGATATTCTGATTTTTAGTCAAACAGAAAAATAACACTTAAAGCATCTGAGATGTGTCTTGGAGAAATTACAAAAGGAAAGTTTGTTAGTAAATGTGAAGAAGTGTACATTCTTGAAGTCAGAATTAGTGTATTTGGGTTTTTTTTTATCTCAAGGGATGGTTTGAAGATGGATCCATAAAAAGTGCAAGCAATTATTGATTGGCCTTCACCTCGGAGCATTTTTTAGGTGAGGAGTTTCCATGGATTGGCAATTTTTTATACGAAGTTCATAAGAATTTCAGTGGTATTTGTTCATCAATCATTGAAACCATTAGAAAGGACAAACAACCATCTAAATGGACAGCAAAGGATGAAAGTAGCTTTCAGTTTTTGAAGAAGAAGATAACTAATCTGGGTCGTGCCCAGGAAGCACGAGGGAGACAACAGTCCAACTGAATGAGTCAGATATGTTATAGCGGAAGCTATAAAGAATAAGCAGAATGAGAAAAGCAGGATTACACTGCACATATAGACACAAATACACACAAGCAATATGCAGGAATGCAAACTGAAATTCTATTATTGTAAACATCAGATAGCTTGATTACATGATCAAATGTATGTTACAATACTATACATGCTTATATAGAAAGTTTTGGGACACTTGGTTGCCTTCCCGTTACATTCAGTTACAAAGAATAAGTTAGAATGGTTCAACAGTTCAACCGTTACAGTCGACTGGAAGACAGAGAGATAGTCTGTCGAAGTTCGGCAGTCGTTGGTCGCATGTTGACGCTGCTTGTCAATGTCGTGAACTATGAGGTTGTTGAACATGTCGAAGGTGAAAATGTGTTGAGGTGTGTCGAAGTCAAGACTCATCGGAGTTGTGTCAAATTCGGAACCTGTCGAGTTGAAGTCGTGTCGAAGTTGTATTGACATCGATGACTTTCCAACTGTGATGCGGATCAGACCTCCTTCCTTAAGAAACAATGGACCCCATTGTTTTCTCATGAAGGTGAGGAAACTTGTCGTTCAATTCAGTAACAAAGTAGAATTTTCCTTGAGATGGGATCTGCCCTGCCTTGCCAACCTGAAACAAGGGAATTGTATTCGTCCTTGTATGGCGTACTCGTCGTCTAACAATGGTGTTGCAGGAAAGAGGCTCCTAAACATATGGATGGATGTCTTCGGGTTCTGCTTTCTACAAATCATTTTATTCCAACAAGGGTGCATGGTATGGTCGAAGTACATCCAGATTGAATACTAGATGCAGACCGAGGCATGCAGGAATGTTGATCTGGAAAGTGTTCTCGCCAATCTATCGAAGAATACTGTACAGACCATATCGCAAAGTATTGAGCTTCTTGAATGGTCCAGTGAAGCGCTCCTTCTTGAAATGTAGCCAGACCTTATCGCCAATTTGGAATGAATGAGGGATACAATGCTTGTCATGTCGGGCCTTAGCTTTCTTGCTTTCTCTATGCAAAATTTCCTGTGCTTGCTTTTGGATGTCACATATCTGATCTCTGAACTTGACTGCTTTATCAACTTCTCGTTGGCTGTAGTCAGTATCGCTCTGCTGTGTCGAGGAGATGATCAAGTCGATAGGTGTTGAGGGCTGAAATCCATAACATACTTCAAATGGACTCTTTCCTATAGAGCTGTGCTGAGCTTGACTATAGTTGTGTTGGATGTATGGAAGACTTTCATCGCATGTGTGTCGATGCTGGTGATTGTACATGCGAAGCTGTTGTACTACCAAATGATTCACAACTTCTGTCTGTCCATCGGTTTGAGGATGGAAAGCTATCGACAATGAGAGTCGTGTGTCTAGAAAATGCCAAAGCGTCTTCCAAAATATGCTGACAAATCTGGCATCTCGGTCAGAAATAATGGTTGTGGGAAAACCAAAGCGTTTCCAAACATGTGTAAAGAAGAGCTGAGCAGTCTGTTGTGATATCGTGGTCTTCTTACATGGTATGAGAATGGCCATCTTGGAAAATCGGTCAACTACTACTAATAACGCGTCATGTTGATGTCTGGTAGTAGGATAACCCATCAAGTAGTCCATAGAAATAGATTCCCATGGTCAACTAGGAACTGCCAGAGGTGTGTACAATCCCCGTCGTTGATTATGAGGTTTAGCAATGGTGCAAACCACGCATGATCGAATGTACTTGTTGACGTCAGATTTAAGTGTAGGCTAAAAGAAATACTTTTGCATAATAGAAAGTGTCTTTGATACTCCAAAGTGATCTGTAGTCTTGTTGTAGTGCACATCCCAAATGAGATGCTTCTGGTGCCCACCGGTCGCTACACAAAGCTATCCAATCTTGTATAGCAAGGTATTTCTCAGGAAATAGTCTGAGTCTGAGGTCGATGACTTGTTAGTCTGTAATTGACAGTAGACTGCTGAGAAGTTGTTTTCATCCTCATACAACTCTAGCCAATTGGTCGTGTTGTATCCCTGCATCCTCATCACTGTCAAAAGGAGAGTAATGGGCGGTCGACTGAGGAAATCGATGGCGGCCTTAGCTTTACCTTTTAGATACTTAATTACCAACTGAAATTGTTGTAGGTAATTAATCCACTTGAGTTGTCGGTTTTTCCGCAACTTTGATTGTGTCGGAGTGAATTGTAGAGGCTTGTGATTAATGAGAATGACCATTTCCTTGCCAAGGATGTAATGCCTCCATTGATTTAGAGGTTGCACAATGTCGTACAGTTCTTTTTCATACATCAAGTATCTTCTAACTGTGTCGTTAAAAGTCTAGGAATGAAAAGCGACTGGGTGACCAAACTGAGTGATCACTGCGCCCAAGGCATAGTCCGATGCGTTTCTCTCAATCTAAAAGGGCTGATGCAAATCAGGTAACACAAGTACTGGTACAGTGTAGAGCTTGTGTTTGAGTTGTTCAAAAGCTGCTTGTTATGTTGTTGTACACTAGAAGACATTTTTCTCATTTCCCTTCATCAACTGATTCAAGGGCTAGGCTATGTGACTGAAGCCGAGTATGAATCGTCAATATAAATTCACCAAACCAAGAAAATTTCTTTGTTCTTGAATGCTTCTAGGAATGGGTGAATCTTTGATGATCTGTACTTTTTCTGGGTCGACGTGAATGCCTACATAGTCAATTACATACCCCATATATTTGATGTTGGTCATCGCAAAAGAGCACTTGTTCATGTTTAGATAGAGCCGATGTTGTTGGAGAGTGTCAAGGACTTGTCGAAGATGTCTGACATGTTCTTCCCATGATCGACTGAAAATCAGTATATTGTCGAGATAGACAATAACCCATTTGCTGATGAAAGGTCATAGAAGGTTATCCATATGTCGCATGAAGGTCGCAGGTGCGTTGGTTAATCCAAAGGGCATGATTAACCATTCAAACAATCTTGCCTTGGTCTTGAAAGCAGTTTTCCACGCATCTAAGGGCTCGATTGCAATTTGATGGTATCCCGACTTGAGGTCAAGCTTAGTAAAGAATTTAACACCTTTCAAATAGTCAATGAGCTCGTCTATCCGAGGTAGAGGGTACTGATTCTTTAACGATATTTTGTTGAGAGCTTTGTATTCGATGCACATGCGCCAAGTCCCGTCTTTCTTCAGAACTACGAAGACTGGAATTCCACAAGGAGAGGAGTTGGGTCGGATATGACCTTTGTCGATTAATTCTTGGATATGTCTAATAATATCTTCATTTTCGAGAATGGATCTTCTGTAAACAAATGCGTTAGGAAAAGAAGAACCAAGAACAAGTTCAATGGATTTTTTTACCTGACAATGTTGAGGTACTCTATCCGGAGCTTGAAAGAGGTTCTGGTACTCATCGAGAATATGATTGACTTGCTGCTTCTGTCGAGAGCTGCACTGGTCAGTGACTCGACTCGTTGCTGTAGTCTTCTTAGAATGTTGAGGCTTGATCATGATTAATGTGAACTTCTGAGCATGATTGATGAGATTCTTTGTCTATTTCATAGATATCAATGCAACTGTCAGTGTAGGTTGACGCTCTGGTATGCTGAACCATCGATTTTGGATTTTGACAATCACCTTCTCAGGCCGTGATTGATAACTTCCATGTTTATCCCAGAGGTAAGGTTTCCCAAACAGGGCATCGGCTACGGAGAGTGGTGCCACGTCGCAGAGTACTTCATCTTCAAAAGGCTTTATGAAGTAGGTGACTTTGCATTGTCAAGTGATCCAAAGCTCTTGTCCATCCTTTGTCCAACCGATGTTGTAAGGCTAAGGATGCCGAGTGGTAACAATACCTAGTTTCTTCACAATATCTTCAGAAACAAAGTTTTTCTAGCTACTATTGTCCACAATCAGATGCAATGGGTTGCTCTCGACCCATATCTGTGTATGGAACAAGTACTCTCGTTCCTCCTCGTCGACGATAGTCGATGCTGCTGGAGTGGTCGAGGTCAAAAGGGTCGTTGCTTCTGGATCATATTCTTCCATCGTCTTGTCGAACGCGTCGGAGGTCAACACTTTTTCCAAAAATGGCTTTCGAGCTTTGCATTCAGACGTATCATGCCAAGATGAGTGCTCGTAATCGCACTGTTTTTGGGTTGGTGGTTGTTTGCTACGTTCCCTCTTGTAAAAATGCTTCTTTCCGTGATCTTGCTTTGGCGGTGTCGACTAAGAATATTTCGACTTGTCGAAGTTAGCTCGTTCCTTCTTGTCGGGCGGTCATCCTGATGTCGACTTTGTCGTGAAACATGCTTTTCCTTTCTGCTTGGTTTCTAGTTTTCTGGCATAGTGGAAAGCATCCACAATCGTATTGATAGTCAGAAATTCCATTTCCTACTGAATGTACTGGGAAAATCCACTAACGTACTTCAGAACAAGCAATTTCTCTTCTTCTTGGATGCCAAGTCTAGCCATGAGTCAATAGAACTCGTCGGTGTAACTTTGTAGCAATTGGTATTTCAATTTCCTTAGCTACTGCCACTTCTTATACTGTTGCTCGAGGTATTTCGGTGGGTAAAATTCCTTTCGAATGTGTTCGATGAATTTATCCCATGTGTCGATGGGGTTTTCTATTTTCTCCATCTTTTCGGAGAGGTTCTCCCAACAGTAGTGCACAGAGGTTGACATCTTGAAGGATGCAATGGTGATCTTGTCAGCTTCTGAGAGTTGATTCACAGCGTAATAGGATTCTAGCTATTGTACCCAATTGTCGATGGATTCCATGTCAATATTACCTTGAAGATTCAGTATGTCCATATTCATTTGCGCTTTGAAGAGGCTGATTTGATTAGAGTCAGTTCTCGTCAAAGATTCTCCTGATGTCGAAGAGAATCGCATGAGAATCTCGTTGAACTGGGAGAACATTTCAGTCCATTGTCAAGCCAGGCTTTCTCAATAAGCTGTGATGTCTCGTCGGCTACATGTCTATCGTCTATTTCTTCTGTCATCTTTCGAGGTAGCGTCTGCTTGGATTGCTGATATTGTGAGCAAGTTTGAACTAGCATAAGTTTGGTAACTTAGAGAGAAGTGTATACGTATAACTTAAGCATGGAAACTGAATGGTCTAATTTGAGTCTGCTCTGCTACCAATGATCCGGGCCGTGTCTAGGAAGCACGAGGGGGACAACAGTTCAACTGAATGAGTTGGATCTGTTAGGGAGGAAGCTATAAAGAATAAGCAGAATGAACAAATCAAGATTACACTACACATATAGACACAAATACGCACAAGCAATATGCAGGTTACAATACTATACATGCTTATATAGAAAGTGCTGAGATGCTTGGGTGCCTTCTCATTACACTACATCAAATAGCTTGATTACATGATCCGATCTATGTTACAATACTATACATGCTTATATAGAAAGCATTGAGATGCTTGGGTGCCTTCTTGTTACATTCAATTACAAAGAAGAAGTTAGAACGGTTCAACAATTCAACCGTTACAGTCGACTAGAATACAGAGAGATAGTCTGTCAAAGTTTGATAGTCGTTGGTCACATGTCGATGCTTCTTGTCGATGCCGCGAACTGTGAGGTTGCTGAACATGTCGAAGGTGGGAATGTGTCGAGGTGTGTCAAAGTCGAGACTCGTCGGAGTTGTGTCGAATTCAGAACCTATCGAGTTGAAGTCATGTCAAAGTCGAAACTTGTCGAAGTTGTATCAACATTGATGACTTGCCAACTACGATGTGGATCAATTATTGAGCAACCAATATTGAATTTACTAGATTTCAAACACCCTTTCCAAGTGAAATGCGATGCCATTGGAGTAGAAATTGAAGTTCTACTCAGTCAGGAGGACATGCCTGTATAATATTTCAACGAGAAGTTGAATGATTCAAAACATAAATACTCATCTTATGACAAGCAATTTTATGCTATGATCCAAGCACTAAAGCATTGGAGGAATTATCTGATCCCCAGGGAGTTTTTTTTCTTTTCTAACAGTCATGCATTGCAATACACTATGCAGCAACCCAAATTGAATCAGAAGCATGTCAAATGGGTTGAGTTATTGCAAATATTTACCTTTGTGTTGAAGCACATAAGTGGGCAATCAAATCAGGTAGCTGATGATTTAAGCAAGAGACGGTTGATTATACAAGAAAATCAGATCCAAGTCTTAGGATTTGAACACTTAAGAGGTTTGTATGAGGATGACATCGATTTTCAGAATGCATACAGAGTTTGTAGAAATCCTGTGGAGGTGGAAAGAGATCCATGGATGGAATATATGTTGCAAGATGGTTTACTCTTTAAAAATAGTAAACTTTGTATTCCCAAATGTTCCATGAGAGAGAACTTGATACAGGAGAAACATAATGGAGGGATGGCAGGTCATTCTGGAAGTGATAAAACCTTTGGACAATTGAGCCATTTCTATTTTTGGCCAAAGATGAGGTATGAGGTTGAAAGGTTTGCGAGAAGATGTAGGGTATGCCAGCATGCCAAGGGAAGAATCCAAAACACAGGTTTGTACACACCATTGCCTATTCCAACTAGGCCTTGGGATTCAGTGAGTATGGATTTGATTTTGGGTTTACCAAAAACTCAGAAGGGAAACGATTCTATTTTTGTGGTGGTGGATTGAATTACGAATATGGAACATTTTGTTCCGTGTTATAAGACAAGTGATGCCACACACATTGCTAAATTTTTTTTCAATGAAGTTGTGAAGCTACATGGTTTAGCTAAGAGCATTGTATTTGACAGAGATGTAAAGTTCACAGGTCATTTCTGGAGGACCTTGTGGAAGAAGCTGGGTACTAAGTTGAACTTCAGTTCAAATTATCATCCACAGTCTCATGGCCAGACTGAGGTGGTAAATAGGAGTCTGGGTAACATGTTGAGAAGTCTGATTGGAGAAAATCCAAAATAATCGGACAAGGTGCTATCTCAAGCCGAGTTTGCATATAATGACTCACCAAACTGAAGTACAAGAATGAGTCCATTCCAAATTCTATATGGTATGCATCCAAGAGGGGTGTGTGAAATTCATGATTTGGGTCAATTGGAAAAGATAAGTGCAGTTGGAGAAGAGTTTGCAACAAGGATTAGTGAACTACAAGAGCAAGTTAAAGCAAGGTTGCAGCAGTGTAACGATGGTTACAAAACAAGAGCAGATTCTAGGTGAAGAGAGAAAAACTATGAGACAGGAGATTTGATTTTAGCACATCTGAGGAAAGAGAGATTTCCAAAAGTAGAGTATAACAAGATGAAAATGAAAAAGATTGGGCCTTGTAGGATACTCATAAAATTTTTGGCAAATTCCTATGAGTTGTAAATGCCAACAGGGATTGGTATTTCACCTATTCTTAATGTTGCAAACCTATATACATATGTGGCCAATGATACAGGACAAATGACAGAAGATAGGGATCCTATGGAAGATCTTGAGTGGCTGATGCAAATGCCCATAGCCCAATCATCAAAAGCTGAGTCTATCTTGGATACTAGAGTGGGAAAGAGTACCATAAAGAGAGACTACTTGGAATACTTGATCAAAAGGAAAGGACTATCACATACCAAAATTCTGAACATTTTATGTTGTGAGAAAAACATTATATTTTATGTTATTGTAAAGTTTCATGATTATTGACCAAGTGGGGTCAAGGATGACTATAACTAATTAATCTGAATATTGTATTATTAATAAATAAAAGATGACACAAATATCCAAGGGAGGAAGTTGAATGAGTGTTCACTGACCCACTAGGAGGAATGGACTGGGGTGGAGAGAAAACTGACATTTGGCAACATCCTCAATTAACTTATGGTTGTTGCAGTGGGGAACTTCCCTATTTTTATGGTCATGTTCCCAAAGAAAGTGGAACTAAGTAGGTGGATCATTAACTAAGAAACTGACCAAAGACCTAGGCATGCTTTATGTACCCATCAAATTCAGCAGGAGGTTGTTCAAATTTTACCTTGTGATAATTTCTGAAAGGGAAAGACAAGAGAGCACAAGAGATTCGATGAGGGAAAGGCTAGTAAGTGATTGAGTGAGTTAATACTGCATTCTGAACTAGTGGAGCCACATTGCTGAGTTCAATATTGCTAAAGGTAGAAGTATTACTGTTAAGTACTACTACTGAGTTGCAGAGCAATTTATTCGATTCTCCAGACAACATCTTTGTCCTGTGGGTTCAGTGAATAGGCTCGGGGGTCCTAAGGAAAGTGATTTTCCTGTCTTCAGAAGAAGGTTGGGTGGAACGGGCTCCTTTGGATGCTTATCACCCTCTGCTATTAACAAGTTTTCATTGTGTTATCTTATTTATTTCCTGTCATATTAGTTATGAATGATCAAAGTCTTTTACTGTATATCAAATTATGAAAATGTTTAAGTATATTAGAAATTGCAGAGTTATTTTAGTTAGTATAGAAGATAATTATAAATGTGATTATGTACTATAGTTGAAGAAATAAATTAGATATGCAGTATGATTGAATAAAATACTTCTTTGTATTTTTCCACACACTTAAAGTGCCGTACTCTAGTACAGAGAAGTTAAATTAATGAATAGAATAGGATGATTATTTATCATAGATAGAGAACTATTTTATAAAGATTTGTATCAGTAAAACCAATCCATTTTATATGCAGTAATGTATTACTTATTTATAGAGAGAACTATATATATTATAAATATTACAATGTTGGCTAAATTTCAGGAATCATCCTTCATACTAAACAACATTACATAGCATTTCAATATTTAATACAGAAGTAATAATCTTAAATCTAGCTTACACTTAGAATAAATCTAAGTTATGCATATAGCATTATTTCTTTTATAAATAAATTCTAAACAGTATCAACTGCAAGAATCAATATCAAATAGCATTTAAACTAGCACTAGAAACTCTTTAAATCCAACTCTTTTCATAAACGATTGTTATAGCAAACCCTATTAAGTATCCTCTATCATAATTCAAGATAATTTTAAAACAAATCCAGCATTGAGAACACAACTCTGGAAATTTCAATATACATTAACAATCACAGCATTTGAAAAATATTCATTACTCTGTATCTTTTAATCTTTCATAATACAATATACACGTGGGTGTATTTTTCTTTTTCTAACACAGTAGTAAGTTACAATACAGGCTCGACCCATTTAGAAGGCATCGCCCAGTTTATAAAGGATGACACATATAAAAATGCATTACTGAATGTCTAAAAGAACTAATACAAGAGCAGGGTTCAAGACTGTAATGGCTGACCCAAATGGTCAATACAATCATAAAATTTACAAAATGAATGGTACATGTATCTAAAAACGTAAAAGTTTAGGGTTCGAGTTTCGACTCATCCGACCTACACCTTAAATATTTAATTATCAAATTAAATCCTAAGTGCGTAAATCAGGTTGGGGTTCAAAACCCTTAGCATTTAAAATCTTGAACCATAAACACTGTAATAGTTAGGTTAGGGTTTTAACCCTGCAACATGTTCATTTTTGGAACCAATTCTACCAACGAATAACAAAAACCTTAATTGGAAACATAATTAAAAAGATGAAAATGCCGAGAGCATACCTCTAATCGTGAATCAAAACGCACATTGAATTCTTGAAAATCATCTTTATTAATCCTTAAAAAAATTATTTATAGAACAGTATTAAATGAAAACATTGAGAACCCAATGTAATCCAAGGCTTGAAGGTCCATCCTTCTCGGTTACAAATTCCATCCGGCTTTTAAGATTTAAAAACTAATTGCATAAAATCAAACACCGGTGAAACTTTCATTTACACATATCCCTGAATTCATACATTGTAAGAATTTATCAAAGTAGAACTCGAATTCCATTCATAAATATCTTTTTATCAAGTCTTACAAAGAGCCATAGCTCGAAGAATGAACACCCTGCAATCATTCTTAACAGACTTGGTCAAAAGGCTCACCATTGTTCAACTGAAAATTCTTAAACATAATACAAGTTAAAAATGCATCTTGGCGAATCCAAACTAGACCGGCGTCACCATTCTCTTCCTGAGTTACAAACATGATGCCCATAGGGAATCACCAAGGCTTACTAGGGCCAAAGAAGCTTTTATCCCACTCTTGCCAACTATAAACAATGCCGAGGAATCGACTTGTCAAGGTTATCAACATTACAAGTTTGTTAAAATATGTTATAAAAGATTTAACTCAAATAAAAAATTTAAGCGATGTGTAACATTAAAACACTTGGTGAAACACCTAAGGTTGAATTTGACATTACCTTCGGTTCTTCAGCACCCCTGAGCAAATACCAAGAACTTCACCAACGAACGTGGGGGTTGTGCTTACAACATCAATCCCTGTGGTGCAAAGATTCACCATCAAACCCAGTAAGGGTTAAATTTTTTTGTAAAGGGACCACATTAAATAACATTAAGTGTTACAGCTATCGGATCCAGTACTCCTGCCAAGGTAGATTACCACCGTGGTTCAGTATTAATCTTTTCTACGTTTAAAGTATAGATAAGTCATATTAACATTCATAAAATCTATATTTTCGCATTACCATTTGATACCTCATGGACAAGGATCATGGCTTTGTCATATAAAATATTCATACATAAAATCTATGATAAAGGGTATCGAATACATCAATTATATTATGATAAAACTAAGATCATAATATAGGGTCATCAAGATAAAGAAGCATAGAGTTTAAAGTTCGCTAAGATCATACAAGTAATTGTAGAATACACTTATGATATGTATAAGTTAATTTATAGAGTCCTTTATATGCTCTCATTACTTATATTGTTCATAACTAAACACAAGCTTTAAAATGGCAAGTATGGTTAGGGTGGTTTAACCCTAGATTTTTTAAATAAGTCGTCAATATGAATTTTTAAACATCAAGTCTAGAGTAAGTGTAACAATGACATAAAGTAATATAATATTCAACTGGAGGTATCACTCATACTTGTGATCTGTACAAAAGTAGTAAGAACTGTTCGGATATCCACATCATCTTTTTCAGGATCTTGCATGCAATTAGGGTTTGCATGCAAATTCTAGGGTTTGCATGCACTTTGCATGCATCCTAGTCACCAGGCTGATGCGTCTAGCACCTTAGCCACCTTATTCTAGCACCCGGGAGCCACTTACTTCAGAGTTTTAGCCCTCCTAGTCAGGAAGGCACCCACTTCTCACCTACTGCCAGAGAAGGGCACACTTTTTCACCTACCACTGCAGTTCCACTTCAGTTACACTCAGTTAGCTCCGATTCTCCCTGATTTGAGGCTAGTTTCACTCCCGACTAACTATTTCACTTCCGTTGGACCTCCAGATTGACTAGATGACTTGTTCTGACTTTAGTTAGCCTACCATGCACCCTCCACTGAGCCCACTTCCCTATATCAGTGCTACACACTTCAGTTACACATGTTACACTCAGTTAGACTCAGATTGACACCTGGATGACTGGTTCTTGTGCATTGATGACCACCACTGATTGATGATGAGGAATCCTAGTTGGATTCAAGCTACTCCATTCAGTGATTCGAATGACCTCCTTAGGCAATTCAAATTGCTCAGTCATTGTTACTGTATTCTATTGTAATCATTCACCCTTACTAGGATATTGAGCACTGTGCATGTTTTTACACAGTTTTACACCATATTTTCTATGTTCATCTGTTGTGATTGATTTACTTGTTCATTAGATCTGCTGTGACTAATTTTACATGGTATCAGATCCATTGCAGGGACAAGATCTCTTTTCTACAGGTGTTTCTACAAGAATATTTGAGTGAATTTCTCAAAAATTACAAAAAGTTTTGGCATGAAAGATCTCAAGGGCATTCGCTCCTGTGCATGCAAAGCTTGAAAATACATCCAATACCACTCAAAATCTTGAGTTTCCACATAAATCCTGGATCTGATACATTGGACACATTCAACATTGTTTGATCTCCAATCCCAGGTGTGATGCAACTCTAAAATGGTGGATTGTTTGACCTCATTGTTCTTGGTTTTATTGTGATTTGTAGGTTATTGTCTCCATCATTTGAATTCGCTACTCTACCCTTGCAAGCTTCTCTACATCAGTGTGCACTCGCTCCTAGCAATGGAATACTCTTCTTCAAAGCCTATCCTCACCCCATTCAATTATTTTGATCGGAAAGATGATATGGAGATCATATTACGTTCAAAAGGTTACTACCGAGTCACTCTTGGTCTTGAATTGGAGCCAAACACCTTGTCAGATAGAACCAAACACTACAACAAGCTTGATGAAGCTTATGGTCTTCTTTGTCTCTCCATCTCCAACGATCTTCACTTCCATCTCAGTGGATTGAAGACTCCAAAAGCTATATGGGAGCAACTTGAAACACTATTTGGCAAGCAGGACGAGCTTAGGGATTTTCAATTATAGAATGAATTGATTGCCCTTAGTCCTGAGAATTTCGAGACCATTAATGAATTCTTCACAAAATTCAAGAACCTGAACTTGCAGTTGAAGAAGAGTGGAGTTATCAAAGAGGATAAACAATTGATCCTCTCCATTCTCAGCAAGCTTGGTAAATATTATTCGGTATTTGTCTCTACTTTCAATTCCTGTCAGCTAACTACCCCAAATTGGAAGATGCCTACCTTGAATGCCTTCATTGAGTCCATCACAAAAGAGCATGACAAGTTGATTCAAATGGGGTCCATAAGCTCCAAAGATTCAGCCCTATATGTTCAAGGACCCAAGATCTCGAATGGTAAAGGAAAGCAAAAGAAGGAGAAGTCCAAATTCGAACCTCACAAGCAAAGAGAGAAAGGAAAATAGACGGATGCACCATCCAGTTCAAAGTTCAAGCAAAAGGGCAAAGAAGGTAACCAAAAATCTAAATGTACTTATTGCAACCATGGCTTTCATCCCGAAAGTTCATGTATGAAGAAGACTATAGATCAAATGGCCCTCCTTTTGGAAAATAACAACATAACTCTTCCTGACAGTGCAAGGAAGAAGGATAGGAATGATGATCATGAAAGATGACAAGCACTCATGGCAACTGTTTCGAATCCCACTACTCTCTTGATAGATTCGGGTGCATCGAATCATATGGCTGCAAATATTGATTCCTTTTTTTCATTTGATCCAAACAGCTCCATCCCCATCCATTTGGGAGATGACTCAAAAATTTCTTCAAAGGGCAAAGGTACGATTCATGTAGATCATGGAAGCTTTCAGAATGTTCTCTATGTGCCTTCCTTGGCTTCAAATATTCTTTCTGTGTATCAAATGATACACACTGGTGAACCGAAGCAAGTTACATTCAGCCCTAATACTGTTGAAATTTCTGATATCAAAAGTGGAATACTTGTTGCAGTCGGAAAGGCAAACCACACTGCAAAATGCTATGAGTTTTCACACTTTATTCCGCTTGCAAAACCCACTGCTCTTCGCACACATGGTAATGAGGTTAGTAGGCTTTGGCATAAAATATTTGGACATCTAAATTATAAGTATTTTCCACTGCTATCAAACAATTCCATGGTAGATGGTCTTCCACAACTCCGTTCCTCGAAGGGAATATGCACTGGTTGCATTATTGGGAAGCATCCCGAGCACAGATTCGACCGCGGAAAAGCTAGCAGAGCTTCTACAGTTTTGGGGTTGATACATTCTGATATCAGTGGTCTGCTGCCCCATACGTCATTAAATGGTTCAAGGTATGTTTTGACATTTATTGATGATTTTTCCCGCTTTACATGGGTATTCTTTCTCAAAAAAAGTCAGAAGTGCTTGGAAAATTCAAGGATTTTAAGGCTTCTGTTGAGACCGCCACTGAGAGAAAGATCAAAGCTCTTAGATCTGATAATGGTGGAGAATATATCAAGTCTGAGTTGCTGCAACTTTGTGCCCAAAGCAGAATTCAGATCCAACATACAGTTCCCTACACACCACAGCAGAACGGTGTAGCGGAAAGGAAAAATCGGTCACTGAAAGAGATGGCTACATGCATGATTGAATCAAAAGGTTTCACTGCAAATATTTGGGCTGAAGCAATCAATGTTGCTGCATACATACAGAACTATTTTTGACATTCATCCGTGAAAGGTATGACTCCTTTCGAAGCATTCCTTGGTCACAAATCGGATGTGTCAAATTTGAGATTTTTTGGCTCTACTGCATGGGCTAGAATTCCTTCCAAGAACAGACGAACTTTGGATCCACAAAGTATTGAGTGCATACTGATAGGATATGGGGATGAATCAAAAGCATATAAACTCATGGATATCAGATCTAAAAATATATTCATAGAGCACAGTGTGCAATTTGAAGAACCGCTTCAAGAATTGCAATTAGTCGAGGAAGAGACTGCCGATTCACCGCCTTCACCAAAAGAAGATCCATGTAGCGATAATGAAGGTATGAGTTATGATATTTCTGATATTTTAGCAGCACATGATGATCATGACATATCAGGTTCAGAATCCGACCATTATGATCCTCCTCAGTTACCAAAGTGGGCCCAAAACACTCTTCAATCTGCTGGTTGGAGCCTTGGAAATCCTGCTGATCCGAGACGAACAAGAGCAGACTTTCAAAGAGAAGGTATGGATCTTTCTATTGCTGATGCATTACTTCCTGATATTTTTTATTTGATGGCTGGTTCAGATCCCACATCATACTATTCTTCCCACTGATATCCGAGATGGCAAAGTGCCATGGATGAAGAGTACAGTTCTCTTCAAAAGAACAATACATGGGAGCTAGTTTCTCTTCCACCTAGAAGAAAATTAGTGAAGTGTAAATGGGTCTACCGCATGAAAGTTGCTGCTGATGGCTCTATCAGCAAATACAAAGCAAGGTTGGTGGCAAAAGGTTTCTCCCAAGTCCAACGAGTGGACTACACTGAGACCTTTGCACCGGTTGCAAAGATGGATTCCATCCGCCTTGTTTTGGCTATTTCCGCATCCAAGCACTGGGAGGTGCACCACATGGATGTGAAGAGTGAATTTCTACATGGAGACCTTGCTGAAGAGGTATATATGCAGCAGCCAGAGGGCTACACATCAGATCCATCATTAGTTTGCAGATTGAAGAAATCTTTGTATGGGTTAAAACAGGCCCCAAGAGCTTGGTACGCAAAGATGGACTCCTTCCTTCTTTCTCAGAATTTCCAAAGATGCAAATATGATCTGAATGTGTATCTTCAGTGAGTTAAAGGTAATTTGTTGGTTATTTTACTTTATGTTGATGATATTCTCATTACTAGTAGCACTCTTACTTCAATAAACAAGCTAGAAACTGCCTTAAATCTAGCTTTTGACATGAGCGATTTGGGCTTGCTGAGTCACTTTTTGGGCTTGGAGATAGCTCAAAATTTTGATGGGATCACTATATCTCAGCAAAAATATGCTTCTGACCTATTATTGAAGTTTAATATGGCTGAATGTAAGGGAGCCCCATTCCCATTCCTCTCAGGAATCAGACTTGATGAGGGAGATTCTACACCGCTTGCAGATTGCAGTATGTATCTACAGTTGATTGGTTCACTACTTTATTTGACACACTCAAGGCCCAATATTTCATATTCCATGAGTGTCATGTCAAGGTATATGCAGCAGCCCCATGAGCTTCATTGGCGGGCAGCCAAGCGGATCTTGCAGTATGTTCCAGGTACGAAACATTTTGGCATACATTATGCTGCAGATTCTGAGCTTGATTTCATTGGTTTTACTGATTCAGATTGGGAAGGTGATAGCATTGATCGGAAGTCCACTTTCGGTTATGTTTTCATGATTGGTCATGGTGCTATTTGTTGGTCCAGCAAAAAGCAAGCAGCCATTGCACTTTCTTCAGCAGAGGCAGAGTATCGAGGGGCAGTCAATGCCCGCATTCAGGCAGTTTGGTTGCAGGGTATTCTTTCCGAGTTTGGTTTTGGTGGCACTACTTCGACTGTCCTATTTTGTGACAATCAAAGTGATATCAAGATCTCCACAGATCCAGTTCAGCGGCAGAGGACCAAACACATTGAGATTCATATGCATTACATTCGATAGTTGGTGCATGATTGCACCATCATTCTGCAATATTGCCCTACTGATGAGCAAATTGCAGACATCTTCACCAAGAGCTTCACTGAGAAGAAGTTCTCTTACCTCCATTCACTATTGGGGGTGAGTTCCATCATGGTGGAGACAGATTCATCCATTATTATGCTTTATCTTGAGGGGGGGCTTTCTTCCCATTGGGTTTTCCCTCTTTCCTCACTTAATTTATTTTCAGCATTTTTTGGATTATTGTATTGGGGTGACCTTTGGTCTTAGTTACCAGGGCCCCACATTATTTTTTGCACATCATAGTCTAGCTTGAGGGGGGGGTGTTTGGATATCCACATCATCTTTTTCAGGATCATGCATGCAATTAGGGTTTGTATGCATCCCAGTCACCAGGTTGATGCCTCCAGCACCTTAGCCACCTTATTCTAGCACTCGGGAGCCACTTACTTCAGAGTTTTAGCCCTCCTAGTCAGGAAGGCACCCACTTCTCAGCTACTGCCAGAGAAGGGTGCACTTTTTCACCTACCACTGCAGTTCCACTTCAGTTACAATCAGTTAGCTTCGATTCTCCCTGATTTGAGGCTAGTTTCACTCCCGACTGACTGTTTCACTTCCGTTGGACCTCCAGATTGACTAGATGACTTGTTCTGACTTCAGTTAGCCTCCCATGCGCCCTCCACTGAGCCCACTTCCCTATATCAGTGCTACACACTTCAGTTACACATGTTACACTCAGTTAGACTCAGATTGACACCTGGATGACTGGTTCTTATGCATTGATGACCACCATTGATTGATGATGAGGACTCCTAGTTGGAGTCAAGCTACTCCATTCACTGATTCGAATGACCTCCTTAGGAAATTCGAATTGCTCAGTCATTGTTACTGTATTCTATTGTAATCATTCACCCTTACTAGGATATTGAGCACTGTGCATGTTTTTACACAGTTTTACACCATATTTTCTATGTTCATCTGTTGTGATTGATTTACTTGTTCATTAGATCTGCTGTGACTAATTTTACATGGTATAAGAACATTAGCTTAGGAAAAACTAATTAAGCCTTGGGGTATCCTTAGGACCCCGTAATCAGAAAAAAAAAATCAAACAGTTAGTATCTGTGAACGAAACAATAGTATAGTAGGAGATAAATTAAATGACAATGCATATACATATAATAAGTAACCATATTTATTTCGGAAAACAAACATAGGATTAAAACATCTAGCATGTTGTTGCAACATTTATACATGCATTCAATCATTCACATACAGTAAAGACATTTATGACCAAATATAAACAAAGCATGTAATTGACATAACATAATTATGACATTGACGACTAATTGAAGAATGTGTCGTCATAATATATAAATTTTCTATAGTCTAAGGAATTAAATTTCCATTAATGATAGCTTCCGCATAACGAATATAATCATTTAATGCTACTTAGAAAATTTTAATTTTTTGTGAAATTTGGGGTTGTTCCATGTGGTATCAGAGCGCAGTTCAAATACTAGGCCTGAAGTGGCTCAGCTCGCGCAATTAAAATTCTAAAACATAATTGCAATTGCTGTTTTTTTTTGTTCAACACTTCAGAAATTAGTTTGTAGGTATGGAAGGACCAAAAGAATCAGCTGAGGATAGGTCCCATAATAATGAACAGAATAATAACATTGAACGAGGACATATTAATGCAGAAAATTTATTTGTCGAATTAAATGATAATTCATCTGAATTGTAAGGACAGTTAAATATTTTAAAATAGAGATAAAAACTATTAAAGAGGAGAATGAATGAATCCTAAAATATCAAGAAGAGCTGAATCAAATCCTATTGGATAAATTCCATAATAATGGTAAGGATAAAATAATAGAAAATAATTCTGAATCTTGAACTATGTCTTACCAACGTAAGGATAAAAAGTTAAAATTTACTAGTTATGACAGCAACTCTTCTTTTGAATTTCATGAAAAAGCATGTAGGAAAAAGCACAAGTATTCCAATGATAGCAATGAAAGTGACTCCTACACTCAAAAGAAGAAGTATAAGCCATATGAAGAAATTTCTGGAGAATTTAAGAAGCATAAACCACCAACTTGTAATGGAGAAACAGAAAAGAGTGAGGCAACCAAAGCATGGTTGTCTGGTATGAATAAATACTTTCAAATTTACAACTACTCAAGTCATTTAAAAACAAAAATGGAAATTTATAATTTAACTGGAAAAGAAGACATTTGGTGGCAAGATTTAAAACGAGTAAAAGGCTTAAAAGAGAAAAGTGTAAACTGGAGTAATTTTAAAAAATATTTTAAAAGAAAGTTTCTGTCAGAACGGTATTATGAGGAACAAGCTAAAGAGTTTCATGAATTAAAGTTAGGTTCCATGGATATGAGGGAATTAAACAGCATGTTTTTAAATTTGTTGAGGTATGTGCCTTACATTACTAAAGAAAAGCCTAAGGTACAGAGATTTCTGAGCTGTTTACCCTCTCATATAAAGGATAGAATTGAGTATGATGATCCTAGAACTCTTGAAGAGGCCATGAGAAATGCAAATATGTGTTATGAATAGAACAAGAAAAGGGAAGGCATATCAAGATGGAAAGTAAAGAAGCCTAATAATTTTGAACAAAGGAAAAAACATTTTTCTTTTAATCGCAACTTTTGAAATAGTAATTCACATAATTATTCTAACAGGAAATATCAAGGGAATAATTCAAGAGGTAATGTACAATCAAATTTGATAGCTGCAAGAAACAGGGATCCACCTAAAAATTTTGTTAAAAACAATGAATAGAAAGAACCTGTTAATGTTGGGACTGTCAAGGACCTCACTATGCATCAAACCGCCCACTCAGAAAGAACACCGTCAACAACATACACACAATACAAGAGGAGGCTACTGTCAGTGACCTAGCAAGGGAAATGCCCAGAATTAATGCAGCCTTGGAAAACAGACAGGCTAATCATCAAACTTCCATGGTTGAAGTAGAAGGTATGTTGAAAAATAAACCCATTTCTATTTTAATTGATCCAGGAGCAAGTCTTAACTATGTGTCACCTGATTTAGTAAAATATTGCAATTTGAAAATATACAAGTTTGAAAAGTCATGACTGGTCCAATTAGCTACTAGAACTAAGAGAAAGGTGACTGATTATGTAAAAGAGTGTGAATTATTAATGAATCAGTTTAGGACTCATGTTAAGCTGAATGTTACCTTTAGGTTCTTACGATGTTCTGATTGGAATGGATTGGTTGGAAAAGCATAGGGTAGTGTTAAACTATTTTGAAAAGACTTTCACTTGTTTGAATGATAAATGTGAAACTGTAACAGTAAAATGAATTCCTAGAAAGACTTATGTTCGACAAATTTCTTCTTTGCAAATTAAAAAGGTTGTTCGAAAAGGCTGTAAATTATTTGCTATAAATGTAATTAATGAAGAACAATCAACTAAGGAAGATAAGTTAAAGTTGAAAGACATACCCATTCTAAAGGATTTTTCTAATGTATTCTCGGAAGAAATTCGAGGACTAGCTCCAAAAAGGGAACTGGATTTCACCATTGAGTTAGTACTGGGAGTGGTACCAAACTCAAAGGTTCCTTATAGAATGAACATTATGGAGCTTAATGAACTTAAATCACAGCTTAAGGAAATGATTGATAAATATTATATAAGGCCAGGAATGTCTCCTTGGGGAGCACCTATCATTTATGTTAAAAAGATGGACGGAACTATGCGTTTATGCATAGATTACTGTCAGTTAAGTAAAATGACCATAAAGAACAGATATCCTTTGCCCCGCATTGATGATTTGTTTGAACAACTATGTGGTGCGAAGATATATTCTAAGATAGAATTGAGGTCAGGGTACCATCAAGTTAGAATTAAAGATGAGGACATCTTTAAGACTGCTTTTAGAACCCGTTACAAGCACTACGAGTTCATGGTTATGCCTTTTGGGATAACCAATGCCCCAACAGTTTTCATGTGTCTTATGAATAATGTTTTACATCAGTACTTAGATAAGTTTGTAATTTTTTTCATCGGCGACATTCTAATTTATTCTAAGACTAAAGAAGAACATGATGAACACTTAAAGATAATTTTACAAGTGTTAAGAGAACACCAACTTTACACTAATTTCAGCAAATGTGATTTCTTTAAAGATAAAATACAGTACCTAGGGCACGTGATATTTAAGGATGGAATTGTAGTAGACTCGGACAAGATAAAAGAAATTAATGAATGACCCGCCCCTAAAGACATAACTAGTGTACGATCTTTTATGGGAATTACAGGTTACTATCGTAAGTTTATAGAAGGATTCTTTCGAATAGCGAATCCTATAAACTCTTTACAAAAGAAAGGTAAGAAGTTTGTTTTGGATAAAAAATGTGAAGAAAGTTTTAAGAAATTAAAAGAACTGTTAACAACTGCACCTATTCTAAAAATTGCGACCCAAACAAGCATTTCATTGTGTGCACTGATGCATGCAATGATGGAGTTGGCGAATTCTTAACATAAGAAGGTCATGTGATTTCCTATGAGTCCAGAAAGTTAAAAATTCATGAAAAGAACTATGCAAAATACAACTTAGAGCTGGTTGTCGTGATACATGTGTTAAAGGTGTGGTGCCATCACTTAATCAGAATGAAGTTTACACTAATGATATATAATAAAGGATTAAAATATTTATTGGATCAACCAAATCTTAATGCGAGGCAAGCTAGGTGGCTAGCTTTCCTAAGCGAGTATGATTTTGAGATTCACCACATTAAGGGTAAATAGAATAAAGTTGCTAATGTATTAAGCAGAAATGCAAGATTAAATTTTGTGACAGCAGTCAGCACTTATAAAACAGATTTAGAAGATCAGATTAAAGAAGGAATCAGAAGGGATGAAAAATATCAAAAATTACATGAAAAAGTTGTTGAAGATAATTTTGAAAATTTTAGAACAGATTTCAGAATTGATGAAAGAGGATTAGTGCAGTATAAAAACAGACTTTATGTGCCCAATCTTGCTGAAATTAAGTTGTTGATTTTAAATGAAATACATAAAAGTCCATACTCAGAGAATCCTGGTTACCAAAAGATGATAACAATGCTAATGAAGGATTACTTTTGGCCAAATACGAAAAATGAGGTAGCTGAATACATTGCTAGGTGTATGGAATTTTAGCAAATAAAGGCTGAACATCAACACCCAGCTAGACTATTGCAGCCACTACCAGTTCCAGATTGGAAATGGGAAATAATTAGTATTGACTTTATAACTAGTTTACCTAAAAATCAGAAACAAAATGATTCCATAATGGTAGTTGTGGATAAGCTTAGTAAAGCAGCCCATTTCATACATGTTAAGACAACCTACAAGGCTACTAACATTGCTAAAAATTTTATGAAACAAATTTCTCATTTGCATGGGATTCCAAAAGTTATAATTTCTTATAGGGACTCTAAGTTTACAGGAAACTTCTGGAAATCTTTATTTAAAAGTTTAGATACTACTTTAAATTTCAGTACATCATTTCATCCACAAACGGATGGGTAGACAGAAAGAGTCAATCAAATTCTTGAAGATATGTTAAGAATGTATGTTAGTGATCAGTCAGGTAAATGGGAGGAATATTTGCATCTTGTTGAGTTTGCTTATTAATAACCACTACCAAGCTTCAGCAAAAATCAGTCCATTTGAAATTTTGTATGACATAAAGTGTAACACTCCTATTTCTTGGAGTAATCCAATTGATAGGTTAATGTTAGGACCTAGGTTATTAAAAGAAATGGAACTAACTATGAAACAAGTTCAAGACATTTTGAAAATTGCACAAGATAGACAGAAAAGTCATGCAGATATCAAAAGAACTCAGAAAGAGTTTCAGGTTGGTGAACATGTTTTCCTCAAGGTAAAACCCAAAAAGAGCTCCTTAAAGTTAGGAAGCTATGCTAAATTAGCACCAAGGTATTGCAGACCTTTTGAAATATTGTCTAGGGTAGGACTAGTAGCATATCAGTTGGCTTTGCCATCAAATCTTAAAGTACATAATGTATTTCACATCTCTCTTTTGAAAAGTATGTGCATGATGCTACTCATGTGATTAATTGGAATGATGTACAGATGGAACTAGAAGGATATTTTATGGTGGAACCGGATTGTATCCTTGACAAGAGGGAAATTTTGCTTCATAATCGTACCATTGGATAGGTAAAGGTGCAATGGAAACACCTTAGTACAGATGAAGAAACCTCGGAATTGAAAAGTAATATGTGGGTGGCATATCCAATTCTGTTCCAGGAAGAATTAGAGTATGATGAATAAAGCAACATCGAGGACGATGTTGAATTTAAGAGGGGGTGTTTGTCACATACCCAAATTCTGAACATTTTATGTTGTGAGAAAAACACTATGTTTTATGTTATTGTAAATTTTTATGATTATTGACCAAGTGGGGTCAAGGATGACTGTAATTAATTACTCTGAATATTGTATTATTAATAAATAAAAGAGAAGACAAATATCCAAGGGAGGTTGTTGAATGCGTGTTCATTGACCCACTAGGAGGAATGGAGTAGGGTGGAGAGAAAACTGACACTTGGAAGCATCCTCAATTCACTTCTAGTTGTTGCAGGGGGAAACTTCCCTATTTTTATGGTCATGTTCCCCAAGAAAGTGGAACTGAGCAGGTGTCTCATTAATGAAGAAACTGACCAAAGACCTAGGCATGCTTTATCTACCCATCGAATTTAGCAGGAGGTTGTTCAACCTTTACCTTATGATAATTTATGAAAGGGAAAGACAAGAGAGCACCAGAGATTCAATGAGGGAAAGGCTAGTAAGTGATTGCGTGAGTTAAGACTGCATTGTGAACTAGTGCAGCCACATTGCTGAGTTCAATATTGCTAAAGGCAGAAGTATTACTATTAAGTACTACTGCTGAGTTGCAGAGGAATTTATTCCATTCTCCACACTGCATCTTCGTCCTGGTGGTGAAGAATGTTAAGTTGCAGAACTTGAGAAGGGACTTTGAAAATTTGAAGATGAAGGACAATGAGACCGTTGATAATTTTATGACTCAAGTCATGAACATTGTAAACAAACCGAGACAATATGGTGAAGACCTCTCAAATCAACATGTGATTGAGAAATTGTTGAGATGCTTTCCAAAGAAGTTTGAAGCAGTGGTTGTTTCCATTGAACAGTTTAGAGATCTTAGTGAAATACACATTGATGAGTTGAATGGTTCTTTAATTTCTCATGAATCAAGAATGAATAGGTATGATGATACTCCATTAGAAAATGATTTTAAATCTTAGCTACATGTTACTAGAGGAAAAGGAAGAGGAAGAGGAGGTCGAACTGTTGATCATAGTGACAACAGAAATGATTCAGAATTTGAAGAGAAGTTACAACATAATACTCCTATTGTAACGGGGAGTAGAAACAGAACATGATAGCCAAGAAATCGAATGTATGATAGATCTAAAGTTCAATGTTTCTATTGCAAGAAATTTGGATATTTTTCTAACAAGTGTTGGAAGAGGCAAGCACATACTAGTAATATATCTACACACATTATAGAGGAGAATGAAAATGAGATGAGGAGAATCCTATGTTTTAAACTTGTAATGTCACCCATGAAAGTTCAAATGATATATGGTTCTTGGATAGCGCATGCAACAATCACATGACTTGAAATAAGGAGTTATTTTTAATCCTAGATACAAGAATTCAGTCTGAAGTGAAGTTAGGTAATGACAGTAAGGTAAAATTTAATGGTAAAGGTGTGATTGTTGTATATGACAAGAATGGTAAAATAAGAACAATTCATGATGTTTATTATGTTCCTGGTTTAACGTGTAACTTAATAAGTGTTGGATAGTTGTTAGGGAAAAAGTACAAAGTGTTCTTCAAGATCAAGGTATGTATTATTTATGACAAATATCCAAGTAAGCAATTGATAGCTAGATTAGAGATGACAAAGAATAGAATGTTTCCGTTGATTATGAGGAATGATTTGACTAACTCTTTGAATGCTTATAAGACTAAGATTTGATATCAATCATGGTTGTGGCATTTGAGGTACGGCCATTTACATTTTGGTAGCTTCGATTTGCTACAGAAGAAGCAGATAGGAAAAGGGTTTCCCATTATTCAGCAATAGGCAAGCTCATTTGAGAGTTGCATACTAGGAAAGCATCATAGAGAGAAATTCATCTCTGGAGTCTCATACAGAGGAAAAACACCATTGGAGGTGGTACACACAAATTTTGTGTGGGACGATGCAAACACCTTCCTTGACTGGTAATGTTTATTTTATGAGTTTCATTGATGATTTCAGTCGAAAAACTTGGGTGTATTTCCTGAAACAAAAATCTCAAGATTTTGATGTGTTTAAAAGTTTTAAAGCTATGATTGAAAAGGAGAGTGACAGATTTATTAAAGTCTTGAGATCAGATAGAGGATGTGAGTATATGTTAAATGATTTTGTGGAATTTTGTCAATATTATGGAATTAAAAGACAATTTACTACTCGCTACACTCCACAACAAAACAAAGTGGTAGAAAGAAAGAATCGAACCATTATGAACATGGCTCGAAGTATGTTGAAGGAGAAGCATATTCCCGATGAATATTGGGGAGATGCTGTTACTTGTTCATTGTATATTCTGAACAAATGTCCAACTAAGAGCGTGAAGGATCAAGTTCCCCAGCAAGCATGGAGCAGTAAGAGTAGTAGAATATCTCATTTGAGTATTTTTGGGTGTGTAGCTTATGCACATGTACCTAGAGAGATGAGGAAAAAGTTAGATGACAGAAGTCATAAGTGTATTTTTGCTAGATATCGTAAAGAATCTAAAGCATATAGAATCTATAATCCAATGTCCAAGAAGTATGTTGTCATCATATATGTGGTGTTTAAGGAAGAAGAAGCGTGGGATGGAAGCATAGATAAAATGGTTGCAGAGGATGTTGTTATACCTCACGTAGAAGATGAAGGATATTAGCAGGGCATACAAGTTGGATAGTTAAATCCACATATGTCTACACCAACAATAAGAACACCTGTAAGAACACCCAGAACTCTAGAATATGGTGAACCATCAAGTGTTGGTGGACAACAAGGAACAAGATCAGAGGTATGTAATGAATCAAATCCTACATTAGCTTCATTAAGAAACAAAGTTAGAGGTCATACGACTAGAAGTTTAAGAGAACTGTATGAGCAAAATGAAGAAGTAGATCAAGTTTTAATTTTTTCATTGATAGCATGTGATCTAGTAAATTTTGATGAGGTCTTTAGAAAGAATGTTTGGATAAAAGAAATGGATGAAGAAATTGATGCCATAGAAAGAAATAATACTTGGTATCTTGAAGATTTTCCTGATAATAAAAATTGTATTGGTGTCAAATGGATTTATAAGACTAAGTTAAATGTTGATGGTGAAGTTGAAAAATACAGAGAGAAATTGAGAGTTGCATATTAGGAAAGCATCATTGAGAGAAATTCATCTCTGGAGTCTCATGCAGAGGAAAAACACCGTTGGAGCTGGTACACACAAATTTTGTGTGGGATGATGCAAACACCTTCCTTGACTGGTAATGTTTATTTTATGACTTTGATTGATGATTTCAGTCGAAAAACGTGGGTGTATTTCCTGAAACAGAAATCTTAAGATTTTGATGTGTTTAAAAGTTTTAAAGCTATGGTTGAAAAGGAGAGTGACAGATTTATTAAAGTCTTGATATCAGAAAGAGGAGGTGAGTATATGTTAAATGATTTTGTGTAATTTTGTCAATATTATGGAATTAAAAGACAGTTTACTGCTCACTACACTCCAAAACAAAATAGAGTGGCATAAAGAAAGAATCGAATCATTATGAACATGGATCGAAGTATGTTGAAGGAGAAGCATATTCCCGATGAATGTTGGGTAGACGTTGTTACTTGTTCATTGTATATTCTGAACAGAAGTCCAACTAAGAGCATGAAGGATCGAGTTCCCCAGCAAGCATGGAGTGATAAGAGTAGTAGAATATCTCATTTGAGGATTTTTGGGTGGGTAGCTTATGCACATGTACCTAAAGAGACGAGGAGAAAGTTGGATGACAGAATTCATAAGTCTATTTATTTTTATATAGTAAAGAATCTAAAGCATATAGAATCTATAATCCCATGTCCAAGAAGTATGTTGTCATCAGATATGTGGTGTTTAAGGAATAAGAAGCATGGGATGGAAGCATAGATAAAATGGTTGTAGAGGATGTTGTTACACCTCATGTAGAAGATGAAGGAGATGAGCAGGGCATACAGGGTGGACAGTTAAATCCACATATGTCCACACCAAGAGTAAGAACACCTGTCAGAATGCCCATAACTCTAGGACATGGTGAACCATCAAGTGTTGGTGGACAACAAGAAACAAGATCAGAGGTAAGTAATGAATCAAATCCCTCATTAGCTTCATTAAGAAATAGAGTTAGAGGCCATACGACTAGATGTTTAAGAGAACTGTATGAGCAAAATGAAGAAGTAGATCAAGTTTTAATTTTTTCATTGATAGCATGTGATCCAGTAAATCCTGATGAGGTCGTTAAAAAAAATGTTTGGATAAAACAAATGGATGAAGAAATTGATGCCATAGAAAGAAATAATACTTGGGATCTTGAAGATTTTCTTGATAATAAAAATTGTATTGGTGTCAAATGGATTTATAAGACTAAGTTAAATGTTGATGGTGAAGTTGAAAAATACAAAGAGAAATTGAGAGTTGCATATTAGGAAAGCATCATAGAGAGAAATTCATCTCTGGAGTCTCATATAGAGGAAAAACACCATTGGAGCTAGTACACACAAATTTTGTGTGGGACGATGAAAACACCTTCCTTGACTGGTAATGTTTATTTTATGACTTTCATTGATGATTTCAGTTGAAAAACTTGGGTGTATTTCTTGAAATAGAAATCTCAAGATTTTGATGTGTTTTAAAGTTTTAGAGCTATGGTTGAAAAGGAGAGTGACAGATTTATTAAAGTCTGGAGATCAGATAAATGAGGTGAGTCTATGTTAAATGATTTTGTGGAATTTTGTCAATATTATGGAATTAAGAGACAGTTTACTGCTCGCTACACTCCACAACAAAATAGAGTGGTATAAAGAAAGAATCGAACCATTATGAACATGGCTCGAAGTATGTTGAAGGAGAAGCATATTCCCGATGAATATTGGGGAGACGTTGTTCCTTGTTCATTGTATATTCGGAACAGAAGTTCAACTAAGAGCGTGAAGGACCGAGTTCCCCAACAAGCATGGAGTGGTAAGAATAGTAGAATATCTCATTTGAGTATTTTTGGGTGTGTAGCTTATGCACATGTACCTAAAGAGATGAGGAGAATGTTAGATGACAGAAGTCATAAGTGTATTTTTCTAGATATAGTAAAGAATCTAAAGCATATAGAATCTATAATCCCATCTGCAAGAAGTATGTTGTCATCAGATATGTGGTGTTTAAGGAAGAAGAAGCGTGGGATGGAAGCATAGATAAAATGGTTGCAGAGGATTTTGTTACACCTCATGTAGAAGATGAAGGAGATGACTAGGGCATACAGGGTGGACAGTTAAATCCACATATGTCTACACCAGTAGTAAGAACACCTGTGAGAACATACAGAACTCTAGAACATGATGAACCATCAAGTGTTGGTGGACAGCGAGGAACAAGATCGGAGGTAAGTAATGAATCAAATCCTACATTAGCTTCATTAAGAAATAGAGTTAGAGGTCAGACGACTAGAAGTTTAATAGAACTATATGATCAAAATGAAGAAGTAGATCGAGTTTTAGTTTTTTCATTGATAGCATGTATCTAGTAAATTTTGATGAGGTCATTAAAAATAATGTTTGGATAAAGGAAATGGATGAAGAAATTGATGCCATAGAAAGAAATAATACTTGGGATCTTGAAGATTTTCCTGATAATAAAAATTGTATTGGTGTCAAATGGATTTATAAGACTAAGTTAAATGTTGATTGTGAAGTTGAAAAAAACAAACCTAGACTTGTAGCTCAGGGGTTTAGTCAACAACTCGGTGTTGATTACAATGAGACTCTTACACCTGTATCCAGACTTTATACAATAAGGATGGTATTAACTGTTGCTGCTCATAATAAATGGTATGTGCATCAAACATATGTAATGTTTTCTTTTTTGAATGGATTTTTAGAAGAAGAGGTTTAGGTGAAACAACCTCTTGGATATGAAATTGATGGACAAGAAGACAAGGTATACATATTAAAGAAAGCATTGGATGGATTGAAACAAGCACCCAGAGTATGGTACAACATGATTGATGAGTATTTGAACAATGAAGGATTCAGCAAAATTCCAAGTGAGCCAACCTTGTATACAAAGGTAAACCAAGAAGGTAAAATACTGATTATTTGCTTAGATGTTGATGATTTGATATTCACTGGAGATCTTTCAGTAGATGAGTTTAAAATAGCCATGAAAACAAAATTTGAGATGATTGATTTAGGAATGATGAAATATTTTCTTGGTATTGAACTAACTCAATCCCAGGATGGTGTTTTTATCAATCAAACTAAGTATGCAAATGATGTACTGAAAAGATTCAGAATGATGAATTGTAAGCCAACTATAGCTCCAATTGCAACTAGCACAAAAATCAGTAAGGAGGATGATGGGTCAAAATTTGATCCAACATTGTATAAGAGATTGGTAGGAAGTCTCATGTACTTGACTACAACAAGACCTGATATAGTGTTTACAGTAAGTTTACTTTCAATATTTATGGAGTCTCCAAAGAACACCACTGGCAAGATGGAAAGAGGATCGTGAGATATATTGTTGGAACAACAATTTTTGGTTCCAGTATACATCAAATTCAAATTTTAAGTTGATTGGATATACTGACAGTGATTTTGTAGGTTCTACAGATGATAGAAGGAGAACATCTGAATATGTATTCAGTTTTGGATTGAGATTAGTAGCATGGGCTTCAAAGAAGTAGCCCATAGTGACATTATCCTCTGTTGAGGCAGAGTATGTTGTAGCAACAATAGCTTCATGTCAAATTGTGTGGATAAGAAGAACTCTTTTTGAGTTGCAACATGAATAAGATAAACCAAATCATTTCTGTGACAATAAATCAACCATTGCACTATCAAGAAATCATGTCTTTCATAAAAGAAGTAAGCATATTGATACAAGGTATCACTTTATTCGAGAACTGATAAACACGAATGAAATCAATATGGAATTTTGCAGATGAGAAAATTAGTTTGCAGACCTATTTACAAAACCTTTGGGGAAAGAGTTGTTTGAGTTTCATAGAGAAAACATAGGGGTTTGTAATTTGTAACCATTGTTAATCAACATAAATCTAGTGTTACAAAGTTTTGCTTTTGGGTGAAATAATTAAGGGGGAGCATGTTGGAAAGTAATTAATTACTCCACCACCCAAATTGGTAACCACCAATATTTTGAAGAGCCTCCCCCGCCACACTGCTTTATCCATTCAATATTTCAAGAGGCAGCCACCGCCCGCGTTGAGCTTATTAAATTTGTGAAGAGCCACTATCATTAAAGTATTTTGAGTTTACGAAACATGAAGAATCAGTACTAGCAATTGCATTCATCCACTGTATTTATGAAAGGCCAACACAGTCCTCATTTTGTCAGCCTGTAGAATTTCAATGAGACAGAGTATTTATTTCTACAGAGATAATTTTGTAACGAAGGGTCAATTAGCATTTAATGACTGATTATATTGAAACACTATAAATATCCATCCATGTAATCTTGAAGTAAAAAACAAAGTTTTTACTTTGGATTTTATGTTATACTCTCTTTATGAGTTTGTAAACTCATATTTATTTTGAAGTTATTTTGCTGTAGCAAGTTAAGAGATCCGAATTTATTTTTGAGTATAGATGTGTTAAATGTGTTTGATTGCTGAAACAGAGTATTATCCTAAGTTTTATGAACATAGGGGTCATCAAATCAAAGTTAAATTACTTGCTGATACAGTTCCTGTAGAATACAGTTTGCTACTAGAGTTTGCTGAAATAGTTCCTGCAGAATACAGTTTCCTGAAACAGTTGCAAAACTTTATTTTATTGTTGAAAGTCATCCTGTAGGTGATAGTTTATGAGTTTAGTGATTTGTGCGTGTTGATGTGAGTAAGAAAAACATTCTCCTACAGTTATGGCATATATTCAAAGATTAAAAAAAAGTACTCGGATATTTGAACTCCACTTTCATTGTTGTTATCCTGTAGAAGAAATATTTTGTATCCTTTGATGACTACAAATCGATCTCGTGTTGTAATGTCATTTACAAACTTGTGTCGAAAATTATTTCTATGCACCTCAAGCTTATTTTGGGTTAGATTATTTTGAAAGAACAATTTGTATTTTTACAACAATTAATGCATTATGTGGTGGCCCTTTCTATGGAAGTGATCGAATCTATTAAGAGATGAAAATTTGAAGCTACTATCCTCAAAATTGATTTATCAAAAGATTATGATTTGGTGAGCTAGGTTTTTCTACGCTTGCTTCTCCTTTAGATAGGCATGCATCCTAACACAGTCAATTGGGTTATGGGGTGCTTGCAATCCGTCTCATTTGTTGTTATGATCAATGGCTCCCCTTCCACCTTTCTTCGAGCTTCTTACAGATTGTGGAAAGGGTTTCCTTTATCACATTCTCTCTTTTTTATGGTAGTGGATGGACTGAGAAAAATAATAGTAGAAACAAAAGATAAGGGTCTCATGTGGGGTATCAAGGACTCTTGGTTTGATCTCCTAACTAATCTTCTCTTTGTCCATGACTTTTTTCCTTTTGTCTATGGGACTCTCCAAGACCTTAAAACTCAAAGATATTTATTATCGTTATACAAGTGATGCCCAAAATTTTTTTATTTCAAATTGTTAGATTTTAAGCATTAATTCAATATGCTATAGGATCTTCACTGAGAGAATAACATGTACAGTATATCAATGCATAACAATCATATCAAGCATGTCAATCATCACAAGAATCAAAAGCATGAGACAATGGACACATAGATTTTTTCGTGGGGAAAACCCTAAGGTGAAAAACCCCACAACTTCCTCAGAGATAGATAGAGCAATGGATCAACCAAAGTACAACCAAATACAATAGATAGTCTCCTACTATGCAGCTTGATCCTCCTCCTTCAATGTGCACCACTTTCCGAGTGAGTTCTGAGATGATCAAAATAGAGAATCCTAACTCTCTATTTATACTTGTCCTGACCTGCCTAATTAATTATGGGGCCGACTTGTCTAACTCAGCCTAATAACCCCAGTTACGTATATATTGGGCCGACACCCACATCAGGTAATTTAATAACCCATCGGCAAGTTAATCTACTTGCGACACTTGTCAATACAAATGATGACACTTCCTTATAGAGGAATAACACATCTCTTATAAGGGTACAATAAATATATAGATGAAATACATTCCGAAGTTACATAAACATCAACACAAATATTCTACCCAATGGGTTGAGGAATGATGTTAGAGTGTACACTTTGCTTTTGGGAGAAAGGACATGGATTCAAGTTTCAAACATTTGGTTCTTTATCTTAAACCAAATGCTTAAAATTCATGGACTAGATCTATCTATATATAAAAAAATTGAAGCACACAATTTTGTATGGGAAAACAGATTATTGTCCAGAAGGGGATGTCTCATCCTTATCAAGTCAATCTTGGAGAGTATCTCGGTATACTAAACCTCCATTTCTAGTGTCCCTAAGGGTATCCTTTCTAAAATCCACAAGAAGTGCTTTCGATATTTTTTTTTGCATAAATGTTCCTCTAATGGTATACCTTTAGTTAATTAGAATACAATTACAATTCCAAAACCCTTTGGGGTTTGGTTCTAAATAACATCTTCTTATTAAGTCAAGATATCAATGCAAAAAACGTTTGCAGGATCAATCATAACTCTTCTCTTTTGGGGAAGAGTTATGAGATCAAAATATATCGTAGGAAAATCAATGGAAGAATGGTGTAGAGATCCAAGGAATTCAACAAAGAATGGATCCATTGTCTATAAGGAATTGATGGGGGTTTTCCCTCTTATTGAGAATTGGACAGTTGAAATTGGAGATAATAGGGAAATTATAATTGGTGCATAAGGACCCTTGGCTAGGTTCCAAGGATGATTTTCATTTTCCAATAAACTTGATTCAAGATCCTCACAATGCTAATATCTTCTCCCTCTATGATGCAAAATCCTAATCCCCCGATAATGCGGAGATAGAGATTGGAAATCTGGTGTAGAAATTAATCTTATAGATCTTATAGATGAGGAATATCCCGAGTGGAGTCTTCAGGTTAGCACCTGTATTCAAATTTGGTTAGGTTCTGAGATGAAGATGAGGATTATTTGTGCTTGTATAAAAATCCAACCATGAGTGAACACACAATCAAGTTGGGATATGAGGCCCTAGTTCGTCTCTCTATTCTCAGGTGAAACAAAATGGTGGTGGGCCTATGCATGGAAGCATCATGGCCCGCTCAAGTGAAAATTAACTCTTTGGTTGGAACTACAAAATAAACTTATAACATATGACAATGGGATCAAGAAGGTATGGATTAGCCCAAATCATTGTGCTATTTGTAAATCAAATAATGACTCCATCTCTTGCTTGTTCATTTTTTCTCCCTATGTAGTCGAGTTGTGGTCATTGGTGGATTGTATTTTCAATCCTTCTAAAGGGTAGAACAAACTAAGCTCAGATGAATATGTCCTTGCATGGTTACATAACTCTTCTGTTAAGGATGAAGGATATTTTCTAGGTATTTGGACTCAATGTATTTGGTGGGATCACAATTCGCATATTTTCAATGACAAATTTACATTGGCTGGTGTGACAACATTTCTCCCCAATAAATTGTGCAAGGATTACAAGGAAAATCTCAATAAAAAATTGAGGATAATACTTATTATGATTTAAATTGAGCCTCAGATTTTGTGGGGATTTTTTATGGTGTTAGTAGAGGAACATAGCTCAAGTGTGTAGCAGGTGTCATTTTGTACATCAATCATAGACATTATTTCTTTGTTTCTATACCCTAGGAATTGGCACTAACACTAAGGTCGAATTTTCAGCTTTATGGGCCCTTCTCCATTTAGCATGGAAGTGAGGGATTTAAAAAATTCAAGTAATTTGTGACTCTAAACTAGTGATTCATTGGGCCTGTAATAAGTCTAAGGTGGTTGATGGTAGCCTTGCAGCCCTTCATTAGGAGATACAAAACATTCTCTAGTCATTCCAAAGGTACTCTTCCAAGCATATCTATAAAGAAAATAAATTATCTAAAAAATCTCTAGAATTGCAGCCTCGTTCCTCTGGTTTCTATGAGTTTTGGGATGTATAAGAGATGGACACCATGGAATTCCATTTCTAAATTTTTTATTCAATTGAAATGCCATATTTTATGTTTTTATCCTTAGTTTGTGAAGTTTTCAACCTAAGGATACAACCAGCTTATATCTATTATATTACAACAATACAGGGTAGGGGCTGCTTTTGAATTTCTTTTGAGAAGAAAAAGAATTATTGTTTTCTCTTCTCAGTTTGAAAACATTGTGTTCTAAAAAAAAATTGAAGATTATTATAAATAAATGTATAATTTCAATTATGCACAATGAATAAGACTGATGCTCCCAAAAAGATTCATTCTTTCAATATTCTAACTAGACCTAAAGCTATATATCCATATTAATAAAAATATTTTTGTTTCGAAAAAAAAAGTATGTAATAATATAAGATAAATACATAATATAGCCTTATATAAGATATAATGATATTTATCTATTTGAAATTTAAGTTTAAATGATTAATTTTATCTTTAGCAATGAATAATAAAAATTAAAAATTCCCCACTATAATTGGAAAATTTCAAAACTTATTGTTCTCTAAATTGATAGAAAGTGGGTTATATCTTTAAACAAGAGCCTCATGTGGGCAGTGTCCATGACAGAGCGTGAAAATAGAGCCGAGTGCCATGGTTGTCCATGGTAATCACAAGCATTTGTTGGTTTAATTGTTGTTGCTTCTACCATTGAATGTCATTGTCATTAATTTGATCCAAGTTCAATCTATTAACATGGAATTCTAGGCCGAAGGCACCATTAAAACCATCTCTAACTTGTGAAATAGCTACAGTGGATGAGGTAGCTACCACCCGTGACTCCGAAATTGAACCTAGATCTCCATGAACAGCCATTGATGCACCTTGGTCTGCTCTTCTGCAACTTATACGTGGCGATTCTAGACCCGTGATTAAGTTAACGCTCTTTAGAAGGCTAGTCAGATTTGTCAAATTAACCAACATGCAACTAATAACCAACTCAGCCACCTATTGATTAACTTCTGCCACATTTACTTGTTCTTCAACGCTGTTTTTCCTTCCATTAAATATATAACTAGGGTATTACCATCTGTAAAGCATTGCATTAGTGAGTTTTGTAGTGATAATTTTTCTTTGTTTTTCTTGTGCACAGTAAGACTAGTCAAATTTCCTGTGTGTAAACAAAGCATACTTTGTTTTACAGTTTTTTGTAATGGAGGTACTCAACACTCTTTTGTTACTGTTTGGAATAAAAAAATTTGTCAGTGATTTTCTGAATATTTTTCATAAGCTAGCTGTTATTCACTGATTAGATTTTTCAAACAGAATTTATATTTGAATCTGTAATTTTCTGGGTGTGACTCCTCAGGGAGCACTTAACTCCATTTGTTCAGATTCTTCATTTGGTATCAGAGCGTAGGTTTGTGGTTGTTTGTATCCAGAAGAAGGAGATAATGGCCCAAACTAACAGTTCAGTCTAGTACCAGATTCCTCTTTTCTGTGGGGAAAATTATGAGTATTGGAGTGTGAAGATGAGAACTTTGCTCATCTCACAATATTTATGGATGCTTGTTTCCTCAGGGTTCACAGAGCCAGCTGATCAAGCTGCATATACTACGTTATCAACTGATCAGAAGTTAGAATTGAAGGAGAATAGGAAAAGGGATGCTAAGGCTCTCTTTCTTCTTCAAACAGGAGCTGATATCTCTGTATTTCCAAAAATTTCAGAATGTGGAAATTCCTTTATTGCTTGGGAAATTCCTAAAAAGTTTGATCCAATTACTGTTGCTATAGAAGAGTCAAGGGATTTATCTCAGCTAACCCTTACTGATTTATTTGGTAGTCTTCAAGTTCATGAAGACGGATTGAAAAAAAATGAGGAACCTTTTGATCAGGCTTTTCAAAGTAAGTTGAAAGTTGATGAGAAGAAGAAGTAACTTTCAGCTGCCATGACTGAAGCTTCTGCTCCTTTTTTTAGAGGAGGTAGAGTTCATGGCAGAGGCAGAGGAAGAGGTGGCCGAGGTAGAGGAAGAAGCAACAGCTCTGGTAGAGGCATTTTTCATTGCAGCTACTGTAACAAAGATGGTCACTGAAAGCTATTGTTTTAAGAAGAAGAGAGACACCTCTCAAGCAGCAAATTTCAGTAAGGAAGAAGGTGAAACCTCTCAAACTCTTTTTTTAACAAGTAATTGCCTTGAAGCTCAAGATGATTTTACATGGTATTTAGATAGTGGTTGTTCAAATCACATGACTGGAAACAAAAGTCTGTTTGTAAAGTTGGATGAGAGTGTGAAGGGAAAAGTAAATTTTGGCAATGATAATGAAACTTATATAATGGGTAAAGGTACCCTTGCCATAAAAATCAAGAATGGAGGGGTTATGTATGTACAAGATACTTTGTTTGTTCCAGGTTTAAAGCACAATTTGATTAGCATAGGGCAGCTAATTTCTAAAAATTATAAAACTGTTTTTGAAGGAAGGTTTTGTCAGATTTTTAACAATACTGCCCTAGTGGTTGAGGTTCCTATGACAGAAAATAGGATGTTTTTGCTGAGAATGGAATCAAATGTAACTTGTTTGAAGGCCGTTGTTGATGTGTCTTGCCTTTGGCACAAAAGGTTAGGACACCTTGATTTTGGATCTCTTTCTATGCTAGAAAAGAAGAATTTAGTAAGAGGTTTATCCTCTTTCACAAATCCTAATAACAAGCTATGTGAGGGTTGTGTAATAGGGAAGCAACATAGAAATAGATTTCCTTCTCATCAATTTAGAGCAGCAGAGCCTTTGGCCTTAGTACATGCAGATATTTGTGGCCCAATGCAAACTTTGTCCCTTGCACAGAACAAATATTTCCTTCTTTTTGTCGATGATTTTTCAAGAATGTCATGGGTTTATTTTCTAATTGAGAAGTCTCAAGCTTTTAGCTTTTCTTCATAAATTTAAAGCACGTGTTGAGAAGGAATCAGGGTTCTATTTGAAAGTTTTAAGAACTGATAGAGGAGGAGAGTTCACCTCCAATGATTTTAAATATTTTTGCAACTCTCATGGCATCAAAAAGGAGTTAACTGCAGCCTATACTCCTCAACAAAATGGTACAGCAAAAAGGAGAAACAAAACAATTGTAGAGATGGCTTGATGTATGTTAAAACAAATGTCTTTGCCAAACATATATTGGGCAGATGCAGTGCATTCAACACTATATATTCTCAATAGAAGTCCTACAAAAATGGTAAAGAACTCTACTCGCTATGAAGCTTGGTTTTGTAGAAAGCCAACTATTTCTCATTTGAAAATTTTTGGATCTGTATGTTATGTTCATATTCCTTCTTATCTAAGACAAAAACTTGATGGAAAGTCTATAAAATGTATTTTTATTGGATACTCAGATGAGAGTAAGGATTATAGGTGTTATGATCCTCTCACGGATAAGCTTTATGTAAGTAGATACGTGATATTTGATGAAGGGGGAGTTTATTTTAAGGATGAAAGTGAAGATAAATTGGTTACTCCACATATTAAGAATTTAATCCTTGATGATAATGATTCATCAAAGCATCCATCTATAGTGACAATTTCAGGTTCATCTACAAGAGGTTCTCCATCAAAGGCATCTTCATCTAGTTCATCTACAAGTAGTTCTCCATCAAAGGTATCTTCATCTAGTTCATCAAGAAGTTCTAAGGATGATACACAAGCAGCATCTCCATCTATTTTTCCTAGAAAAACCAGAAGTTTGAAACAAATTTATGAAACATCAAGATATGCTAATGATCAATTTGCTCTTGTTTCTTCTGCAAATATTGAGCCTTTCAATTTTAAAGAAGCTTGTTTTGCTAAGCCATGGGTGCAAGCAATGGAGGATGAAATATCTCAAATACTAAAAAATGACACATGGGAGTTAGTTGAACTTCCTCATGGAAAATCTTCCATTGGAGTAAAGTGGGTTTACAAGCTAAAATTTAATATGGATGGAAGCATTTCAAAACACAAGGCACATTTAGTTGCAAAGGGGTATGTGCAACAAGAAGCCATCGACTTTGAAGAGACATTTTCTCCTGTAGCAAGAATGGAAACTGCAAGAACTTTTCTTTCCATAGCATCTTAGTTAAAACTAACAGTTTATCAAATGGATGTTAAATCTGCTTTCTTAAATGGATATTTAAAGGAAGAAGTTTATGTTGAATAGCATCAAGGCTTTATTGTTGAAGGTAACAAAGATAAGGTGTATAAGCTTAAGAAGGCACTTGATGGTCTTAAACAAGCTCCTAGAGCTTAGTACTCTAGGATTGATAAATAATTTCATGATCATGGTTTTGTTAAGTGTTCTTTTGAAAGTGCAGTCTACAAAAAGGTCATTGGATAAAATTTTGTTATTCTTTGCTTGTATGTAGATGACTTAATATTTATGGGCACCTCAATATCACTTGTGAAGGAATTTAAAGAAGAGATGAAATCAGAATTTGAGATGTTTGATTTGGGAAAAATGCAATATTTTCTGGGCTTGCAAATCAGACAAACAAATGAAGGTAAATCTATTTGCCAAACCAAATATGTTGAAGACATGTTGAGGAAGTTTAACATGCAGAATTGTAAAGATGTGAGTACTCCTCTTGTTGTTGGAAGCAAATTGATGAAAGAAGATGAATCTTCTCTCTAGTATGCCACTCTCTATAGATCCATGATTGGCAGCTTAATGTATCTGACCACTACTAGACTAGACATTATGTTTTCTGTAAGTCTGGTTGCTAGGTTCATGAATCAACCTCATGAGTCTCATTGGAAAGCAGCTAAAAGAATACTCAGATATGTAAGTGGTACCAGATTTTTTGGATTGATTTATAGTGCTACTAATGATTTCAATGTGGTAGCATACACAGATGCAGATTGGCTAGGTAGCCTGGATGATCATAAAAGTACTTCAGGATATGCCTTTTCTTCTTGGAGGAAATATTGTTTCCTAGAGCAGCAAAAAGCAACCCACAGTTGCTCTTTCTATAGCCAAAGTTGAGGACATTGCAGCATCATCTACAAGCACTCAAGTCATTTGGATGGCAAGATTGTTAGAAGAATTGGGCATGGAAATTTGTAAACCTATTAAAGTTTATTGTGACAATCAAAGCACAATATCTATGACAAAGAATCCAGTTTTCCACAGCCGGAGTAAACACAATGACATTCGCCATCACTTCATTAGAGAGCTTGTCCAACAAGAGTTTCTATAAATCTGAAGATCAGCTTACAGACATTTTTACGAAGGCTCTTCCAAAGGATCGGTTAGAGAAACTCAGATCACAGTTGGGAATCCTCAAACTTGACATCAAGGGGGAGAATGAAAAACGTGCTGCCTAAGTTTTCGGCATGCAACTAATAACCGACTCAGCCACCTGTTGATTAACTTCTGCCACATTTACTTGTTCTTCAACTGCGTTGTATTGCCTTCCATTAACTATATAACTAGGGTATTACCATCTGCAAAGCATTGCATTAGTGAGTTTTGTAGTGATAATTTTTCTTTGTTTTTCTTGTGCACAATAAGACTAGTCAAATTTCCTGTGTGTAATAGAGCATACTCTATTTTACAGTTTTTTGTAAGAAAGGTACTCGGTACCCTTTTGTTACTGTTTGGAATAAAAAAATTTGTCAGTGATTTTCTGAATATTTTTCATAAGCTAGCTGTTATTCACCGATTGGATTTTTCAAACAGAATTTATATTTAAATCTGTAATTTTTTGGGTGTGACTCCTCAAGGAGCACTTAACTCCATTTGTTCAAATTCTTCATGGTGGAAGAAGGTTGGTTTGCTGAGAACTGGTAGCGAAAATTTCCAAGATCCCTATAGAGTTGTTACAATTTTACCTCTTAATAAATACTGATTTCCCACCCTCAAAACTTGATGTTGGTGTAGTGATCAGCTAGTGTAGGGAACCCCAAAGCCATTGACTGCTTCGTTGAGAAGACTGAAATAAACCAAATGAAGGGTTGGAAGACTCGTGTGGTCTAAATTGGGAGAGCATCCGTTAAACTCATGGTTGTCATTGGTAGCAGAAGTACTTGAAGTAGTGGGATCAATATTTTGCACGCCGCAATTAACAAGTTGATACCCCGTTCTCTTGGTTCTCTAGTTCTTTCTACACCCGCCCCCAATAGGGACATTCCTTAGAGAGCCTCCATTAGTCCAATATAGTCTGCAAAGAAATAACCAGGTTGAGATAAGCTCTAGTTGTTGTAGCAAAATTTGGTGTTGGACAAATCACAACGAGGACACTTGAGTGCTACTTGATCTTTGTTTGGCTTCTGTCCTATCCATCAAACTGAGCCTTAAACAAGGGCGTAGAATCTCTTAAAACGGTTTGAACACCAAATTATGCATTTCACGATGAATAAAATTCAATGGATCATTAATTTAAGCACTTGATTGCAATAAACCCAAAATTCAAATGTTGTAAACAGACACAGATAAGTGTGTAAACCCAGAATTCAAATGGTCTTAAAAGATAGATAAATATGTAAGCTTGAATCTTTAGCTAGATTTTTATGTTAAAAACCGATTGTCGCTGAGCATTAATTTCGTGCTCAATTGTAATCTCTAATAGACATAATTTTTTAGAGAGCCACATGATATTTTGTACGAAAGGATTCTAATGCAACATGGTTCAATAACAGAGATATCATTAAAAACTTACTTCCAAAGATTCATTAAAAACTATCAAGGGAATGGTCTTTGTATTTATGAATAAATCTCTAATGAAGATGGCATGGTGTTTCTAATATTTATGAATAAAATCTCAGACTATCATTTCTCCAGTAGGATTCCATTAATGGACCACCATATACTATATTGGAATTGATTCGTATAGATTAGCCATATCTATCTATGTTACATTTTTCAATTAAGTAAATGGAAAACTATGTTGCACCTTTTACTTCTGATCTGACTTTTACCGAAGCATGTGACGAGTTAAACAAGCAACCCCTTCATTCTGTTCAATAAAAAAGATGGTGAATTAAACCTGTTGGGTTGATCGAGATATGTGTTGAGTATTCCAGATTCATTGGATTGATTTACAGGTGTTGGCCTTTGATTTTTGTAGAGGATTTGTTAGAATGGGCCGATAACTCTCAATCTGTTAATGTTATCGGCCGTAAAATTGAGATTCTGAAAAAGGGCTATGGTGGAAAGATACCCAAGTACTTCACTCTGGCAATTCTTTTAACTTGGCATTTTGTACTTATCCTTTGTTAAGTTATTTCATGTACGTGAACTTTAAGATCATATCTTTGGCTATTAATAAGATCCTGGAGAGACGAGTTTACTTCCATTGAGGGTCTCGTTACTGGGTTTCATTGTCATGTGAAAGCTTGCTGAAATAGCATTTAAAGATCTGGCATTCTTAGTATTCTTGGATACACTTTTAAGCACTTCACTGTGTGGAGTCATCTTGGTTGTAAGGTTAATTGCTTATTTATTAGTTGTACACTGCATTTTGACTCTATAAAATCCGGCCTTACTTTTGACATCTAAACCATATGATCTTTATCTTCAAATTGGTTATCATGTTTGAGTTGAGATTTTACGTTTTTAAAGAAGGTAATCAATGACACTGTCATCGTGACTAGAGTTCACATTTTTGTCCATAATCTGGAAGCAGAATGGAGACCGCGAATATTATCCAGCCTGCTGCAGGCCATTTAATGCAGCGGTAGCAGACTGGTTGGCCATTGGATCTCAAGATGCAGCATCGGCCAACCTGCCTGCTGCCGCCCATTAATCTGCCTATTGGATATAGATCGTCCAGTGGAGACTATATGGAGAACACAATATACTCATTGCATAGTGATGTCAATGTGGACAGATGGAAGTTAAAATCCTTCCTTCAAATCCCAAAAATGACATCATAAAATTTCAACCAATCAAAGTTTTAATAATAATTAAAGTTAGTTTAATACAGAAATTCAACATCAAACTTTTAACTTGCTAATTCAAAAAACATTTTGTACTTCTAAATTAATATGTCCAAAATAAAAACAATATGTAACAGATATAATAATATTTAAAAATAATAATAAATATAAAAAAGTATTACAGTTGTCATTCCTGCTTCTGTTATACGATATGAAACTAGTTGAAATATTACAACCGCGTTGGTGACAATAAGGAACAGTTCAACAAAACTTTGGCATGGAGATTCCTTTTAATAATGCTGACAAAATTGATTGAATGATGGGAGGTGACATATTTCAATAAACATGGACGTTTTATTCCATTAAACATACTACCAGTTATTTAAAGCTTTCATGCGAGGTAGGTTAGGTAGAATGGAATGGGACCCGTTTCATTCGTTTGAGTATGGGGCATTGATATCGAAAAAGGAGCACTCATCTCTGAATCACTATCCAAGTTTCAATATATTATACAGTGTCTCCCCGAAAAAGCTGCTGGATTCATTCACTGACGGGCCTCTACTTTATTGAAATATATTATGTAGAGAAACTTACACGCAAACCCAGATTACTGTGTAGTCAAGCCGACCCACTAAGGAGATTTTTTCAAGGTGATGCGGAGGTATCATACATTAATTTATCTATTGTATTTGTTATCAGATGATGTTGCTATAATCCTTGTCAGACCGTGAGGATGGATTTGTGAAAGAATCTGGTCCACGTTATCCATCTGACTCTAACATCGACCTTCCGTGTGGTTGCTGCACCACTGCAGAAGTGAGTCATGGCGATTTTAGGTTTGGAATTGGATAGAGAGCCACCCAAGTGAAGTGGGTCATGGCCACTTCACATGCGATGTTGTTATGGACAGAAATCTAACCCAATGTTGCTATGAGCATCTTCTTACATTATAAGAGTTACTGAGGACGATAGAAATTGGACTGCAATGTTCAAACTTAATAATAGAGATGTAGACAATGGAGACATTCCTTGAACGTTGCCAAGTGCGTAAGCTTGAGGGCCCTACTCCATTTTCACATAGGCGTTACAGAATTAAAGGAATGACAGAGATTATCAGGTGTATTCCAGGCAGAGAGGGATTGCTACTTTTGTAGGAGCTGATAACTCAATCACACTAATTTCATCTATGTATCGACTCTTTCTAGGTTTTAGTAGATATTCTCGTAGCTGCAATCACATAGAGTCCGGTAAAGTCTCAATCATGGTGATATCGGTCATTATTCTTCTGGTAGAATAGAGCTGGGTTTACAACTACATGGACCACGCAAAAAACTTTTGCCACAAAAGTGAAAACAACTATTGGTATGTGTGATCATGGGCAAGTGCTTCCACGAAGTCAAGATGCTGGTGGTGACATTAGAGGTGGTGACAACAATAATGAGTTTTATGAATTGCTATAGAATTTGCTAGAGTGAAGGGAAATGCCTTATCCTATTGATGTATAATTGGTTATCACTATTTAACAATATCCATCTAGATAATAATTTATCTATATTATGCCTTTGTCCATTCATCACCTTTCATGTAAGCTAAGAGAAGCCAAACACCATGTCGCAACTTCTCTAACACTAACACACTTCTAACAGTACTCATTTTGTAAACATGCATGCATGTTTTTTTTCAGGAATGTACTTTCTCAAGAGCCACCCCACCTCCAACAATAACCTGTCCTTCTGAAGTAGATCTCCTTCTATCTAAATCACCTGCAAAATTGAACAAACATAACCACAAACCAAATCAATAGTAATTCTACATAGACTTAACCATGATAGGAGATATCAAAATTTAATATGTGTAGAGAATTATGCTCTCAGGGTGTGCACAATGTAGATATGAATTTTAGTTGACGAGTTGCATCAAACATAAATATAAATAAATAAATGTATAAAAAGGGGACATTACACACACAGTACCTCATCTCTAAGGAGCTTGATTCCCTAGTTTAAGTAGCATTGTTGGCCAATGTGGATGTTCCATCCCTGGGCCAAAAAACTAGCAATCTATAACTAACCGTGTGATGTTGTCAATTGTTACAATCTCCTAATGCTGTTGACACAAATCGAGTTCTTTTCGAACATGTAGCGAAGTTGTCTTTACCCAGATCTATGAATGTAAAAGGTGCTCATCTTCCTCTAACTCCTTTGGATATTGTGGTTGTATATTTGTGGTTATGATGGTATAAATGAGTTTTGTGTCAATGATATACTTTCCCTTATTTAGTTTTAGGTCATTGTAGGAGTCTATTTTCTACTCTAAGGCTTTAATCCCAATAAAAAATGATGACTTCTTCAAGTGACATTATTCAGTGTTGTGCCGAGTGTTGCTCAGAAATTAATCCTATGACTTGGAAGTTACTGAGGTCACCAACATACTATCTAAGAATTACAGAATATAAGGCAATATGCACGCATACAACAAGATCTTTCTTAATGAAAAATAACTAGGGTTGATAAGTTAAGCAAAGAGTACCTTGAATACTAGAAGGTTGATCCAAGCTTGAAACCCTCTATTCTTGCTTCGCAATCTTGACTAAAGAACCTACAAAATAGAGATACCCTCCTAAAAAAAATTGGCTAAATAAACATGAATAATCACATATGAAACTCATACATAAGCAAGGCATGAAAAAATCACCAAATTCAATTCACACATTAGACAAAAGTGTTTATGGAAGTAAAATCTCTTTTATTAATCATATGAATGACAACAAATGGATACACTTGATTCTGTAGCAGCACTGATGAAACCAAGTTCTAGGCTCTTGCTCCTATCTCATGGCCATCCCCTTGTATCTATAGCAAGGCTAGGAAGATAGCTTTGAGAGGAAAACAGTTGGGGACAGTATGGAAGTTAAAGAAACTCTTTTAACTACCCCAAATTTGATTTTAGTTTTTATCTTTCATGATTTTAAGAATAACCCGCTATTATAGGCCTAACAACAGGCAGTTGACCCATGAGTAAGCTACAAATAAGTAGTGAGTGCAACATTTTAGGCAAAACTATAGGGGGTAAGTGGACCACCATTGGGTGACTCGTGAGATGTTAGCTAGGGAGTCGCGGTTAGGTCCTAAAGGTGTATCACAAAAATAGAATAAACTTGATAAATAATGAATGATCAAGGCTACAAGCATCTATATAAAATTAGGGCCCTTCAATCCATAGTGTCCTTTTGTGTGATTAACATTTCGATGCCATCACAGATGGAGAAGTGTCAATTTGATTGATAACAAATGCCCCCTAATGTCTGAGGTCAGAAGGGTAAATGATGGTTGAAATGCATTACAAACAAGGAAGTGGAGGAGCGCAAGAGTCACAGAAACAGAGTTCCAACAGTACCTGAAACAAAATCAAGGTTAGTGTACAGTATAATCTTGACATAATATCATGTTTAGAATGACAGAACATGATCTCCAATAGATATTTGAAAGTGATGTATATAGCATGGCCAATAAAATTCAAGCATGGATCCATGTCACAACGGAGAACATAGCCATAAAAAAAAAACTTGATCTATGTCTCATGAGGATCCAAATGAGTAGGGCTCAGTCTTGCGCAGCTTGGGAAATAACAAATTGGAACACAACTATTATAGACCCAAGGTATTCAAACAAACCAGTGATCAAGGTACGAATCCTAAACCATGTGAATAAGAGAGTTGGTGTTGAACATGGAGGATACCGTTTGATTGCCAATCAATAATGTAAACCGTTAACAAATGCAAGGACAAGGACACCCACCAATGATAAAAATGGGGTCCAAGGTACCTAGTACATTCTTACATATGCGAATAAAGTGTCTTGAAGCTGAACACTTGAAGAATCTATCGATTAAGGGACATTGATGTAATCCCATAACTCAACAGTGAGAGGATCTACCACTAATGACTGTAAATATCAAGGTACTATTGAGGACTCTAAGTCTACTTCCTAGAGAAAAATGAGTTGAAGTCAACAGGAATAGACACGTGAGAAGGGAGACATTAATGAATCCTTCATCATCTCACACGAGGAACACTTGGAGATTGAGTTAAAATAAAACTGAGGATATACTGACATACATGATGGCTGACATGAGGAGTCAAGGTAAACTACAAAATGGCCGACATAGGGGTAATCCTTGAACATTGAACAAAATATTAGAGTGACTTAGGAAGATTTGGACATACAGGAAACATAATAGAAGTTTGTCATGTATGAGACATAAGAAACTTTCCATATGATTGGAAAAGTAACCAATCACAGGAGTAAACAGCTCTGTAATCAAGTTAAATCCTAAAGCCAAAACTAAGACCCATTGGCTCAAGACAAGTTCTATGTTCAAGGAATAATTAGACTTGCTTCCATAATATGAACGAATGACAGAGACTTTCCTTTCCCTTCTCTTTTTAGGTGTCTTTTCATTTTTTGACGAGCATGAAGAAAGATAAAAGGAAGCTCGATAAGACCTTTCTTGTTAAATTTTAACGAGTCCAAGAAAGCAAACTTAGGACCTTATTCATTTTGCACAAGTTCGAAGAAGGGAGAGAAGAATGCTTGATAGGGGTCCAACCATGTGTAGTTTTATGAGTCCATGGAAGGGAAAATCACAACTTTCTTCATTATTTTACAAGTTTGAAGAAAAGATAGACTAATACTCGATAAAGTACTAATCCATGGATTTTAATATTGAGCATGGATCTGTTCGTGCTTGCCAGTGTTTTCTTATTTAAGCAGTCGGAAAAACTTAAACAATAACTCCATACACCTACTCGTGGATTTTAATATCGAGCCCAAGTTGGTATATGCTCGCTAGTGTTTCCAAATTTAAGGAGTCTGAAAAAATTAAACAACAACTCCATAAGGTACTGTTTTGTAGAGTTAGTCTCCTCCCCCCAAAAGTGTAAAATTATACGAGAGATAAATCTTATATCCATAATGGACTAGAGTATGCATTTTTCGTAATTAATCCACAAAGGTATGGAACTTATACCTAAGTGGATGTCTGTTCAAATCCTTTAACGAGTTTGAAAGGGAAAAGTATACTCGACAATCTTGTCAATTTTAAGGAGTCTAACAAAAACATAAAAAAGACTCCATACGAATGGGAGCGTGATTAAAGGTGGCTAGCAAAAGACTGAAAATAAAAAGTATGCATGTTAAATGTATGTAGACCAAAATATAGGTGACAAGCTCTCGAGGTAGAAAGTAATGTCATGGGTACCAATATGACATAGTGTGCTATCTAGGGTAACCCATGTTAGGTAGGTCTTAACAATGGAAGAACACCGACAATGAAGGGTAAATGGAAGGCTACTTTCACAGTCCATGGTGTAAAAACGCATTTTCATGCAATGAACTAGTCAAGAAAACTTAATTAGTCATCAATATTAAAAAAATGACATAAAAGGTCTCAAAACTATATAAAGTGGGTAAAAATAAAAAAGACAATTACCATAAATAGTAAAAAGAACAAAATTAAGTCATTGTTACCGTTTTCCATTCCAAAAGAGCAAAGATCCCTAATATTTGCATTGTTGCGTATGGCTAATCTGGAGGACGATTTCTAGTTTTGTCACTTGCAGGTAACTTCTATCTCTCTTCTTTACATTTTCATGTGCTTTTTGAAGATTTTTAGTGGAGCTTTTAATTTTTAATTTATATTTTACATTTGAATCTACGCACCCACGGGTATCTTTGGTTAAAGAAGCGGTTTCAAGAAATAACCACGAGTGGAAATATCTTCACTCATGGGTTGTTCGATGTTATTCTAACAAGGACCCGTGGGTGGCAGAGTTTAAAATAAAAACTCAACGCTCATAGATTTTAATGGGTGAAATGCAGCAATGGTGCTCACATGAAGGAAGATGGAGCATGAAGCAATGGATAGAGAGGAGATGTGGGATCCATTAACTCTCAATTCCTTGCGACGTTGTGGTATTTTGAAGTTCTTTCGCACATCAAACATGAGGACACAACCTAACTTGCTTCAAAGTTTAGTGCAATGATGGGATCCCGATCAGGGAGTATTCAACCTTCAAGGTGAAACTCTAGAGGTCACAGTGGATCACATATATTTCATAACTAGATTGTCCCGATGGGGAGAGATTGTTAACATCAAAGCAACATTTCAAGGCGTGGGGCCCCTATCGGTGCAAGATTACATAAACACATATTGCACGGCTAGAGAAGAGAAAAGTGGAAATCAAGTGCCAATTGGGAAAATAGATTGCTTCCCATTGTAGGTCATATTAAGTACTATCAATAGAGTAGGAGGGAGTGCCACTCAACACTTAACTTCTTGTAGTTACATGCAAATTGGTGTGTATTGCTTACAGATTGTGATATTTGATTGGTGGATGGGATTGTTGATAAACATGAAGCACCAACCCACCGAGTGTAGAACCTAGAAGAAGAAATTCAGCTATGGGAGTATACTATGCACATTTTTCTTTGAGAGAGTTCCAAGTTTGAGTCTAAGAGTGGCTCTCTCACCTATTAACCCTCGTGAGCCCATGATGACTCATTGGGGTGAGATCTTCTTGCGCTAGGGAGGTGGAGACACTAGTACCTCGTATGATGATGAGGATTTATTTGGTTGGTGGATCCAGCAAGTTCCTGCATTTGAGCAGATTCCTTACGCTATGATGGACTTTCGTGCTAATCCAAAACCTGTGCTTCCTCCAGGAGCTCCTTGGGGAAAGATAGGTACCATTTTTTATTTTATTATTATTCAGTTTTTATGGCTTTTTTTATAAATATGTACATATGTTTTTGGTGAGTTTAAGTATTGACAACATACTTGATGTAGATATTGGACCATTGAGGTTAGTTGGACACCCGAGAGTGGCCATACGACCAACAGAGCCAGGCGGAGCAGAGGCCATGCTACGAGCCATTGAGGGGAAAATGAACCATCTAACTCATGATATTCCTACCTATCGCATAGAGCGCATGCCTATGGATATGCTGGAAAATGTAGTGGGTATTCTCCCTACATGGATTAGGCTACTCCGAAAAGTAGCTAGGCTAGTTATTTTCTATAGAGAGGTTAAAACATAGGAGGTTGAGGCTCCTACCTCCCCTTAGGGATATCTACACCATTTTGAGGCTATCATGCTCAATTTTGTATATTGTTATGTATATTTGACAGAGATGGATACTCAAACTCTTTGATTATTTTGGACCTATATATATACACCTATCGATTATGTACATGTTGTTTTATGTGTGTGGTGATCTATTTTATTGTGTATGATAAAAATGTCAGTCAAGTATATAGTTTGCAGATGCATCAGCTATTGTTTTTTGGTTCCTTGAATTATGTTGATATATGATATAATCTAACTGTCTTTCAAGTAAATTAACCTTCAAAAAATGGTGTAATAATGAAGAATCCCTAACCCGATACTCACCCATGAGCTGAAGCATGATTAACTAAGAATCAAGCCTAACCTCCAAACATGAAATGTCATGGTGTAATGCATCTCAGAGAAGCTCAATAACAACACTATATTCGGCCATATTGTTCGTTGTAGGTCCTAGAAAAGCACCTCCTAATGAAACAAGATCACTCGTAGGTGAATAGATCACACAAGCAACTGAGGAAATATTACAAGTGTGATTAGTAGCGCCATGAGTGAATCCTACAAATCACTTAGTTTCCATATGAAATACAGCTAGAGGCACATAAGAAACACAAAAATACAAACTCTAGACTACTCTACAACTATTTACAAGAAAAAATATATGTGTTAGGAATAATACTTCTTCAGGTAGAGCCCATTTTTAGTATCCGAAAACAACTTATATCCATCATAATCAACTAGTTCATATGAACCTCTCTAAAACTATAGAGACAATATACAGACCGAGCCACATAGAATTGAATTTTCCTACCCCCAAGGGGTCCTTATCCTAGTCATAGACCAGAACAAGGTCTCCTTCGGAGAAAACCCTAGGCTTGACATACTTATCATAGTGAATTTTAACTCATTTTTTATGTGCTTCATTTGCGATGAGCACATCCCTGCATTGTTCATGTAGATGTTCGAGATGAAGAAATCGTTCTTCTAAAGTAGAGGTTTCAGGTAGAAGTTGGATGGCCAACTTTAATGATGGTATTTCGTATTCAATAGGTCTAACTACCTCTAAACCGTGGACAAGTTGGAAGGGTGAAAAAACTGTAGCAGTATTAACATTGTATGATAGGCCTAAAGTGCCAGATATAACATAATGTTCCAGTTTGACGTACTAGAATTAACAATACACTAGTGAATGGTTTTTAAAGTCTTAAATTAACCGCTTTGAATTGTCCATTCGCTTGCGGGTATAAAGGAGATGAATAATCATGTCTAAAACCTAGCATAGTGGTCAACTCTAACATCATGTTATTATGAAAGTGTCTACCGTGATCAATAACGATCTCCTTAGGAATACCAAACCTAGCAATCATCTGATTGAACACAAAATAAGATGCAGTTTCATCGTCTACCTTCATAGTAGGCATTGCCACTTCCAACTTAGTAAAGTAGTTTACAGCAACGATCATGTATTGACGCCCCCCAGTAGAAAATGGGTTGCAAGTCATGTAATCCAGTTCCCACTTAGTGAAGGTAGCTACTGTGATGACGGGTTATAGGGGATTAGGGTGTTCTCATATCTTTTTGGTGAATATATGACAATGATGACATCATTTCATGGCTTCCACACAATCTTTGAATTGGTGGGCCAAAAATAACCATCACAAAGTATTTTATGGGTTGTTTCCAATCCAGAAAGATGACCGCCACATGCTCCACTGTCGGCATCATTCAATACTAACTCAGCTTCTTCCAAAGTCAAAAGATGACGTAAAATGGAGTCTACCCCCCATCTATACAATGTATCAGATACCATGAACTATTTTTTGGCGTTATGCCATAGTTTTCATCATTCTTCCATAGAAAACACTGGTGGACACCTCAAAGTATGGAGATAAATAAAAATATCCCCATACCATTAATTAGAGGTAGAAATGAGAAAGATATGCTCATAAGGGAATGATTCATCTTCCACGTTAAACTCTTAATGAATAGGGAACTCTGATATGAGTTCTACGAACACTAAGGACTTTTTAGACTTAGCAGAATGAAAAGTGAGATAGAACTCTTGGAGAATAACAATCCATTTGTTAAATTTACCCCTGAGTATGTGTTGAGTTAAAACATATTGAAACAGATTGACATTCGCAATCACTATAGTGGTTCACAGTAAAATGTAGTGGCGTAGCCTCTAAACAACATATAAAGAAGCAAGTGATAATTTCTCAATGTGTAAATACTTCAATTCAGGTTTTATTAAAGCGCAAGAAAGATAATAGATGATGTGATCCTAGAGCTTATCATCCTCCTGAACAAAAACTATACCAACTGTGGAATCAGATGCAACCAGATATAAGATAAAATCACAGGTATAATCTGGTGGAATTAGTAAAGATGTTGATAATAGTGTTTTTTTCAAAGCCTCAAGGGAGTTTTGTGCATCCTCATCCCAAAAGAATGGGGTGTCTTGTTTAAGTAAATCCATGAAACCTTTGGTTATCTTTGCATAGTTTACAAAGAACCGTCTGAGGAAGTTGGACATACCCTGCAGATTCTAAAGTTGTCTAATGTTACAAGGAGGAGGCAATTTGACGATGGCCTCTACTTTTAATGGATCGACTATGATCCCTCTACTGGACACAATGAAACCCAAAATTCATCCAAAATCAACACAAAACACACATTTATGGGGATTCAATGAAATTTTGTAGTGTCTGCATTACTCAAACACAAGTTGTAAATGGTATGGATTATCTCTTCTCTTTCAAGATGGCATGGGTAGATCATCCAAATAGGATTCGACTATATGTTTGATATCATGAAAGGAGAAATTCATCGCTTGTTGGAAGGTGGCTCCAACATTTTTCAAGCCAAATGACATCTTCCTATAAGCAAAGGTACCATAGGGACATATAAAATTTACTTTGTTATGATCTTTAGGTTTGATTTGAATCTGATTATATCCCGAAAATCTGTCTATAAAAGAAAATATTTTGTTACCTGTGCATGCATTTATGATCTAATCAATAAAATGGTGAAGGGTAATTATATTTGGAACAAGCTTTGTTAAGATCTCTAAAATCAATGCAAACATGTATGGTAACTTGATTCTTATCAACCAAGACCGGATTGGAAACCCATTCCGTCATGTCGATAGGATTGATAAATCTGGCTTTGAGGATATTTTTAACCTCATTCCTAACGGTTGTATCCTTTCAACGATTGACTAGAAGAAGTTTCCATCGAACCAGTTTCATAGTTGGATACGTTTTGATCTCGTGTTCAAATATGGATGGATCGATGCCTGGAATCTCCCATATGACCAAGTGAAGACATCACGGAATTCTTTAAAGAGATCGGTATACATGCGAATCTCTTTAGGAGAACAGGTTGCACTGATGAAAATATTTTCCACGATATGTGGTTTGATGGAAATATTAATTGGAATGGTTGTCGATATGTTAGCCATGTTACCTTTAGCAAAAATCCCCTATTTTGAAAAAGGGTTAATGGAAAGATCAACATATCCACCAAGTCTCACAAAAAAATCACCATTCTTAATCTTATCTAGATTCAGAAGAAAATAAGATCTATGATGCATGTGTTGCCAAGGTTGATCAAGACCTACCATTGCTTCCAGAATAGATTCATCTAAAGGTAAAACAATGTCTAAAAAATCGAAGGAAGGAGCAGATTCTAACACCCATGCAAGCACGTAATCCATATCTGACTCCTTGGAGAATGAAGGATTCGAGGTAAAATCAATTGCAGAATCTCTCGAACCTTGGTAAGTCACTTCTTATATAAATGAGGGAAAAACTGGTTCATTATGAGTTGGAAATATCCAAGGATTAGTTTCTTTAATGATTGTAAAAAACTCCTTATATATTGAGATGGTTTTTTGAACACTCGTTGAAACAATGTAATTGATGGGAGCAGGAAAATCAAAAGTGGTCATAAGCGATGAATACAATCCTACTCCCAAACTCTATCTAGGAGGACGTTCCTAATCAATCATTCGAATGTTATATTCTGAGGAGGTTGTGTTATTTTTTCGAGTGAAGGAGAGTTGATTGACTATAACAATCCTTCCCTCATGAGGGAACATCAATACCCAAAAAATAGACAAAAGGATAGGTTGCATCGCATATGTCCAACTGCTTCTTAACAACAAATTATAGTCAAGAGAAGCATTAAAAACCTCAACCTCTACTGACACTACTTTACTCGCTAACTGGATTTCAAAGGACGGTAGGATCCCTTATGGATGGAAATATCTTCCATCAATAGCGGTAAGCAATTTCATTGAAGGGACTAACTCATTGGAGCCTAAAGCTTGCCAGCAAGAAATGGACATTACTCATGTAGATGCGCCTTCATCCACCACTATTCGTCCCATGGTTTTATAACCATGGATTACTTCGATCTGAAAGGCCACGTGATATGGAAACTAGGGTTTGATGTTAGACATATCAAACCTTTCCAACATATTTAATGAATCCAAACTTCGTCTTGCCGCTAAAAGTGCATTATGTTGTGAAGGTAAACTTTGCAAGACTTCTAAAGCAACCATGACACATGGAGTTTGGGATAAGTCTTCCACAACAGAGTAGTTGGGAGAAGCCCACACATCAGGATTGTGCGATTCACGCTGTTAACACCCAAAAAGTGCTCACTAGCTCATTTCCTTATTCACATGACCCCTTTGTCCACTCTTTCACCATTTGAGCCTCTAAAGCCATCAAAAGGTCACCAAAAGACCGTAATACACCCCTTTTTCCACTCAAAATGAATATTTTTCCTCAAAAAAGCATAAAAAACCATCAAAAAGGGTCCAGAATTCCCAAAAATATTAAAAAGGGAATAAAAATATTCAAAATATTCAAAAAAGGAAAAAGGAGGGAAAAGGTACCTAAACCATGTTGGTCAATACCATTGGTTTCCTCAAAACCATAATGGTATTCCCCACCACCAAAAACTATAAAAAGGTGGTAGGGGCTCCTCACTTTCCATCCATCCATCTTCCTATCCTCATGCTATCAAAATCTCCCTTGAGCTTTTGACCATTGTAGCCATCTTGGAGAAGAGACCTTTGGAGCTTGGAGCTACTCACCTTGGAAGTTGCTCAACAATCTTCACCACATGGAGGTATTACTATTGCAAGCACTTGCTTGCCCTTATTCTTAATACAAAAATCTTTTTTACATATTTTCAATCGTTTTTGTTTTTTATAATATTTCCATTATTTGCTTATCTTTTTGTGGCTAGGGTTTTACCCCTAGCTTGTGCAAATGAGCACCTACTAAGGAGAAGGGACTCCTTAGTAGCAGTTCAGTAAATGTAAATTATTAAGCTAAAACAGAAATAGAAACTACTCTAAAACATGTGCATGAAACATAAACAACAAATTTAAAGAATGGTTTTTGTATTGATATTACCTCCAATGTGGAGGTTGATGAAGCCCTTGCAATGTCCAAGAGGGTTGCTCCAAGCTCCAATGTGCTCCTTCTCTTTCTCCAATGGTGGAAATGGGCCAAAAGGGGCTCTCAAGGTGAAAGTGGCTCGATGGTGAGCTAGGGTTTCAAGAGAGATTTTGGCAGAGTAAGGGTGCTTATGATTGTGGATGTGAAATAAGGGATCTCCATCACCTATTTATAGTTTTTTGGTGGTGGAGTGCTGGTCCATGGTTTTGGGAACCATATGGTTTAGGGTAGCTGTATAGGGTTTTTTCCTCCTTTTCCTCATTATTTTATATTTTATATTCCCTTTTTAGGGGATTTTCGCTATTTTAGAGGAATTTTGGATATTTTTGGAGGGAAAAGGGGTTTTTTTAGCCTTTTTGAGGCTATTTTAAGGGTTTTGTGGCCTTTTGGAGGCATTTTAGGCCTTTTGGAGGCTTTTTAGTGGGATTTTTTGGGTTTTTAAGGGAAATATGGTAGGAAAATGGACAAATGAGCCCTATAATGTGGTAGATGAGGTAGTGAACACTTTTTGGGTGTTAACAGATTGCCCCCTGATGTGCGAGGGCAGGAGCTCATCATATGGCCGATGGACATCATAAGTCATGAATGGTTTTCCTGGGGTGTGGAGAGAAGAGAAGAAACAAACTGAAGCCCGGAACAACGATCCCGAACAACTGCAAGAACTAAAAGTACATAACCTCAATAATGGATGAGGAATCATCTGATCATATGGATGAGGCGAGCATTCCCATGCTCGTATCAGGATATAACATAACAATAACAATGGGGTCCAAAAAATGGGGACCTGAAATATACATGACCTCAAATACTGATTGAGGAATAATCTCAATATATGGACGAGGCGGGCATACCCATGCTCGTATCAAGATACATAAAAAGAACTGTGAGGCCCGAAAAGGGGGACCTGTAAGATACATAACTACTGTGTACATCATAAGAGTCCAGAAGGGACACAAATCTGGGACATACTGCTGGGCTGATCATATGTGGACTGAAGAACTGGTGCACTGGAATATCAACAGTGCTGCGGACTGGGGTACCAGAGGAACTGATGAGCTGCTGGATCATAATGACTGGGAGCAATAAACTCGATGGTACACTGAGCTAGAACTGAAATGGGTACTCAAGGAAGCATATAACTAGATGGCTTCTGAATATAAACGCCAACGCAGCCCGGACATCCACGGGAACATATAACTGGTCGTTCCGAAGTGACTCACCAATGTGCTAGAGTCGGGGGAAATCCGGGGTCTTCGACAAAAAACTGATGGGATGTAACCCTACGCGATTCTCGACGATGCAATCAAGGTGCTGAAGTCGAGCATGTGAGAAACAACCACTCGGAGAGGCAATGATGACTCCTCTCAGAATGATCCGTAGGCACTTACCACAGATGGTGATAAGTCCAAGGCGTAGGGACCTCTGGGCCTATCCTCTGGAATAGAGGGGCTGTCGTCGACAGAGGGAGACCTGCAACTATCAAGGCAATGATGTTTCCTTGACAGGAGCGCAAGGTGGAGAACCAAAATGTGATAGTACTGATGGCAGGACTGACAAACTGTGGGGGGGACAACTGGGCAAGTAGAGGGGGTGGATTCAAACTTCCTTTGTTCAGAGTATGATAATGGGGATGATCTGGCAGCATATGAAACTGACTGAGGGGAAAGGGATCATAGCTGTATTGGATCGGGGAGGGTGACTGGTCTGAGGGAGACTCAAGCGGGTATAAAATGGCAGGAGACTGCAGAATACTCTGAACAAAGGAGACCTGATTGGGGGTGCTGCCGAGATGATCGATCATAGTGCCAGGAGGCATGGGAGGAGACTTCTTCATGGGTTAAGGAACTAGAAGAAGTGTGTGTAAAATGATACTGTCATGTGGATTTATACGAGCCCAGGACAGTTCATGCTTGTGGTTGCTTTCAATTTTAAGGAGTCTAAAAGTGATAAGAAGACTCTGAAATGATGGAATGGTGCTGTCGTGTGGATTTGACGAGCCCAGGACAGTTCATGCTCGTGGTTGCTTTCAATTTTAGAGAGTCTGAAAGCAAATAAGAAGACTCGAGGGGGTTGCTTTTTCGTATGTTTAGTCTCCAAGGCCCAAAGAAGCATAAAAGGATACAATGAAGAACTCTTCTAGCCGGTGTGACTAGAGTATTCATTTTTCGTAATTAGTCTACTAGGTCTGGAAAAGGGTTAAACTTATACCAGATAGACATCCTTTCAGGTACTTTAACGAGCATGAAAGGAAGCAAGATTGCTCGGCGATCTTTTCATTCTTTTAGGAGTCAGAAAAGAGCTTAACATAAACTCCCTAAGTGCCTTTTTCGTAAAGGACTTGTCCGACCCGAAAAAGGGATAAAATTATACCGAACAGAAGGAATGGCCAGGCAAGGAGGAAGTGTTCAATCAAGGATCAGTAATGATGACCAAGAACGAGGGTAGGGGGGAACACTGGTGGGCCTCCTTGCGGGGTGAATGGAATGGTGGCAAAATAACGAAACATTTGCAGTATGACAGGAGTGGAGGGCTCATGTAAAAATGTGGAACAATCCGATGGCGGCCGATGTGGTGCGCAAATCGAGGCAGCAAGGTGTCAGGACACAATGTTGAAATTGTACCAGGTGAGAGCGAGAAATGATCTCAAGCATCATCACGAGCTCAGAAAAATGGATCCGGCGATATAAAGAGTGTCACAAACGGGTAACAGCCGATGTGGCACGTACACCGAGGTGACGAGGGAGTTCTGGAAAAATATCCGAAAAATTGGGGGGTGAGAGCGAGAAATGATCTCAAGCATCATCACCGGCTCGAAAAAATGAATTCGATGATATAAAATATGTGAAAAATAGAGAACAGCCGATGTGGCACGCAAATCGAGGCGACTACTGGCGTCTGAAAAAAGGGCAAAAAATAATGGAGCAAAAATAATACAACGAGGAGACCATCATGATGGTCTCGTTGTGCTGATTCCAGTGGTGGAAACGGTTCGAAAAACGGACTCCGTATGGAGTCAGAATGGCCAAAACAAGAAAAAGTCAACTGACTATAAATAGTGAGTGGGTCCAACATGACATGTGTCATTTGTACTATTTGACTTTGACTTGTGATCAGAGTGGACCGGAGCTTAGGTTGCATTTCTGGATGATCCGACCGGCCGATTTCAGATTCAGGAGATACAGGTATTCCGTCAAACTCATACCTGCATGTTTTTTAGGGTCGGGGGTTGGGTAGTGGGTCCCAGGGTTGTTTGTACGGTCCACGTGGGGTGGACCGCGGGTTAGGGGGACGAAACCGCGGTTGGCGACCGTGAGTTTTGGGGTGAACCACACGGTTGGATACTACGTGTTTCTCGGCTGGATACGCGGTCTAGTACCGCGTGTTCCATGGAGGAACATGCGGTGCCAAACCGCGGGGTTAGGCCGAACAGATGCGGTTAAGGACCGCGACTGTAGGCCTAACAGCCGCGATCGAAAACCCCGACAGGAAGCCCGAAAGCCGCGGTCGGAAACAGTGGTAGGAAGCACGAAAGCTGCGGTTTTGGGCTAAGCTATGAGGGTCTTCTGGGGGGAGGGAAAGGACTTATTTATTTGACATGAGTCTGATGAGTCTACTTTGTGTGATGGACAGGATGCCGTAGGTGCTCTGGAGAGAGTGGGAGATCCCTGATGAGATCATGGCCGTGATCCGAGGGGATTGCCATGTGCGACCTATGCTGGGACTGTGCGGACTACTGAAGTTCGCACAGATACCTATGATACGGTCAGTAGCTTTGCTGCTGAACCGGCTGATCAGCTTCTGGGAGCCGGATATACAGGCTTTCCGAGTACAGGGTGAGAGGGTGGATCTCACCCTGACTGATGTATACTTTCTGACAGGGTTGCCCTGTCTAGGCAGGGTGGCAGACACACAGCCATGGGTCGCCATGGATGTCGACATGGAGCACATGTTGGAGAGATACTGTGGTCCTGAGGCGAGGGTGCATAGGAATGCACTCCTGGTGAGGGACCTACAGGAGCCAGCAGTGCAGGCCATGGCGGCATGTGTGGTTCGGGTATTGGGGTCCCAGTCACCTGAGAAGGTGTCGGGGGGCCAGATGCAGATGATAGAGCGCATACTGGATGGGGTGTACTACGCGTGGGGCCAGATGTTCCTGACCTGCGTTCAGCGGCAGCTGACGGCAGCGAAGGAAGCTGGCAATGGCTTTTGTTATGGTTCCTTCTTGTGTGCCTTCTTTATGGAGAGGGTACCCACATTGCGGCCACGGGTGCCGATCAGGGCAAGAGGTTTGAGGGAGCCGCGGATGGTGCGGTGGGGCAAGATGATGCGTCGCTGTGGTGGCGGCGATGTGGGTAGGTATTTCACGCAGGAGTTGTACCTGCAGTAGCTCCATATACCGTTGACACTGGATGACTTCCCGTATAGGGATATGGACTACACAGGAGATCCAGAGGCGCCAAGACAGGAATGGGGTCCCGATGGTACGTATGTGTTTTTGCTTGCATGTTATGGATGTCAAGTTTTATATATATGATAGTACATTGATATACTGTGACTGACATATGGGTGATCTACAGATGTGGGTCCGAGGCCGCCGCTAGGACATGTGGCACGGAGGGGGATTGTGGCCATTCCAGCTCTACCTGGGCGAGGGGAGGTCCGTCACCGCGATGCGGAGGGGACACTAGAGTTGGTTCGGGCACTACTAGACCATTTGCTGATAGGGGTGACCGATGAGGGATGGCGGGATTTCGATCCAGACGTGGTTCAGTATTGCATGAGGGCACCCCGAGAGTTCAGATCCATAGCGATCCGGGTGGCGATCTTGGTGGACTGGGCACGGGCACAGGAGCCCATAGGAGATGAGGACTTGCCGTAGGCGGAGCCAGGGGAGGACTCAGAGTCAGCCGATGCAGGAAGTGATCCAGGATACGACTCTCATTAGGGAGTACAGGGGACTCCCCCCGAGTTTTGTAGCTACGGCATGTATTTTGATGAGGCTTTAGGGATGTATATCCATTTTTTGTATAGCTGAGTACAGGGGTACTTAGGACATGTATAGCACTGAACATGTATTTTTTGATATATATATATATGCACGTGGATGCACCTTTTGTATGATGTTGTTTTAGTTGTACGCACATGGATGCGTTTTATGATTTGTGATATGTTTACATTGCACGTGGATGCAAGTAGGCTAGGATGTTGGGCACGTGGATGCCCCTTGTGTTTTTTATGTGATGCAACATGATGTATGTATGATTAGGCACGTGGATGCCCCTATGGAAATGAATGTGGTTTATGTACATGGATGCAAATGTTGATGCGATGCAATCTTTTTGGGATTTTATATATTTTTATGAGATGTTATGGGATGATGATGCATGATGTTACATGGTGTGATTGATATGCCAATCTAAGATGTTGTTTGCCATTTGGTCTGCGACACTATTTTGGGCTCTTGGGACATGTGTGAATGTTATGGATTCAAACTGTCGACTGAGTTGTTTTGCGTGCAGGAATTTTATAAAAAGGCAGGGATCACGCACCTGGTAGCAGTTGTTGAGCTGGGAGACAAGTAGCTGGGATTCGAGGAACACATGAAGGTGACATATGCCCATCTGGAGGGAAGCAGTCAGGAGACTGGTCACAGCATCATACTCTGCCTGGTTATTGGTAGAAGCACCTATACATATTCCGTCAAGGTGAATCATCTCGTTGGAAGGGGAGTACAAGACCCATGCTGCAGAAGCCAGGTTGGGAGACCAATGGCTTGCGCCATCAGCAAAGCCAGTGTAACAAAGTGGAAGATGGTCCATCTGTGATCATGTAGAAATGATGATTGTGAGAGGATGGTAAAAAAGGTGAAAAGCAAAAAAGAGAGCAAACTGTACAATGCGGACCAATGAGGCTGTGGTTTCATTTATGGGTAAAAACGCTTAAGATACAACCCATTACGGGGGTTGCGCAAAGGATGGCCTTCGGAGTCGGCTAAGATGTATGCCCCCTTGCCGAGGCAGGTCTGCACAATGTAAGGGCCTTGCCACATGGATTCAAACTTCCCTTTGCCAGTTTTGTCATGGGATTGGTCATAGGCGAGGACGAGGTCCCCTTCATGGAAAGTGCGAGGGTGAACATGTTTCTCATAACCGGCTTTGGAGTGGTTCTTGGCAGCTTCGATGTTCTAGGGAGTGGTACGACAGTCTTCATCAGCTTGTTCAAGCGTCAGTAAACGCTGCTCGAGGGGGGAAGTGTCGGGGAGAAGCTCGACGGCGATGTGTAAGGCAGGAATCTGACATTCAATGGGAAGGACAGACTCAACGTCGTGAACTAAGTGAAACGGGGTAAAACCAGTGGCGGTCTTAGTGGATGTACGGTAAGCCCATAAGGCGGGGAACAACATGTGGTGCCAATTGGACTTATGCTTATCAACAGTTCGTTGGAGGATGGTTTTTAGGATTTTGTTGATGGCCTCTACTTAGCCGTTCCCTTGAGGGTAGTAAGCAGAGGAAAATTGGTGTTCAAATTTGAGGAGGGTGGATAACTCACGCCAGACGGCATATTCGAAGTGTGAACCATGGTCTGAGACCAACTGTTTAGGGACCCCGAATCGAGTGATAACATGGTTGAAAAAAAAACGGGCAGCAGTGTCAACGGTACAATTGAAGGTAGGCATGGATTCCGCCCATTTGGTGAAGTAATCAACGACGACAATGATATACTTGTGACCGTTGGCAGACGGGGGTCTGCACGCCATGAAGTTGATGGCCCACTTACAAAAGGGACCAACGGTGACGACTGGGTGTAACGGAGCGGGTGGTGTCCGGGCCTTGGGGGCAAAAAGTTGACAGTTATGGAAATGCTTGACCGCAGTGATGCAGTCGGTAAAAAGTGTGGGCCAGAAGTATCTGGCGTGGACGACCTTTTGGGAAGTGGCCATCCCTGAGAAATGGCCTCTGCAGGCACCGCTATGGCAGTCGTTAAGGACATGTTCAGCTTCCTCCTGTGTAAGGCAACGACGAAGAATGGTGTCAACCCCTCGCCGGTAAAGGACATCACCTAAGAGGAGATATCGAGAGGCCTGGTGACGGATGCGACAGCGTCCATTACGGGTGACTTTGGGTCTGAACTTCTGCGTGTGTAGGTATAACAAACTATCACCGTACCATGGGTCATCAGACGAGATAGTGAACAGGTGATTGTCGGGTAACTCATCGGAGATTGGTTTGGCCGGGAGAAGGGAAGGAAGATCATTAATGAGCTGAGAAAGCGCGAGGGCTTTAGTGCTCTTAGGTGTTTTGAAGGTGAGGTCATATTCCTGGAGGATAATGACCCATTTAGGACCACGACCTTGCAGTAGCCGCCAGTTTAGGAGATAGACCATGGGGTTAGAGTCGGCGACGACTGTGGTATGACTCATTAAGATGTAGTGTCGCAATTTTTGGACGGAAAAGACCACTGCTAGGGCTAGTCTCTCCTCATATGGGTAACGTAGGGGTGGGCCAGACAAAGTCTGGTTGACATAGTAAATGACATGCTCCTGGTGAGAAGCGTCTTCTTGAACCAAGACTTTGGACACGGCATGCTCGGATGCCGAGACATATAGGATGAAGTCCTGGGAGAAATCCGGAGGGGAGATCAGGGGGGCTTGTGTGAGAGCCTTCTTGAGGGCTTCGAATGCAGCTTCTGCTTGCTCATCCCAGACGAAGGGTATGTGGGTACGGAGTAGGCGCAAGAAACTGTGAACGGTAGTGGCGTAATCAGGAACGAAGCGTTGAAGGAAATTGGATCGCCCCTGCAGGATTTGGAGCTGCCGGAGCGTGCGAGGAGAGGGAAGGTCTAAAATGGCTTGGACTTTCAGGGGATCAACAGTAATTCCTTTCTGGGAAACAATAAAACCCAACAATCGGCCTGCCGGAACGCAAAAGACACACTTGTGTGGGTTCAAGCGGATTTGGTATTTGTGACAACGCAAAAAAACTTGTCAAAGGTCGTTAAGGTGGTCTGATCGTTTCCGGGAACGAGTTGTAAGGTCATCAAGGTAGACTAGCAGGATATGGACCAAGTCGTGAAAGAAATAGGTCATGGCCCGCTGGAAGGTGGCACCAGTATTTTTGAGGCCGAAAGGCATAACGCGATAGGAAAAGGTGCCCCATGGGGTGGTGAAGGAAGTTTTGTACTGGTCTTCCTTACGGATCTGAATCTGGTTGTATCCGGAAAAACCATCCATGAAGGAGAGGACTTCATGCCCCGCACACGCATCTATGAGCTGGTCGATAAATGGCGTGGGGAAGTTGTCCTTGGGACAAGCACGGTTTAAATCGCGTAAGTCAGTGCATACTCGGATGGTGCCTTGCTTTTTGTTAACGGGAACGGGGTTTGAAACCCAAGTGGTATAGGCAATAGGATAAATGAACCCTGCCTTGCGCAGTTTCTCAATCTCGGCTTTAATAGCTGGGAGCTTTGAGGGATGGATGGGGTGCTGTTTCTGACGAACGGGGGGTACATTAGGCCATGTATCAATGTGGTGCTCTATAATGGTGGGGTCGAGACCGGGAATTTCGGTATAGGACTAGGCAAAGACATCACGGAATTCTCTGAAAGGGGTTTGGTAGTCTTCAATCTCTTGCTTACTGCAGAAGGCTCCTAAAGTGATGAGTTCAGGGGCACATCCTGGGGCAGCGATATCAATTTGGATGACAGGTGAGATGTTGGCCATGTTACCCTCTTCGAAGGCGTCAGGAGCAGAAATAGGGTCCTTGAACCAGTCGACTTTGGTGGGAAGGAAGTCTTTGGATTCAACCGTGAATTGGGTGGCTGTGCTAGAGGAGGATTCTTCTGGAATGAAGTAGGAACGATGATGCATATCATCCCAGGGATAATCTGGGGCAGTAAGGGCCTCAAGAATCTCCTCATCAGTACGGAAAGTTTGCGTTGTCAAGTCAGTTGACGAGGGGGTAGTGGTTGAAGAGATCATATAGATGGTATTAACCTCTCCAGAAGGGGAAGAGATCGGGGGGTAGATCTCCTCAATGGTGGGTGGTGCCGTCTCAAGATCCAGATTGTTCATCTCATAGAGAGCCGCTCTGTAATCCGGGAGATCGGGACAATGATGGGAATAATGCCCGTAAACATCGCATATGGCACACGGGTGGTTGGTACGTAGGGATTTGTCTTTGGGCTTAGGGGTGGGGTTTAGTTCGACAACCGGGATGTTGGGGTCGTCGTCGAGCATCTACATGTGTTTCTGTAAGGCTGGTAACTATGGACACTGATGAGTCGCATGGCCTAACTCGTCGCACAACGAGCATTTGGGAGGAGCGCTAAACATTGGAGGGTTTTTTACTGTCTTGGTAGGTGGTACAACAGTGTAAGGTTGTGGCCCTCTGCCCCCAGTGGGTTTGGGAGTAGGAGGGGGAGTCGTGGAGGATGAAGGGGTAGAGACACCGGGGAGTGGCTGAGTGGTAGTAGCCATGGGTTGCACCGGTTGGAGGACGACGCTTGGTGTCGGCGAGGGAACGGGAGGCGAAAGGTACCAGACGGGTAATCCAAAAGTTAGCCCAAGGAGGCTAAGGGTAGCCATAACTGGGGCGCTTACTACTCCCGATGGAGGGACTAGGAAGGGGATCGTATGTATAGGTGTAACACCAATGTGGCTAGGTACCAATGGTGGTTTAGGAAACAAGGGTGGTTGATTGTTAGGTGTTTGGTTATCATGGGACAAGGTACATAAGTCAGACACTTCAGGCGTAGATGACGGGGGAGGAATAGATTGAAAGGTGGAGGTCATCGGCCCGTCCGAGTAAACCCCAAGTCTCGTAGAGGAAACAAACGAGGTAGTGGCACGAGAAACAGGTTGTTCAACAATGGGGAGAATGTTTTCGGGTGCTGCGGGAGAACTGGGATCATAGTAGGTGAGCTGGTCAACCTTAACCACGCGTCCCTCATGGGGGAACATCATGGTGCGAAAAACGGAAGAGGCAACCGCCCGCATGGAATACATGTAGCTGCGGCCAAGTAAAAGGTTATAATCCAATTGGGCACTGATTACCTCGATGTTGATAAGGACGGTCTTGCCACCTAACTGGACGGGGACATTGGGTAGGAGGCCTTGGGGCTGGGCCGACCGACCGTCGTAGGCGCGTAATGCAGTGGTGGACTGTTGGAGAGTAGGGCATCCCAACTTCTGCCATACGAATGTAGACATAATACATGTGGAGGCACCTTCATCGACGATGCATCGATAGATGACAAGATTCCGAACGTAAACAGAAACTTGGAATGCTAAGGAGGAAGGCAGGCGTGGTTCGGATTGGTCCAAATCAAATGCCATCAAATTCGAATCATGTGGGTCAATCGCTCCAATGGCGGATAGTAGAGTCTTGCGCTGAGAAGGGCAGGTTTTCAAGACTTCTAATGCAGACATGGCTGCGGGAGATTGGGCTAGGTCATCGACGATGTTGTAGTTTGACGCAGCCCACGCATTGGGGTTATTGTTGATACGGCGAAGCGGGAAACTAGGTGCTTTGGGATCACCCTCTAGTGGAGGCGGTGGTATGCGTAACGCTTTATCGGTGGGATGAGCGTTAGGGGTTTTCTCACCAGGAGGGGCTTCAGTGGTGGAGCCATATTGGTTCTGACGAGTCTGGAGGTTGACATCAGCGGATGACATCATCAACAAGTGGTGGGTTCCCGAGTCAAACATGGGTTGATCGAGAGCAGCATACGTGATCTGTTGTTGGGGTTGCACGTTGGCTTGATGGGGAGCCAACGGCTGAGTGTTCACGACGCCTTGGGTTGGTAAGGGGTTTTACAGAACCAAAGGAGGCTGCTGAGGCTGAGGGGGGTTAGGTGGCGCCTGAGGAGCTACATGCCCTTGGCGATGGGCATCATCAACCCAAAGTTGTCGAGCTCGCTCCAAGTGTGGGAAAGCATGTGTATAGTGGCCATATACCCCGCAAATAGAACAAGGGTGGTTTGTTCACAAATTGGGGTTTTTAGCCTGCTTGGGTGGGCGATCAGGGTTTTGATTAGCAGGGGCCGCATTATTGTTTTCGGGGGGATTCGTCGGTTGACCAGCTTGGTCTGCAGGTTGGTTATTCCCACGATTACGACCCTTGCCGCGGTTTTGTTGGCCCTGGTTGCGTTGGTTGTTCTGGTTCTGCTGCAGGTTTTGTTGGGCGTAAACTTGCCCTTGGGCAGCAGGTGGGTTCTGAGGTTGCGTAGGTGCTGGAGCAGGCTGCGGTGGATGGTATGTAGGTTGAGGCTGAGCAGGTGCAGCGACTTGAGGGGGTTGCTGATATGGCTGCGGAGCGGGTTGTGGGTTGGCCGCAGGGGCTGTCTGTGGCGGGTAATAAGCAGGTTGGGATTGTGAAGGCACAGGAGCTGGGGAAGCCTGCTGGTGGTAATAGGGCTGAGGTGCGACTAGGGGAGCATAAGTAGGAGTCGCATGACCGAAGCACTGAGGTGGACATGAGGGTCCATGGGAATGATGGTGATGTGTCATGGGAGCATATGAGTTGGTTGCTCCAGACTGTGAGGTAGCCCGCGAAAGGTCGGGGCCAGGGGTAGCACGTACTATGGAAAATGGTTGGGGATGCGAAGAAACACGGCCAATGATGCCGTCAGTAGCGTGGGATGCCCCCGGCGCGTCGTGCTGGGAGGACTCTCCGCGAGGGGCGTCAGGTATAATGGTATAAAGGTAACCCGACTGGGCATAAATGAGGTCGAACTGTTGGGCCTTAATGATGGCCTCTTCTTCAGACTGGGGTCTTTCTGATGCCACATCCTTAGCAATGATAGGTAGAAGGGATTTGAGGAACCAATCTAGGAAGATACGGTCGTCTAGTTTGATCTTGCATAAGCTACGGCGTCGACGCCACTCATGGATGTGGTCCGTGATATGGGTAGCCGTGTTTTCTCTACAAGATAGGAGGATCTTAATGCCCGCGTTATAGCGGACAGGCAACTGGAAGAACTGCAGGAACGTCGAGGCAAGGGAAGCAAAAGTGGCATGGGTCCCATGGGGTTGCTCGATATACCACTTGCCTGCAGAGCCAGTGAAGGTGCGCTATAAGAGACGGAGGCGAATAGAGTCATCCACTATGGAGTTGGAGGAACACCATAGGTGGAAAGACATGATATGGTTTTGTGGGTCCTCACCGGCCTTTCCCTCGAACTTAGGGATGTCAGAGGGGAGCTTGGTAGGCATATGAGGCCACGCAGGGTCGTGTCGAATATGATCGTTGGTCAATCTGGCTAGGTCAGGTAGGTTGAGGCTAGCCATGAATGGCAAACTGGAAGAAGGATGTGACACAGGAGTGGGTTGGACCAAGTTAGGGCCAATGCCCCCTAGTGGAGGGACAGGATTTGGGATGGTGCCCCCAAGTGGGGGAACTAAGGTGGTGGAGGATGGTCCGGCACCACCATGGGTAGTGTGAGCCACTGATGGAGTGGGGATAGGTATTCCCAGTGTGGGAATAGGTACCATGAGGGGAACGGTAGATGGGGGGTCCCATGGAGGGCATACCCAAAATAGGTGTAGTAACTGGTGTAGTGGTGGATGTGCCACCAATGGTCCCTATAACAAAAGGAGTGGAAGTCGTGCCAGCCATGGGGCTATTAGGGGTAGTGTAAATAGGGTTCTCAGACTCTTCGTCAGAATCGGAGGTAAAGTAAGGAGCGTCAATATCTGGTGATGGAGTCCTATGTCGCTGAAGAATGGAGTCAAGTGACAAGGCTCTAGATCTGTGATGAGTGGTATCAACGGATGATGATATGAATCTATGACGGGTGGTGTCAAGTGAACCGTGCTGTGGGGGCTCGCCCCTGAGGCGCGGAGAATGTCTCGGGGACTCAATGGTGACAGATGGTGTCAAATCTCTGTGGGTTGAGGTGAGTAGAAAAATAGCTCAAAAATCCTAATGCAACCGAGTGTGCAGAAGGAGAGCTCAAAAACAAGGCACTCAGGCCAACAACCAACTCAAAACACCTACTGTAATAGCTGTGCTACAATAAGTGGAGTAACAACAAAGATGGTCAGAATACCAACAAGCAACAGGTTTCCTAAAAATGAAAAACGGTGGACTCACTAGACCAAAGGGAGGTAAGGGAGTATGCAAACACCTAACTAAAAGTATTCTGACTCAACTAAACATATCCTCTTCAAGGTGATGAAATCCAAGTCAGACAATATGAATAGGAAAGCCAAGTGGCTATGATATCCCCCTACCGGGAGGGACACTGGGTAGTCAATCCTAGAAGAATGGCAACTAAGATGCCCCATTCATGACACGTCCAGAAAGGTGAATCTGCCATTTAGTCCTTTAACTGCAATACCCCTATATAGGGATATCCCGAGAACCGCAAAAGGTGGCCCTTCGGTTACTGAATGGAGTGCGGTATTCCACTCAGGCCTCCGGAACCAGTCTCCCGACTTCAACCCTCCTAAGGGAGAGGCCCTCTGATAAACTGGTCGTGACCATGCCAAAAAGTACTAGGGGATTTTGGTTCCCTATTTGGACAACAACTATGTCTCAAGTGTAAGTGACCGAGGGGTGTTATTGGAAGCCTATCCCCCCGACCCTACCTAACTACAAAGATTCTTTTGTGTTCCCCAAGTGGGGTTAGAATATTGGTTGAGTTAGGTACTTTTTAAGGATCACTTGAATTATGTGATAGAGTGTGTGCTCGTGAGGTGATGAACCCAAAAATAGAAGTGCCACAAGGGGGGCAACTTCTAACTATCAATAATGCTGGAATTGAAATTTTAACTTGCAAAATTTTCTGAATTAAAAATACTGAAATTTTAAAAAGATTTTGTAAAGGGGACAGAAATTATGTTGCAGAAACGCTATAAGGAAGTGGGGTTGCAGGTAGGACAGAGGGCTGTTCAGACGCAGAAAATATTGCAGCAAAAGGGGCTGGGCTCACAACAGGAAAAAATGCAGAAATCAGACCGTGGGTCTGGGGCGAATCTGAACAGGCGGACCGCGAGTTTAAGGGAAACATACACGGTCAGGTCGCGGCTTTCGGGACAACAGACGCAGTCGAGACGTAGGAAACAGGGAAAAAGACGCAGTCGGGTCGCGGCAAAAAGGATAACAGACGCAGTCGGGACGCGGGAAAGGGGATGAAAGCCGCAGTCAGGACGCGGGAAAGTGGCCGACAGGCGCAGTTAGATCGCAACAAACAGGCTGATTAGCCGCGGTCGGATCGCAGGTAACAGACTTGAATCCGCGGGCAGGGCGTAGGAAATAGTCTGAGAGCCGCGGTGAGGTCGCAGGTAAAGGCATGAAAGACGCGGTTGGGACGCGACTGCAGAGGGAAAAAATGCGGTGTACGGCGGCCGAAAGGGACAGCCGAGAGGAAATTTTTTTTTAAACGGAAACCAGAAATTCAAATCTAGGGGAGTCGCCAAAACTGTGGCTAGGGTTTTACCCCTAGCTTGTGCAAATGAGCACCTACTAAGGAGAAGGGAATCCTTAGTAGTAGTTCAGTAAATGTAAATTATTAAGCTAAAACAGAAATAGAAACTACTCTAAAACATGTGCATGAAACATAAACAACAAATTTAAAGAATGGTTTTTGTATTGATATTACCTCCAATGTGGAGGTTGATGAAGCCCTTGCAATGTCCAAGAGGGTTGCTCCAAGCTCCAATGTGCTCCTTCTCTTTCTCCAATGGTGGAAATGGGCCAAAAGGAGCTCTCAAGGTGAAAGTGGCTCAATGGTGAGCTAGGGTTTCAAGAGAGATTTTGGCAGAGTAAGGGTGCTTATGATTGTGGATGTGAAATAAGGGATCTCCATCACCTATTTATAGTTTTTTGGTGGTGGAGTGCTGGCCCATGGTTTTGGGAACCATATGATTTAGGGCAGCTGTATAGGGTTTTTTCCTCCTTTTCCTCATTATTTTATATTTTTTATTCCCTTTTTAGGGGATTTTTGCTATTTTAGAGGAATTTTGGATATTTTTGGAGGGAAAAGGGGTTTTTTTTAGCCTTTTTGAGGCTATTTTAAGGGTTTTGTGGGCTTTTGGAGGCTTTTTAGTGGGATTTTTTTGGTTTTAAGGGAAATATGGTAGGAAAATGGACAAATGAGCCTTATAATGTGGTAGATGAGGTAGTGAACACTTTTTGGGTGTTAACACTTTTTCACATAGATCCATGATTAATATAGTTTAAAGTAGTTTGTTGTTTATTTCTATTGAAGCTGCTGCTACTAGTTAGTAGGTGCCCATTGCACTAAGCTTGGTTGCAAAACCAAGCCAACAGTTTTTGGCGACTCCGCTGGCTTCGAATTCTTAGATCTCAAATTTTGCTTTAGATCTTAGTTTTTGTTATTATTAGTCAGTTTAATTCATAGATCTGCCATCCTAGATAGCAGATCCATTGTTGTTCTAGATTTTGCCCCTTTTTATTGCCATTAACAACCCGAAATTGCCATTTTCAGGTTCATTTTTCGCCGTCCATGTACAACTTTCGCCTCGTGACTTTTTGCCCAACAGTCGCGTGGCTCATCGCGACTTTGCGGATCTTTTCCGCACGGCTCGCCGCGGCTTCGCAGCCGATTTGTGCGCTGAACATCGCGGCTTCGCGGCTATTTGCCACGCTGCACATCGTGCCTGTGTGACGAAATCCTGCGCTGCACATCACGGCTTCGCGGCTGAAACCCACGCTGCCCATCGCGACTGTGTGACAGAAACTTGTGCGGTCCATCGCGGCTGTTCTGCCAAAACCCGCGATGCAAATTTTTTCCATTCAGCCAATCTGTTAAAAAATTAATTTTTTGCTGTATTTTCTGCCCACTTAGTTATTTTACAGTATTAAAATTCCTCAATTATTACAGCTATATAAATATTTTTACTATTTAGAACGCACCTTTAAAAAAGTCTTTTTACAAAATTTTCAGAAATTGAAAGAAGGATTTATTTGCATTTTATCTAGATAAAAAATTTTACTGTTTACTTCCTTGATATTTTGCCCATAGCAATTTTTAAAAAGAAATCCATTTATTTCTTGAAGTATTCATGTTATTTGCTTTCCTATTTCAAAGATCCTTTGTTTTTGAATAGTTTTTGCAAAGCATTACATTTTCAAGTTTAGTTTAAAATACGACATGTGCACCCACTCAAACACATAATTTAAACTGAGCCTTAAAATTTACCCTAACTTCAACCAACTTTTAACCCCACTTGGGGAGCACTTAAAAGAACTTTGTAGCTAGGTAGAATTGAGGGGATAGGTGTTCCAATAACACCCCTCAGTTATTACATTTGAGACATAGCTGTTGTCCATTAGGGAAAAAAAATCTCCTAGTATTTTTTGGCACGGTCACAACCAGTTTATCAGAGGGCCTCTCTCCTAGGAGGGTTGAAGTCGCGAGGATGGTTCCGAAAGCCTGAGTGGAATACCGAAATCCATTCAGTAACCAAAGGCTACCATTCGCAGTTCTCGGGATATTCCTGTATGGGGGTATTGCGGTGAAAGGACCAAATGGCAGATTCACCTTTTCTGAACGTGTCATGAACGGAGTATCCTAGTTGCCATTTTTTAGGATTGATTACTCGGTGTCCCTCCCGGTAGGTGGATATCTAGCCGTTGATTCAACACTCAATATTCTCTGACTTGGATTTCATCACCTTGCAGAGAATATCATTTGTTGACTCACAATACTTCTAGTTAGGTGTTTGCATGATACAATCCACCTTTGGTCTAGTAGCACCTCTTTTTTCTAGAAGTTGTTTGACTGTTGGTATTCTGACCATTTTTGTTGCATCCCTCCACTTATTATAGCATAGCTGCTATAATAAGTGCTTTTTGAGGTTGATTTTTTGGCTTGAGAGCCTTTATTTTCACTCCCCTTTTTGCACCCTTAGTTGCATTAGGGTTTCGAGTTTTTTATACATTACCATCGTACACTGAAAATTTTTACACAAAAAACATATTTCTCACCATTGAGAATTTTAGACGATCTCGTCGTCTTCAGGGTGAATCCCCAGAGTTCAGTCTACTTGGCTCGCCATGTCACTGACGTCGAGCCTTATCCCTTGACTCAACACATCATCGACCAAACACACAGTCATCCGATTCTGACACGCCTCACTTCACATCTGATTCTGAAGCTGAATCCAAAAACCCTACTGAGTTATTACCAACCAACCTCATGGCTGGAACACAATTCAACCCACTTTTTACCAGTACCATTGGAGATACATCCACAAACCCTTCCACTACTATGCCATTCATGGTAACAACAACCCCTCTAGGCATGCCTAATGTGGGGGACACTCCACCTTTAGGAATGCCCAACACAGGACTACCTCCTATCATGGGTATGCCAAATGTAGGAAGCACACCACCTGCCATTACCACAACCTAGATCCCAGGAATTCCTGGTACTATTCCTAACCCTAGTGTAACCCATGTTGCACTTGGAAACGCTGGCCCATACCAAACCACAGTAGTTGGAGGACACATACCTTCAATACCAAGCATACCCTTAGGGGCTACCGGACCACTACATCATGCCACCATGAATAATCATGTCCCAGTCACTACGCCACACCCATCTACTAGTTTACCTTACATGGCGAGTCTGAACTTACTAGACTTAGCTAGGCTAACCAATGATCCTATCAGGCACAACCCTACATGGCCACCCATGCCTACGAAGCTCCCCTCGGACATACCCAAGTTTGAAGGAAAACCTCGGGAGGACCCTCAAAACCACATAATGTCTTTTCACCTATGGTGTTCATCTAACTCCATAGTGGATGACTCCATTCGTCTTAGACTATTGCAACGAACGTTCACTAGCTCTGCAGCCAAGTGGTACATCAAACAACCACATGAGACCCACCATACTTTTACGTCCCTCACCTCCACTTTCCTTCAGTTTTTTCAGCTACCTGTACGTTACGATGCAGGGGTTGAAATACTGTTGTCTTGTAGACAAAACACAGCTACCCACATCACAGACCACATCCATGAGTGGCGCAAGCGTCGTAGCCTTTGTAAAATTAAACTGGATGACCGTATATTTTTGGACTGGTTCCTTAAATCACTCCTACCCCTCATAGCAAAAGACGTCGCTTCCGAACGACCCCAGTCAGAGGAAGAAGCTATCCTAAAAGATCAACAATTCGACCTAATTTATGCTCAATCAGGCTATCTCTACACCATCATACCAGACGCCCCACGAGGAGATTCTTCACGCGGTGATGCGCCGAGGGAATCACATGCGGCCGATGGTATTATTGGCCAGGTCACACCACAAATTAAACCTTTTAGCATGGTGACCACCGTAAATGCCCCAGACCTCTCTAGGGCTACATATAATTCTGGAGCGACAACTTCCTACGCTCCAACGAGTCAGACTCACCACACTCATGGACCCTCTTGTCCTCAACATTGCTATGGGAAAGCGCCATCGGCATATGTCCCACCCACATACTATAACCAACCAGCTACCCAGAACCCAACTCAGTTCCCGCCACAACCAATGTATTACTCACAGCAAGCTACAAAAGCTAACCCAACACCTCCAATAGCTCAAGGTTACCAACAACCCCAGCAGGTAACTAGACTGCCTCTAGCCCCACCAGCTTATTATCCACCACAACCTGCTCCCGCACCTGCGGCAAACCAAAATCCTCCCACTGCTCAAGGGCAAGTGTACACACAACACAATCAACCCCAACATCAAAACAACCAGCGCAACCAGGGTGGGAAACAAAACCGTGGAAGAGGACATAACCGCGGCGAAAAACCAACAACATCGGCAAGGTCCACCAGAACCCAATCCTCCGCATAATAACAATGCTACTTCTCCCAACCAAAATTTGGATCATCATCCCAAGCAGCCTAAAAACAATAACCTCAGAACAAACCACCCGTGTTCTATATGCGGGGTCTATGGCCACTACACACATGCTTGCCCACATTTGGAGCAGGCTCGACAACTCTGGACTGATGATGCCCATCGCCAAGAGCACGCGGCTCCTCAGGCGCCACCCAACCCCCCACCCCCTCAGCAGCAACCCATGGTATTACAAAACCCCTTACCAACCCAAGGCATCGTGAACACTTAGCCGTTGGCTCCCCCTCAAGGAAACGTGCCCCCACAACAACAGATCAGTTATGCCGCTCCTGATCAACCCATGTTCGACTCAGGTACCCACCACTTGTTAATGATGTCATCCACTGATGTCAACCTCCAAACACGTCAGAACCAATATGGATCCACCCCCGAAGACCCTCCCACTGACAAAAACACTAACGCTCATCCCACTGATCAGACGTTACGTATACCCCCTGTTACACTCGATGGCACCTCTAAAGCACCTCGCTTCCCACTTCGTCGCATCAACAATAACCCCAATGCTCGCACCGCATCAAATTACAGCATTGTCGATGACTTAGCCCAGTCTCCAGCATCCATGTATGCTTTAGAAGTCTTAAAAAACTGTCCTTCACAGCGCAAGACTTTGCTCTCTGCCATTGGTGCTATTAACCCCAATGATTCACAACTGATGGCATTCGACTCAGACCATTCCGAACCACGCCTACCTTCCACTTTAGCATTCCAGGTTTCTGTTTCTGTTCGAAATCTTGTCATCCATCGGTGCATTATCGATGAAGGTGCCTCTACATGCATTATGTCCACATTCATTTGGCAGAAGTTGGGATCCCCTACTCTCCAGCAGTCCACCACCGCGTTGCGAGCCTTTGACGGTCGTTCGGCTCAACCCCAAGGTCTGTTAACTAATGTCCCCATCCAGCTGGCTTGTAAAACTGTGCTCATTGACATAGAGGTCATCAATGCCCAATTTGATTATAACCTCTTACTTGGTCGCAGCTACATGTATGCCATGAGGGCGGTTGCCTCATCCATTTTTCGTGCCATGATGTTCCCCCATGACGGACGAGTGGTCAAGGTCGACCAATTCACCTATTACAATCCCAAGGCCCCCGCTGCACCCGAAAATGTTCTCCCCATGATTGAACAACCTGTTTGTGGTGCAACTACCTCGTTTGTTTCCTCCGTGGGACCCGGACTTTACTCCGACACGTCGATGACTTCTACATTCCAATCCATTCCACCCTCGTCACCAGCGCCCAATGTATCTGACTTATGTACCCTGTCCCATAATACACAACCACTCAACAATCAAACGCCCTTGTTACCTAAACCACCATTGGTCCCTAGTCACATTGGTGTTACACCCATCCACACAATCCCCGTTCTATTCCCTCCCTTGGGAGTAGTAAGCACCCCAGTTATGGCTACCCTTAGTCTCCCCGGGTTAACCTTGGGATTACCCATGTGGTATATTTTGCCTCCCGTTCCCCCGTCGACACCGAATTTCATCCTGCAACCGGTGCAACCCATTGTCACTACTACTCAACCACCTCCCGGTGTCACTACCCCTTCATCTTCTACAAACCCTCCTCCTCTTATCAAGCCCACTGGGGGTAGAGGCCCACAACGATACACTGCGGTACCTCCTCCCAAAGCAGTTAAACCTCCCCCCGTGTTTTGTGCTCCTCCTAAATGCTCGTTGTGTGATGAGTTAGGCCATCCAACTCATCAATGTCCACAATTACCTGCATTATAGGAACACATGCAAATGCTTGATGATGACACCAACGTTCCAATAGTCAAACTAGAACTCCCCCCTCAGCCTCGTGATAAATCACTGCATACCAACCACCCGTGTGCCATATGCGGTATTTACGGCCACTACTCACATCACTGTCCTGATCTCCCAGACTATAAAGCAGCCTTGTACGAGATGAATAACGTTGACCTCGAGATATCCCCTCTTCTCATTGAGGAAATTCATCCCCCACCATCTTCCTCCTCGGAAGAAACTAACACCATTTACACGATTTCCATTGGATACCCCTCTGTCCGGTCGAACCCTTCCATTGATCCCTTTGACACACATGTTCAACCCTTTCAAATCGACGAGGAAACCACATGTCCACAACATGGGGGCAGGCCCAAAACCTTGCCTACTCATCATCATCGTGATTCTCATCGGAGATATTGGGGGCATCCACCCCACAAAGGGAATCCCCCATCATCATATCATCACTTCAGTATGCCAACACAGCCCACAGCCTCATGGTATAACACCCCACCAGCAACTGCTCAATGCCCTATTGATCTCTCTCTGAGACAACATCTATACCACATTGACACCTCTGAGTTAGGGGGCATAATAGATTACCTCGACCCCGGGATAGGGGGCATGATCAATCATTTTGAACCTTCCCCATCATCTCTATCTCAACACCTCAATGAGCCCATCGTTCAATCCAACACATATGTGATCCACGGTCACAAACCCCACGCACATAGCATGGGGGCAGGTCATTAACCCTACTGACTTCTTCACATGCGTTATCTCAACCATTTTTTGAGGTCACATATCACTTGTATATTCGATTTGATTTGATACACCTAGTATTCTCCCCCCGCGGGTCATCATTTCTCCCCACCACTGCATCCTTGGCTTGGTGGGCTCACCTTTATTTGTAGCCATTTTTTAACCTAGTTATTTCCTTTGACCATTTCGGAGTCCTTAAGACCTTCGTTTTCCACACCATTTGCACCACAGGATTCACATTTCCATGCCAGTGATGATGCTTGAGACCATTTCTCGCTCTCACACCCATAATTTTTGGGCATTTTTTCAAAATGACACTTATCGCCTCGGTTTGCATGCCACATCGGCCGTCGTCCATTTTTTACGAGTCTTATATCACCGGAGTCAGTTTTTCGCGCTAGTGATGATGCTTGAGATCATTTCTCGCTCTCACGCCCATATTTTTTAGGCATTTTTCCCATGCCCCCTTGTCACCTCGGTTTGCGTGCCACATCGACTGTCGTCCATTTTTGACAAGTCTTATATCGCTGGATTCAGTTTTCCACGCTCGTGATGATGCTTGAGATAATTTCTTGCTCTCATGCCCAAATTTTTTGGGCAATTTTCCCATGCCCTCTCGTTACCTCGATTTGCGTGCCACATTGGCTGTGGCCCCTTTTTGACAATCTTTATGTCATCGGATCCAGTTTTCCGCACTCATGATGGTGCTTGAGACCTTTTCTCGCTCTCATCAATCCCTTTTTGTTCGGTATAGTTTTACCCCTTTTTCAGGCCGAGCAATCCCTTTTACAAAAAGGGCACATAGGGAGTTTCTGTTAAGCTCTTTTCTGACTCCTAAAACAATGAAAAGATCACCGAGCAACCTTGCTTCCTTTCATGCTTGCTAAACGTATCTGAAAGGGCATCTACTTGGTATAAGTTTACCCCTTTTCCGGATCTTGTAAACTAATTACGAAAAAGGAATACTCTAGTCACATCGGCTAGAAGAGTTCTCCATTTGCATCATTTTATGGTTTTTCGGGCCTTGGAGACTAACTCATGAACGAGAACACCAATGGAGTCCACTTACCGCTTTCAGACTCTCTAAGCATGAAAGCGACCACGAGCAATCACCATCCTGGGCTCGTAAAACCCACAGGACGGTACTCACAACCACTCCATAGTCTTCTTGTCATTTTTAGACTCCTTAAAAATGAAAGCACCAAAGAGCACGAACAATCCTGGGCTCACAAAATCCACAGGACAGTACCATTTCAGAGCACACTTTTATCCCTTCTTGGAGCTCATTAAAACTACGAAGAAGGTCCCAATGGTGCTCCTTGGTGCCACAACAAATCACGTCTACTCATATGACAGCTTCCCCATTTTGGTCGCCTTTGTTCAGAGTATTCTGTAGTATGTCACCCTGAGAACCCCCTAAACAACACCCTTCAGCTCGTCCCCTTAGTTAATACATACCCTTCAGCCATTAAAAGCTATGCTCCCCGCACCTACAAGTCAGTTCCCTACGCTGCCAGGTCAACCATATTATCATGCTTTCATCAAAGGAAGTTTGAGTCTACCCACTATATGACCCCGATTACTTCCCATCCCCACAGGTATGTCAGTCCTACCATTAGCACTACCACACTTCAGTTCTACACCTCGCGCTCCTATCAAGGAAACATCATTGCCTTGTTAGTTGTTGGTCTCCCTCTGTCGACGACAACCCAAATTTATTCCAGAGGATAGATCTAGAGGTCCCTGTGTCTTGGACTCATCACCATTTACGATGAGTGCCTACAAATCATTTCGAGAGGAGTCCTCAGTGTCTCTCCAAATGGTTGTTTCTCAGATGCTTGACTTCAACACCTTGATCGCATCGTTGAGACTCGCACAGGGTATTGGTCCTTTCAGTTTGTAGTCGAAGACCCCGGACACCACCTGACTCTTCCACATTTGAGAGTCTACCTATGGAAACAACCAGTTACCTTTTTTCTATAGATATCCGGATTGCGCATGGCGACAGTATTCAGATGTACCCCAGTTTTATACTCCCTCGAGTATACAATTACATATATTTCTTGGAGATGACTCACAATCATTGCATCCCTACAGATGTTGGACATCTTCAGTTTCAGCAGTTCATCAGTTATTCCAGTGTATCAGTTATTGAGATCAGCCATGTTATGATCATGAGTACATCCCAAAATAATGTCCCCTCTGGACCATTATGATGTACCAGTATATTTTTTATGTATTTTTCAGGTCCCCCATTCTTGGGACTAATTGTTATGTATATGTCTTGATACAAGCATGGGTATGCCCGCCTTGTCCATTATCAGAGATTATTCCTCATTCATATTGAGGCCATGTAATATTTTTTGTTTTTTGCAGCTTCCAAGGGCCGTGGATCCAGTCTCCAATCGGTCTCTCCTCTTCCCCAAACCCCAGAAAAACGACAAAAGAACTATGATGTCTATTGGCCATACGATGAGCTCCTTCCCTCACACATCAGGGGGCAATCTGTTAACACCCAAAAAGTGCTCACTAGCGCATTTCCTTATTCACATGACCCATTTTTCCACTTTTTCACCATTTGAGCCTCTAAAGCCATCAAAAGGTCACCAAAAGACCTTAATACACCCCTTTTTCCACTCAAAATGAATATTTTTCCTCAAAAAAGCATAAAAAACCCTAAAAAAGGGTCCAAAATTCCCAAAAATATTAAAAAGGGAATAAAAATATTCAAAATATTCAAAAAAGGAAAAATGAGGGAAAAGGTACCTAAACCATGTTGGTCAATACCATTGGTTTCCTCAAAACCATAATGGTATTCCCCACCACCAAAAACTATAAAAAGGTGGTAGGGGCTCCTCACTTTCCATCCATCCATCTTCCTATCCTCATGCTGTCAAAATCTCCCTTGAGCTTTTGACCATTGTAGCCATCTTGGAGAAGAGACCTTTGGAGCTTGGAGCTACTCACCTTGGAAGTTGCTCAACAATCTTCACCACTTGGAGGTATTACTATTGCAAGCACTTGCTTGCCCTTATTCTTAATACAAAAATCTTTTTTACATATTGTCAATCATTTTTGTTTTTTATAATATTTCCATTATTTGCTTATCTTTTTCACATAGATCCATGATTAATATAGTTTAAAGTAGTTTGTTGTTTATTTCTATTGAAACTGCTGCTACTAGTTAGCAGGTGCCCATTGCACTAAGCTTGGTTGCGAAACCAAGCCAACACACGCTTATAGACACCCTTTTCTATCTTAGGCATAGGGTCTGCAAGTCTCTCAATGTGAAGAGGAGCAGACATCTCACGATTCTCCTTATATTTCTACAGAAATTTTGGGGGATAATTTCTTGCTCTTGTTTGTAACAAAGTATCTAGCTAATCATGTTTATATAATATTGATCAGATGGTGTGGCACCATGAGTGCCCCCAGCACTAGAGCTTCCAAAAGCGAAGTTTTTTCCTTTGGGAAAAGGATCCTTTAGGATGGCAAGTTCCTTTTGCTTCAGAATATTTAAGGCTTCATCGATCAAGGGGCATTGCCGAGTCAAGTGACCTTCGTTGCAAATTTTACAAGAAAAATTCACTTTTTTTTTTTTTTTTTTATCCCCCTCAACCATATTTTTGGTTTTAGGCTTATTTTGATTACCTTCCACCTTCTTTCCCTTTTTCTTTCCACTGGGTTTTTGGGGACCATTTTGGTTTCATTGCACATTGTGTACAATAGCCGTTTGGGAATGGGGAATGGAAACCATAATTTCCTCCGCTACAGAACGCTTTATAGAAATCTCATTGAATTTTTTGGACAAACCCTCTACAGTGGATGAATTGGATGAACCAACAATGCCATCAACATGTGGTCTAGGTTTGGGTTTGTAAAAATCATTGTTTGACCTTGGTGCATCAGGAATGGTTTCATAAAGAATCCCATACTGAGCATAAATCAGATCTAACTGTTGGTTTCTTAAGATGGCTTCCTCCTTTGAAGTAACCTCGGAATTCGAAACATGTTTGGATATGTAAGTTAAAAGTGATTTTAGAAACCACTCTAATAAGAATTATGGGGCAATCTCAGCTTTAATGAGACTCTTACTTCTTCACCACTCTTGAATATGCTCAGATATGTGAATGGATTTGTTCTTCCTAAATAGACATAATATCTATGCCGACATCATACCAAACAAGATGTTGGAAGTGATTCAAAAATACCATCACCAAATCGTAGAAGTTACGATAAGCAGTGGATGGCAGTTCAATGTATCATTTAGTTGCAACACTGGTTAAGGTTCTTTGGAAAAGTCTCAATGTAGCATCCTGTTCGCAGGCAGTTAGGATGGGTCATTCTCGCAGCACCGCAAGTGCTGCGATACTGCGAAAGGCGGAAGATGGGGCGTAGATGATGTTATTTTTGTATTTTTGGGTCAATTGTACCGTAGTATGCGAGTTTTTGGGTCATTTGGACCATGTTAGTTAGATTTTGGGTCATTAGCTCGAAGTGTCGGTTAGGAAGTTGTTAGTAAGTGGACAAGTAATGTAAAGGCGGAAGCCTATATATAGACATAGATTTGTATGTGTAAAGGCATCTTGGATTATGTGTTTGTGATTGTGTATCTGAGATCAAGAGATATCTGCGAGATCTGTATTTTGCCGAGATGTTGTATCTGGGTTTTTGTGGGATTAATATGATATGACAGAGTTGTTTTGCGAAATCCCTGTGTTTCTTTTGTGGTAATGCATGTTGCGATATATGAATGATGCTATGTTTTCCTGCTGCAATTAATGCTTTACTATTATATTTGTTGCGATGATGAATGTTTCTATTGAATGATGCTCTTAATATGAGTGATGTTGAAGTTAAATACATAGATCTACTTCTGAAAATGTTGCAATAAGTTAATAAATTGAGCCGCAAACATCCTCCTTCATTCGGCAGAAAAATGGTTCCATCAACTCTCCCTTGAACATCTCGGGTGAGACCTCATCTACTCTGTAGGTGTTTCCGGACGAGGTTAAACCTGTCTCGGCCGATGGTTAGGGAGATCATGGTGCTCTGGGTGTCAATAGTGAGTGGAACCCCTGTCGACTGGGTTTGAGTCAACAAATGGTTCCGTTGTCGGGACCATAGTGCCAAGTGAAAGGAGGATATGTAGTGGCATCCGACGCAACCGGAGATTCAACAATGGTTTGATCAGAAGTTGAAGGAATTTTCCAAAGAAGAAAGTCGAAACACTCGACTGATAGTAGATCAATGGGTGGAAAGGTATATTCACGACGGTTCACACAAATACTTTTTCTGCGAATTCCCAGTCATCTTGTTCGAGTGGTTGGCAAAGTTGACCTTTTAGAAGAGGAACTTCCAAGGCAATGAACCTATGACCTGGACCCCAGAACGGATCCAAGAACTGCAGGAAGTCGACAACAAAGCACTGTGGGCTGTCGAAGTGTGGCTCGATAGCATATTGGAAGGTTATATCACTGAATTTGTGGTTGATACGCAAAAGTCTTATAGTGAAGCTGAAATATATTTCTTCCACAGACCCCGGGGAAGGTTTCTGCTGTCACTCCAACTGTCCATTAAGATGCTTATTTGCAAGAGGGGCATATTGAAGATGCACCTTGATCAGTAGGAACCTTGGTGGGTAGAGGGCGTGGGTATCGGGATAGCAGGGGGGTAGTACATGGAATGATAAGGGGTAGATGGGTGCAGGTCATGATGAGACTGTGAGTGAAGCTGAGGAAGAGAGTGGTCTTAAAAGGGGAGAAGAAAGGTTTCGACAGGAAAAGAGGCAGAGGATAGGAGAAGGTCCTACTGCGATTGAACCGCAAAGCCACGAAGGAAGACCACATGGGATGAAGCGACCTCATAGTCCGGACAAGGACAACCAGACTACGCCTAGGATAGAGGCAGGACCAAACCCCAACGAAAGCATACCCACACCTCTGCTCACTATCTCTCAACCAGTAAGAAATACAACTACAACACCACTGTGCTCTTCAGGTCAATAGAAGTTAAATGCTAGCAGCTCAGCGACTGGAGGAAGGAAGCCCAGGATGGCGGGCTAAGATACTAAGTTACTGTTGTTCCATGGAAATGGAACAGATAACCCTAAGCAGTACTGGTTTTTATGTGAAGCGGTATGGACCATAAAGCAGATCACTGATGATAATGATAAGAAAGGATAGTTAGAGACAACTCTACGAGGTCGCGCATTAGACTAGTTTATGAAGTTTGTTCTAGTCCCTATAGGAGCTCCGGAGAATATGCTAGATGATATCAGGAACAGATTGATTGCAGAATTTAAGAAACCCAAGTCTAAAGCACAGTATATTACAGAACTCAAAGAGATTAAGTAGTATCCCAATGAAACGGTGTGAGATTTTGACCAATGATTTAAAACGCTAATAGCGAGGGTTAGTTTTGAAATGAGCACTGTCCAACACAAGGAATGGTTCATCGTGGCACTGCTCCCGAACATTCGACTACCGTTGATGCAACATAACATTACAACGCCCAATGAAGCTTTGGAGATTGCAATGCGGTTGGAATCATCGCCAATTGGTGAAAACGGAGCTGGGATGTCGCAGATACAGACATAGCTGGCTAACCTGACCATACAGCTACAAGATCTTAAGAAGGGAAAGGAGTAGCACGAAGAAGTATGGTGTACAAGATGTCGAGGGGAAGGACATACTAAGTACAATTGCCCTGACTTCTGCAATTATTTTGTTTCAGGGGCACCAAACCTGTTGAATGGTGGTGGCATGCCATGGTGTCATGTTTGTCACGTATATGGGCACTACCATGAGGAATGCCAATACATGCAGAAGATGGTCACAAAATCGATGAATCTGTATTGTACATTCTGTAAATCTGTGGGACATGAGGACAAATACTGCCGTGCATATGGGTTGCTTCATGAGAGAATGTACGATGCATTCTATGTGAAGGATGACCAATGTGCCGTACAACAACCGCAACCGCAACTGCAGGTAGCCTAGCCACTACCTCAACCGCAGGTGCAGTTTGTACTGCAGCAGCAACCACAGCAGTTTATGCCGCAATATACTCCGATGCAAATGGCTCCACGGTAGCCACAGAACGTTCAACAGCCGTAGTATGTGCAGCAAGGTCAAGGCATGCAACTGAATCCCACGCAACAACAATTCAATCAACCACAGTACCAACAGTAGGGTCGATTCCATGGAGGATTCCAAGGTGGATGCGACGGACGATTTGGTCATGGAGGAGGATGAGGAGGTCGCAGACCTGTTAAGTGCTATCACTGTGTGGTATGGGGACACTAGCAATGAGATTTCGCACTATTGAAGATGCAGTGTATGTTTTGCTTTGTTATAGACCACACAGTGGAAAACTGCCTGCAGTTGATTGCACAATGGAAAGCAGGGAATGTTCCACAGTTGCAGAATTAGAACCAGGTACAGTAGCCGGTACAGAATCAAGTGCAGCAACCAGTGTAGAACCAGAACCAACGTCCAAATCAGAATGCTAATCATAATGTGAACCAACCAGGGAATCCGCCACCGAATCAAAATTAGGGTGCGAGTGTTGCGACAATTCTTGTGGAGCCCTGGCCACAAGACACGGCTGTTGCAGTTATCACTCATGGCGGTGTAGCAACCGAAGGGGATAGCTCACATCCGCTCATTCGATTGGCTGAGCAGAAGAAGGTATAATTTGACATTGAGTCTGAGCATGATACATTCTTTCAGGAACGTCTTGCGATGGACCAGGATCGTGGTAAGGCTATTATTTGCAACATGCCTCCTCTTTTTTATGATACTTCAGAGGCAGGCCCATCGGCGTAGTCTAGAACCTTACATAAGTTTTTTGACAGTTCTCTATTGTTGGTAAGAGATCCTGTGGCACTTACTGAGATCGAGGGATTGTTGCAGCATTCATCTAGGGGACGACAGGAGTCCGCGGTAAAATATTTACAGTGGTGGAAGATAGGTAGGGAGATGCAAATGAATATCCAAATTGGGGACTATGAAGTTGATTCGGTTATTCTGGATCTTGGTTTGGATGTCAACATCTTGACCAAGCAAGCATGGTAGAAAATCGGGAGCCCCCCATTGAGCTGGTGTCCTGTACAGATCCGAATAGCTAATCACGCAAAGGTTACCTCGATTGGGAGAGTTCCACGCCTGGTGGTGGACATTGAGGGAATGAAGACTTATGCCGACTTCGATGTAATCGAAGTAGTTGAAGGGGGAAGCTCTTATCCTATGTTGTTGGCGATTGGATGGGCTAACGATAGTCGAGCGGTCATCAACTTCGAGTGGCAGATGATGACTTTTGAAAACTATGATCTCAGAGTTATAGACCCGTTGGATCCGGCTGAAGGACACAGATACATTGAACCAATGAAGGATGAAGATCCCAGTAGATGGGACCATGCATTCAATATTTTCGAGGATTATATTCATCCGACTTCCAATGGTGAGCTTGGATGGCACAGTGATAGCTTTGCATCTTCCGACTCTAACGATGCTTTAGAGCATTGGCAGAACTGCTTGCATGAAGTGTCGCTCCGAAAGTGTGGGTTAATCACATAGTCACTATGCTGCGTTGCGATTGAAATGATTACACTACCAGTATATGAAGGGCTGCCTGGTTTGTCCAAATTTTTGGTGGAGTTCGAGGAATGAGTTTCAAAACCACAGAGACTGCTAGCATAAGAAGAAGCACTGAAGGCTACTACAGCACGCTGGTGGGCGACACATAAGAAATCAATTGATGGATGGTCACAATGCAAGAGATTGATGACGATTCATTTCGGCGATACTGAGGTTTACCACAAGGGGAAATATGATGGTCGGAATAACCATGGAAATCATTTGATGGAGTGTCAGACATTGTGGGCATCACGAACAAAAGATGAGTGGGTCCATGCATTTATCCATACTTTGGACAAGATGCCACAATCATGGTACACTACTGTTGAATTGCAGGGAGAAATCAGTACTTGGTTGGAATTGAAAGTTTGTTTTACTCATACATTCAGTTTCATAGATCCCAACCCGAATGTCCATAATGCTCTGCAACTCATCCGCAATTGGTTCTGAAGGTTGTTCCTGTGGCATATCCAGCGGATCTGCATACACACTATCAAATGCAATCCATGATGGAATGTTATAATATCACCGGTGGGCCAGAGGACGGTGATGACCCATAGAATGTCAATATTCCGGAGTCTGAAGGAAGTCACGATATTGTAGAACCTGATGTGCCAAGTGATCCGATTAGTCAGCCACTGAAAATCCAAAAGATCAATATTGGGACAGAGGCCAGTCCAAAGTTTGTGAACGTTGGGGACTATTGGGATGATGAGATGATGGGAAAAGTCACCGACTTGCTACATGAATTCCAAGACCTGTTTTCTACTAAGTTTTCTGAGATGAAGGGTATTTTGGGTGATTTAGGGGAAATGAAGATCCCGCTGAAACAAGATGCCAAGCCAATCAGATAGTGTCCATATTGACTGAATCCACACCATGAGGAAAGGGTCAAGGTAGAACTTGATCGCATGTTGGATGCTGGTATTATTGAACCAGTTCAGGAGTCGGAATGGATCAGCCCTATGGTGGTGTAGGACAAGAAGACCGATGAAGTGCGCATTTGTGTCAATATGCGGAAGTTGAATGATGCCTCCTTGCATGATCCCATTCTGACCCCGTTTACGGATGAGGTGCTTGAAGGCGTGGATGGCCAGGAGATGTATTCTTTCACGGATGGGTTCTCTGGCTATCATTAGATCTGAATTGCCAAGGAAGACCGCCACAAGACAACTTTTGTAACATAGTGGGGTTGTTTTCAGTACACCGTGATGCCGTTTGGGTTGAAGAACGCACCTGTGATATTCTTGCGGGTTTTTGTTGCCGCGTTCTGAGATTTCATTCAGAAGTTTTTGCAGGTATACATGCATGATTGGACAGTCTATGGTTTGATCAGCGATCATTTGGAAAATATGCAGTTGATGTTGGAGCGTTGCCAACAGCATCAGATATCGCTAAACTTGAAGAAGTGCATCTTTTGTGCACTGTTTGGAATCCTACTGGGTCACATTGTGTGCAATCAGTGGTTTTTAGTCGATCCAGCAAAGATTGCGCTCATTTTGACCTTAACTCTACCGACTAACATCAAGCAGTTGAGAGTGACGTTGGGACATACCGGGTATTATAGCAAGTTCACAAGGGGTTATGCCGCGATCGCAGCCCCTATAGAGAAGTTATTCAAGAAAGATGTGCTGTTCTAGTGGAGCCCTGAATGTCAAGATAGTTTTGAGATGCTAAAGGCTAAGATGGATTCAGCGCCGATACTGGTATTTCCGGACTGGACTAAGGAATTCCATGTCCACATTGATGCCTCATCGATCATACTAGGAGTAGTGCTAGCACAACCATGAGAGGGGGATTTAGATCACCCCATTGCTTTTGCAAGTCGGAAGTTGTCATCAGCAGAAAAGAACTATACAACTATAGAGAGGGAAGGCCTAGCGATGGTCTATGCGCTACAGAAGTTTTGACACTACTTATTGGGAGGACACTTTAAGATGTTCACAAACCATTCTGCCATAAAATACCTGGTCAATAAGCCTGTGTTGGGGGGGAATATATGTCGTTGGCTAGTTCTGTTTCAGAAGTTCAATTTTGAAGTGATTGTGAAGCCAGGATGGTTGAATGCTGGACCTGATCATCTATAGCGGATTGAAACAGGACAGGAGCCAACTAACATTGAAGACGGGTTTCCTGATGCGTAACTTTTTAAGGTTGAAGTCACTGATGGCTACTTTGAAGAAATCATTCAATTTTTTAGGATAGGTACTGCACCTGAGGAGTAAACCACTAGTCAAAAGAAATAGTTGGTGGTCAAGGCTGTAGATTTCTGGCTTATTGCAGGCGAGTTATACAAATTGGGTTCTGATGAGATACTACAACATTGTGTTTTTCCTCATGATCAAGGGCAGATCTTGGCAGAAGTGCATGTAGGAGTGGCTGGGAAGAACTATGGCAGTCGTGCGACTTCCAGGAAGGTTCTTCGTGTGGGGCTTTGGTGGCCCACACTGCACAATGATGCGACAGACTATGCGCAGTCTACGATGTTTGTCAAAGAACCAAGAAACCATCCAGGAGGGATGAGATGCCGCTGATACCTCAACTGACACTGCAGCCATTTGAAAAATGGGCAGTGGATTTCATGGGACCAATCAACCCACCTAGGAAGCGCACTAGTGTGAGATACATCATCACGGCAACAGATTACTTGAAAAGATGGGTGGAGGCGGCACCAGTCGTTGATTGTTCCGCGGCCACAGCCTCGCAGTTCTTTTTTGATAACATTGTTACTCGATTTGGCTTCCCCAAGATATTGATGAGTGATTACGGCAGTCAGTTTCTCAACCGCACCTTCAGCGCATTGACGGAGGAACACTAGATACAACATAAGAAGAGTACGCCATATCATCCACAGGAAAATGGAACGGTGGAAGCTTTCAACAAAATATTGGAACATGCGCTGACAAAGGTGTGCAACGCGAACCATGATGACTGGGATCTAAAAATCCCAATAGTTCTATGGACATATCACACTAGATGTAAAAGGTTGACAGGACAGACACCATTCAAGCTGGTGTATGGGCAAGAAGTGATTATGCCTATGGATTACATCATCCCGAGTCTACGCATAACGACAACAATAGGTATGGATGTTGCAGCGGAATTAGAAGAGCGTTTAGCACAGTTAGTACAATTAGAAGAAGATCGCTTTATTGCAAGATTCCACCAAAGCATGGAGAAGGATCGCTAGAAGGCTTGGCATGATCGCCACATAAAAAACAAAGAGTTTCAGCAAGCGACTTGGTGCTGTTGTATGATAGTAAGTTTATGAAACATCCAGGAAAATTGCAGATGCATTGGCTTGGTCCATATCGCATCAATAGCATCACTTCAAGACGAGCAATACAGTTGCAATAGTTGGACGGAGCGATGCTCCCAAAGTTGATTAATGGCAGTAGGTTGAAGCCTTATCGATCAGGCTTGGAGCAGCATGATGCTTGAGTCACATAAGCAAAAAAAACAAATACAGGTTGATCGGTGGCAGGATGGTGCACCGACCAGGATAGAACACGCAGGAAGGGAGGCTTGTGCCACAACTTATCAGCAATTCACAATAGTGGCATGGTCGCAGCTAGGTCAAATCAGCTATAAATGCCGAAAGTTAAGATAGTTAATTAACAACACTCGTTTGAATGATGGGCATTAATGGCGGATCCAACTGATTGACTGACAAGATCGACGGTGGATTTGGGTCATTAATACAGGATTTAGTTCGAGTTAATGCAAGATTTAGTTATGATTATGAGGGATTTGGTTGGGCGCTATAAAAATGGGCAGAGGATGGTCGGAAGGCACCTGTTTGTGATGAGAGAGTTGTTGAATTATGCAAGGTTGAGATTGTGTTGCAGAGAGCACTGGAACTGTGTTCGGCAAGTTCGGGGTGTGCTAGGGTGAGCAATTTGTTGGCATTGTGGGAATTGAGCGTGGCATGCCGAGTGAGCCGGAGACCGTGGAGATTTCTAGTGAAGCCGAGTGACCCCTGATCCTTGATCCCATTAACAAAGAGTTTAATCTTGTGGGTGAAGTTGCTAACATGCCCGTGGGATCGTCCTCCATTGTGCGCCAGAAGATGGGGGGACGCAGCTTAGTTCTGAGCGGCCTAAGAAGCAACACACCCATTCCACCTCCCAAGTATCGGGAGGCATCCCTGCGGAGACCCCATCGAGCTCGAAAGTTGTGGAATCTGCAATTCGTGAAGGCATTTTTGCCACCAACATCCCAGGCTATCGACCTACATGTCGAGCTGGGGTGCAGCCAAGGAAGGTCACAAAGAACCAGCAATATCAAATACGGATGCCGACAATCTTGCTAGGGATGAGTTTTACCACCGACATCGTACCATAGTTGATGTAGCTGCGGTACGATGATCACGACTTACTGGCCCTAGAAGATGTTATGACAGAACCCTTTCAGCCACGAGCACCACAGGAGACCGGTCCGACACCACACATTCCACTTGACTGGGCGTGTGGCTTGGAGAAGTCTTGGTTGTTGGGGTTGATCTACATGCCACATTTTGGGCGATTGACGGAAGCCAATGCTTACGTCAAACAGTTGATGGCTTGTTTTCATGGCGGGGTGCTATGGTTGGACCAGCAGGTCATTATGACGGTGGACCTAATTTCTGAGATCACAGGTTTGCCGAAGGATGGGGTCGACCCATCGCAATACTTTTAGGGAAAGAACAATGATAAAGCACTTGTGGCAAGGTTGCGGAAGCAGTATTAAATGTAGAAAGACGGATGGGATTACCGCTTGGACACTATCAACGAGCCTGCAGTTAAGATTGGGCTTCACATCTTGGCTACCAAAATCTTGCGAAATGCTCGACTCAGTCAAGGCAATTCAGGGGTTGTCCGCTGTGCAAAGCTATGTGTGGCAGGAGTGCAGATGAACTGGTCCCTGTTTTTACTTAACCAGTTGACGGAGGATGCTCTGGTGGCCCAAGCAGGAAAGTGGTCATTCACTTATAGTTGGCTGCTGATATTGGCTGCGTTAGTCACCTGGATGGAACCCAAGAATTATCAAGGAATGGACATGGATAGGGTAGAGGAATGCAAGGGAGCGTGCTACCAAAACTTGTGGTGGGTGCAAGAACCAGAGCAACTTAAAGATTGTGCCACGCAGTTCTAGTTTTATTGGGAAGCACTGCAGGCAGCCACTGAGCAGATTCCACTGTTGACTTAGTCCACTGTCGACAAGTACTAGGGGATCGCTCGGTTTGTAATTGGACCTCACAGCATCTACATGCAAGCGCGCCGCGATAAGGATAGGAAGTGGTTGCATAACCCCTATAATATAACAAATGAAGACTTGGATCCGATCATTGATGACTTGCTGGTCGAATGGCACGAACCTATTATTCAGCAAGTAGAGTCTACGAGGATGCCATCCCATATGCCAGTCATGGACAAACCACATCATAGGTCAGATGAGGAATCATCGCAGACCCCTTTAGGTAAGGAGCGTCAGGTTGTCGAAGGCCGAATGAAAGGACACTAGGACCATGTGACAATCAGTGGGATGCCGCTGTCGTCGAAAGTGCAGTTGGGTTGACTAATATTAGCAATCACTAATCCATCCACTGTAGCGGATAAAACAATGATGGTGAAGGTGGATGAAGGATTCCATGCACTCACTGCTCGTCTGGATTCCTTGTTTGATATGGTTTCAAAGAAGGCACCGGAAGGAGCACCAGTGGAGGCGATTGGCACAATTAGCAATGAGCCACAAGTCAGGAATGTCGATATTCCCTTAACTGCGATTATGACAGATAATGAGGCTTTGAAAGCCTTGCTGCAGTTTCTAGAGAAAGTGACCATCAATTTCAATGCACTACCAGTGAAGGTGTTAACAACTGTGCAGGCGGTTTTTAGCCGGGAGATGGTGGACAGGATGCACGAGATTAGTGGTAAGTGTCTGTGCTTGTAGGAGAGCGAGGAAGTGGCTAAGGAAGCAATCGTAGAGTTAACAGGGAGGGCTGCTACAGCGCGACAGGCCATGGATGAGTTGGAAGAGGTTATCAAGAAGGAATGGGCTGAAAAGGCTCTAGTGATTGAAGAGTTGAAGCAGGAACAGGATCGCCTCATTGTGGAGAAGTCCACTTTGTGGTATCAAAGTGTGTAGGTGGAGACGGCCATTGCTGAGGCTTGTCACCATTTGTCGGATCCCACCACAAAGTTGGATGTGATTCAACGCATGCAGTGACTTGCGGATGTCATTGCCCAGTTGCGGCACGATAATCAGGAGTTAATAGCATTGGTGAACCTTGGTACACCCCAAGTGCAGGTGGACGACCGCAGATGGGCTATTGAGGAGGTAGCAACACAGATGGAGGAGCTGGAAATGGCAACGACAAAACTCAGAGCCGACACTATACAATTTTGGGGCCCAATTGTTTAGAACGAATAGATTGAACAATTGACCATGTATCGATAGGAGGTGTAGGGGCAGTTGGTGACACTAAAGATGGCGATGCGCACGATGTCACCAATGGAGCAGGTTTCCATGGCCATGGATTTAAAAGAGTCACCACCGAGCGTCACCAAGGCTGATGAGCATCAGAAGAAGTGCGCTGTGAAGCTAGAGGAATTCCAGGAAGTTAGTGGACAGTTTATGACCAAAGCTGGTGAAGTACTCTAGGCTGTATAGGAGGGTCGCCAACAAGTTGCAGCGAAGCTAACTAAGCATCCATCTACACAGGATGTGATCGATAGTCAAGCGGTGGCTATAGCGGAAAAGGAGCAGGTGACGAAAGTAGAGCAGCAGTACGAGGATTTCAGGATCAAGACCACCGAGTACACTATGTCCTGCTAACGTGGCTCGAGGGAAAGCCAAAAGATTGTGTTGGTGGCTTGTTGGCAGGCGGTTAGGATGGGTCATTCTCACAGCACTGCAAGTGCTGTGATACCATGAAAGGTGGAAGATGGGCGCAGATGATGTTATTTTTTGTATTTTTGGGTCAATTGTACCATACTATGTGGGTTTTTAGGTCATTTGGACCATGTCAGTTAGATTTTGGGTCACTAGCTCGAAGTGTCAGTTAGGAAGTTGTTAGTAAGTGGACAAGCAATGTAAAGACGAAAGCCTATATATAGACATATATTTGTATGTGTAAAGGCATCTTGGATTATGCGTTTGTGATTGTGTATCTGAGATCAAGACATATCTACGAGATCTGTATTTTGTGGAGATGTTGTATCTGGGTTTTTGCGAGATTAATATAATATGACAAAGCTATTTTGTGAAATCCTTGTGTCTCTTTTGTGCTAATGCATGTTGGAATATATGAATGATGCTATACTTTCCTGTTGCAATTAATGCTTTGCTGTTATATTTGCTGCGACGATGAATGTTTTTATTGAATGATGCTCTGAATATGAGTGATGTTGAAGTTAAATGCATAGATCTACTTCTGAAAATGTCGCAATAAGTTAAGCAATTGAGCTGCAAACATCCTCCTTCATTCGGCGGAAACATGGTTCTGTCAACTCTCCCTTGAACATCTTGGGTGAGATCTCATTTACTCTGCAGGTGTTTCCGGACGGGGTTAAACCTGTCTTGGCTAGTGCTCAAGGAGATCACGGTGTTCTGGGTGTCAACATTGAGTGGAACCCCTATCGACTAGGTTTGAGTCAACACATCCCCAAATTTTATGAAAATTTTAAAATTTTTATTAATAGCATTTATGTCAATTAATTGTTATGCGGAATACATTCTTATTGACAGTTGTCTCAGAAAGGACTAGTCCGTCCTAATTATGATGTTGTGTTTGTATTTATTAATGCATTGTCTTAATTCATTTCAAAATGTTGACATGTCATAATGTTTATAAATATTACTGTTGGAAAGTAGATGTTAAGACTTAGCAGATTTTATCTCATAAATAAATGTCGCTTCTTTTGTCTCAGAGATTTACAACATTAATGTGTCGAATTTTATTTTTGGATTAGTATTTAATTCTACATTAGCGACGTAACGGAATATAATTTTTTTATGCTACTAATCTTTTTATTTTCTTGATGAAGGGATCCTATTGAATCCTCGAGGATTACTTAGATATTTTCGTAGCTAATGCTCTTACTTCAAGAACACGATCATGAACAAGATTTCTGATGAAGTGCATATGTAGCTGAATGTGTTTGTTGTGTTGATGTAGAACTGGATCTTTGGCGAGCTTGATGGCACTTTGATTGTCGCACCAAAGTGGAGTAGGCTGTTGCTACTTGAATCCAAACTTTGAAAGGGTCTGTCGAAGCCATAAATATTCCTGACTGGCATTAACTACGGCTCGATATTCTACCTCTGCTGAAGAAAGAGCAAGAGCTTGTTGTTTCTTACAAGCCCAAGTGATAGGTCCATATCCTAGACTGAAAACATAACCTGCAGTAGAATTTCGATCATTAGAATCACCGGCCCAATCTGAATCAGTGACACCAACCAACAAAGGTTCCCCCCCTATGCTGTAATGAATCCCAAACTAAATTGTACCTTGAATATATCGAAGTATTCTTTTAGCTGCTTTCTAGTGACTTTCATGTGGTGTTTGCATATAACAGACAACACGACCAACAACAAAGGAAATATCAGGACGGGAATGAGTCAAGTATAAGAGAGTACCAACAAGCTGACGATACAAGGTGGCATCTACTTCAGGTGAAGTACAAGTGGCAGAAAGTTTGACTCCAAACTGGAAGGGAGAAGGGGCTGGTTTACAATCTTCCATGTGAAAGTGATGAAGAAGGTCACAAGCATACTTAGAATGAGAAAGAAAGATTCCTTATTTGGTTTGCAGGACTTGGAGACCAAGAAAATAATGCAAATGTCCCAAGTCTAACATTTCAAAATTTTTCTTAAGACTGGATTTCACATGGGTTAAAAGCTTAGGGTCACTACGAGTAAGAATAAGGTCATCAACATATAGAACAAGTATGATGACATGGTTTCCTATTTTCTTGATATAGACATTGGGGTCAGAATGGCATCTAGAAAAACCAGTGTCAAGTAGCAAGCTATCCATTTTGGCATACTAAGCTCTCAGAGCTTGCTGAAGGCCATATAAGGATTTCTTCAGGCGACAAACAAGGCTAGAGTTATTCTGAACATATCCAGGAGGTTGTTCCATGTAAATTTCCTCCTGTAAATCACCATGTAAGAATGCAGACTTGACATCCATTTGATGGACCTCCCAGTTATGTAAGGTGGCAAGGGAAAGAACAAGGCGGATGGAGTTCATTTTTGTGACAAGAGAAAAGGTTTCATTGTAGTCAATCCCTTCAACTTGGGAAAAACCTATGGCAACTAACGTTGCCTTAAGTCTTTCAACACTTCCATCTGATGCATACTTAGTTCGATAGACCCATTTACATCTGACAAGTTTTCTTCCTTTTTGAAGAGGTACAAGATCCCAAGTATTATTCACCATTAAGGAACGATATTCTTCATCCATAGCTGCATCCCAATCTGGATTCCCTGAAGCTTCTGCAAAATTTTCTGGATCATGATTCTCGAAAACTTGATCCAAAAGAGAAGAGGCTCGCTAAAACTGAGAACGTGTTCGACGTTGATCTCTAGGATCACCAGCAAGATCACCAGCTGCTTCACATGTTGAACGGACCCATCGAGGAAGCACTTTTGCTGGTGAAACTGGAGGAACATGAGCAGGCAGAGGTGGATTTTCATTCTCACTGTCATCATCAGAAACTTGAGTTGGAAATCTGTAAAGGAAGTTGGAAGTAGAAGAAGGCACAATTTCCAAATCAGGCTCGCAAGCTAAAGATGGCACAACCGCCGAGTTAGGCTCATAGGCCAAGAGATTTTCATCAAATTTAACATCTCTTCTAATGATTATATCATGAGAATGTGGTTGAAGAATTCTATAACCTTTTACATCTTCAGAATATCCAACAAATATGCACTTTTCACTTTTAGGCTGCAATGCTTTCCATTTTTCACTCGGAATGTGAGCCCATGCTTCACTACCAAACACAGGGAAGTGACTTACATCAGGTTTAGTTTTATTCCATGCTTCTTCCGGTGTGATACCTTGTAAAGCTTTAGTGGGGGTGCGATTAACTATGTAATTTACACAATTTATGGCTTCAACCCAAAATTAAAGACTTAGTCCCTTAGATTGGATCATACAATTAGCCATTTCTTTTAAAGTGCGATTCTTCCATTCAGCTACACCATTTTGTTGTGGTGTATATGGAACCGTATGTTGTTGTTGGTTTCCTTGTTCAATGTAAAAAGTAGTGAACTTTTTGTTAACATATTCTCCTCTATTGTCGGATCTTAACTTAATAATTTGATGACTAGATTGTTTTTCAACAAGGGACTTGTAGGCCAAGAACATGTTAAATACTTCGTCCTTAAGTTTTAGGAAATAAAACCAAGTGCGTCTGGAGTAATCATCAATGAAAGTTAAGAAATATTTGAAACCAGAAAAGAAAGCAGATGGAAGAGGACCACACAAGTCACTATGCACAAGCTCCAAGGGAACCGAGGCGTTCCAAGAGGCACGTTTGTCAAAACTGTCCCGATGATGTTTTTTGAGTACACAACCGGAACAAACACCATCTCTGCAAGATACCATCAGAAGACCTGTCACCATATTGTCTTTACATAGTTGTTGCAATGAGCGATAATTTAAGTGACCAAATCGCTCATGCCAAAGTTTGCTCAAGTTATCACTATGAGCAACAAAGACTAAAGGAAAAGGTGATGACCCAAAGTTGTTAAATTTGTACAATCTAGTAATATCATCAACAATTCCGGTAGCTAGGTCATGTTGAGGATCTTTAAAATCCTTGATTACAACTTGGTGAGGTGTAAACGTCACAATTTTACCTTCACCAGAATGAGTGATTTGATAGACTGATAACAAATTGCAGGAAATTCTTGGAACACATAATACATCACTAAAATGACCATTATCTACTAGAACTATTCCAGATTCTACAACACTTAGAGATCTATCATCACCAACAAATATTTGATTGGTGTTATATTCATGCATAGTAGAAAAGATGGCTTTATCCTTAGCCATATGATAAGATGATCTAGAATCAATGAGCTATTCATTTGAAGTAGAAGAAGAACATGCAACATAAGAATAACCAGAAGCACAAAGTGCATGTCCATAAGACGTAGATTCTGAAGGTGAATCTAGGCTGATGTGGTGCTTATTCATTGCTTCTTCCAAGGCTACCATCTTTTTGAAACACTTAGATTCATCATGATTATCTTTCCCGCAATAGTTGCAATCACGCTCAGTCTTCTTTCCTTTTGGCTTGGATCCTTTGTCATTTTTTAAAGGAGCTGACTGAGAGGGTTTCGGACCCTTGTTTGACTTATTATTGCAAAAATTTTGTTTCTTGGGAGGCTTGAACTTTTCTTTCTGTTGGGACAATAGGGCTTTCCCAGATGTATCTGCATTTCTAATCATTCCAAGATGGACGAGCTTATATTTCTCTCTAATCAAGGAATCACAAAAGGATTCAAGACTAGGCTCTTGATAGCTAGCAGCATTCAAGGATTCTTTGATGGAGTAAAATGTAGATACAAAAACAGAATATGCAGGTCCAAGTTTTGAAAGAATATGATAAATGCATTGTTTGTCTTCCCTCTTAATATTGCATTATTCACATAAGAGTTTAAGAGTTTTGTACTTAGATAAATAATCTTGAATGCATGAAAAATAACTTGGATTTAAAGAAATCAACTCATTTTCGAGTTGATGACTTTGAATTTCATTGTATTTACCAAACACAGCTTCCAACTTTTCACAAGTTGTATCAGGTTCATCAATTCCAGATATGTGGAATCGCAAATCAGTAGATGTTGACATCACAATCAATCCATGAGCTTCATCACATCTATTTTCCCATTTTATTTTTTTATCATCATCAGTGGGTTTTGTTTCTTTCCCTGAGGTAATTATGAAAATTCCCCTACTTCGTAGAACATCCTCCATACGAGATTTCCATGAGAAATAGTTGGAACTAGTAAGTAGAATATCACAAGGGGCAGCCATATTGTAAATTAATGGCTGTAAAAATAGGAACCAATAGTCTGGATGCGAAGTGCTCGAAAGAACAGGTGGTTTAAAAAAAAAAGGCACTGAAAACTGACTCCGTATGATGAAGTTATGCTTGATCAAAGAAAATGTTGAATATGTCCCCAATAGTGACATGGTAGATAGAGAATGACCGACAAAAAAAACAACCCCCTATTCCCAAGATAAACCTTTCAAAATCACTTTACAAGAAAGTTGCCTTAAGTGAATCACTTTTGTAAAATAAGTGATTTTCACTTTTACAATGATGTTACTTTAAATAGTGCAACAAAAAAAAGGAACTTAAGTGATTCACTTTTTATTTTTAATTTAAGTGAGATGCACTTTTACAATAAAGTAACTTAAAATTAGAAATTGCAGGCACCCTTTTCTTAAAAGTAACTTAATAAGACTTGAACTCAAGACCTATTAAGGAATAAAACAACTTTGAACCAAATGAGTTAGTATTAAAAGGTACATAAAAGAAGGGAAGGTGGAAGGTTTTTTTTTTTTACTCTTCTCTCTTGGTTTCCATGTTTGCCTCTTTTCCTACAAATCACACCACAAACCAAAACAAAAAAAACTTTTCCACACTTTTCGGGTTAGATCTTGTTAGCTTTCTCGGAACGTCTACGTTTTCTCTCTGTTTCTAATTTGCCGCGATCACACAAGGTGCACGGCAAAGAGCATACATAGCCGAGAAAAACCCTTTCCCTTTTTGTTTCTGATTCACCCAGATCGCACAAGGTGCATGGAAAAGAGAATACCCAAACAGGGAAAGCAACAACCGAAACTAAAAAAAATCTAATAATAAAAACTAATAAAATATGAGATTTTTTTAAAATAATAAAAAACGTCACTGTAACATTATACCCTCAGATCTGATGAAAAAACTAGAAACCGTTTTCAGTCAAACAAAAACTACTTCCTAATTGAAGCAGTGCTCTGGATGCAATGGAACACCTCCCATAGCCTAAAAATGCACAGAAATTCCAGAACTACAAACCCTTTCAGGTTTCGCCAACACTAGTTCAAAATCTAGATCATAACTGGAAGCAGCTCTTCATAAACACTCTGATGCCATGTTCGAGTACACAGGGTACTCTCGAAATACCGAACGCCTAGAGAAACCACTTCACACAAACAGATCACAGATCGATACACCGATGTTTTAACGTGGTTAAAACTCTCTAGAGGGAAAGAGTCCATGACCCTGGCCAAATAGCTTCTATGAAGCAGTTCATTATGCAAAAGAAAGAAAGTTACAAATGAGCTTCTCATAATCGATCAACTATCCAATGACCCTCCATTCTCTTTAAATAGAGATCATGGACCAATCGGGTGTTAATCCATGGATCAAGGGTAGGTATGATCTAAGAGAAGTTGAACCGTCGGATCACTCTATGTCTAGAACATATCGTGACCGTCAGATTAAATATTTACAAATGCATACTAATGCATACTAAGAAAACACACTTTACCTAATAGATATATTACACAAGTTGATCTTAACTAACTCCTAAGTGTCTAAATATCCTAACAGGTTTTCCTTCGGTGTTGATTTTATACAGTTCTTTTTTATAATTAGAAAGTTGAAAGGAATTTGTAAACAGGCAGGATGAACCTTTTGCGCCTATGGCTACGTTGGGTTCTCAACGTCCTTCGTTTTAGACAGTGCTATAAAGACCTTCTTTAAAGATTTTAATAAAGAAATGATACTCGGATTTCGATATATGGTTTTGATTTGGTTTCCATCCAAAAGTATGTTCTCGGCGTTTTTGGTTATTTAATTAATGAAATTCTTATGATGCAAGTTCTATGAATTACGGCTACACCCATTTGTTACATCTATTACAAGAATAGCATTTTCATTGTTTTAATAGTAGTCGTTGTTCCAAAGGAATAGATGCAGGGTTGAAACCCTATCTTAAAGATTTAATATGTTGTCGGTTTAGTAATTTGTTGGTTAAGGGTTTCGAACCCATACTCCATATATATTTTGTTAGTTTTAAGGAGTTAAGGGGAGTCGAAACTCAACCCTGCATCTTTGTATTTTTATAATGCCGTAACATTCATTATTAAGTTTTATAAAGTAACAACCTCTTTTGGGTGAGCCTTCAAGGTCTCGAACCCTGCTCTGTATTTGTTATTTTGGTATGTTTAAGTATTAAAAAGAATGAGCTTCTTAAACCCTCACGATGCCTATCAAAAGGCTCGGCCTGTACGTTACTTACGACTATGTTGGAAAAAGAATTATTCTTGTGTGTATACTATCTTCTGAAGATTGTAAAGAGTATAAATTGAAAGGCTACTTTTGTTACTACAATTATTATAATTATATGGGACTTCGAAGGTTCTATTTTCGATGATGGTTTTTTCTTTTTATACTACCAGTCATCATAACAAAGGTATACTATTAGGTTTTGTGTTTATATTGTTTTATAAATCAAAGGATTTGGTTTTGGAATAGGTTCCTTTTGTCATTTAAATGTTTATTTGATTATTGTTACTTATGAACATAAAGATTATGTTTTTAATCTAGATTCTGTTTGAATATGAAAATTATTCAAATACTATTATTGCTATAAAATGGAATATGATGCTATACAACGAACTTATATTTAAACGCTATTTACTTAGATGAATGCTATGTTTCCTGCATCTAGTAAAAAGGGTGTTTACTGAAATGTAGATAAAGAGTTTATACTAAAACAAAACAGAGTTTAATCTATGATGATCAATCATTCAAATCTATCATTAATCTAACTTTTCTGCTCTAAAGTACGACACGTAAAGTGTGTGGAAAATACAGAAAAGTAATTTAATCAATCATTTTGCATTTCTAATTTTATTTCTTTAAGAACAATACAAATTCACATTCATAACTAGTTGTTAAAACTAACTAGAATAACTCTGTAGATTTCTAAAATACTTAAACATTTCCAGAAATAGATATACAGTAAAAATAAATACATAAGAAGATAAGAACCTAAAAACTAAAGAGTGAAACAAACAACCAAGGGAGCCCACTCCTCCCAACCAACTCCTGAAGGAAGCCAAATCACTTTCTTTAGGACCCCCAAGTCTACTCATTGAACCACTAGGGTGAAGATGCTGGGTAGATGCAAATGTTATCCTCTGCAACTCAACAGTGATGTCGACAATACTCCAGAATGAGACTTATGCTTTTCAGCAATATTGAGTTCTGCATAAAGCAGTACTAACTCAGATTAACAATCTTATCTCAATCAATCCTTCTAGCTTTCCCTTCATCGAATTTCACTTGTTATCTGTAGTTTCAAATTTATCACAAGGTAAAAAGTGATTAGCCTCCTGCTCCAATTCGATGGGTATGAATAGCTTGCCTAGGTCTTTTGGTAATTTTTTCAATTATTGAGCCACCTGCTATGTTCCACTTTCTTGGGGAACATGACCATTAATATAGGGAAGTTGCCACCTGCAACAGCTAGAGGTGCATTGATGATGCTACCAAGTGTCAATTTGCTCTCCACCCCAGTAAATTCCTCCTAGTGGGTCAGTTAGCACTCTTTTAATAGTCTCCTTGGGGTATTTGTCTCCTATTTTATTTATAAATAATAAAATATTAAATTATTTAATTACAGTCATCCTTGACCCCACTTGGTCAATAATCATAAAACATTAGAATAACATATAACATAATATTTTTTCCTTATGAAATAAAATATTTAGAATTTGGGTATGTGATAAACACCCCCTCTTAAATCTAGCCTCGTCCTTGATGTTTCTTTATTCATCATCCTCTACATCTTCTTGGAACAGAGCCGGATATGCAACCCGCACATTACTTTCCAACTCCCAGGTTGTTTCTTTGGGACTAAGGTGCTTCCATTGCACCTTTACCTATCCAATGGCATGATTTCGAAGCGAAATTTCCCTCATGTCAAGGATACAATCCAGTTCCACCAAAAAATCTCCTTCTAGTTCCACATGTACATCATTCCAATTAATCACATGAGTAGTATCATGCACATACATTTTCAAAATAGAAATATGGAATACATTATGTACTTTAAGGTTTAGTGGCAAGGCTATCTGATATGCCACTAGTCCAACCCTATACAGTATTTCAAAAGGTCCACTATACCTTGCTGCTAGTTTAGCACAACTCCCTAATTTTAAGGAACTCTTTTTGGGTTTTACCTTAATGAAAACATGCTCACCAACCTAAAACTCTTTCTGAGTTTTTTTTAATCTGCATGAGTTGTTTGTCAATCTTGTATACTTTTTAAATTGCCTTGTACCTGTTTCAATGTTAGTTCCATTTCTTTCAATAACCCAGGACCTAACATTAACCTGTAAACCAATTACTCCATGAAATAGGAGTATTACATTTTTTTCCATATAAAATTTCAAATGGACTAAGTTTTGTTGAAGCTTTGTAATGATTATTATAAGCAAAATCAGCAAGATGTAAATATTCCTCCCATTTACCTGGTTGATCTCTAACATATATTCTTAACATATCTTTAAGAATCTGATTGACCCTTTCTGTTTTCCCATCCGTTTGTGGATGAAATGATGTACTGAAATTTAAAGTAGTGTCTAAACCCTTAAATAAATATTTCCAGAAATTTCCTGTAAACTTTGAGTCTCTGTCAGAAATTATAACTTTTGGAATCCCATGCAGACGAAAAATTTGTTTCATAAAAATTTCAACAATGTTAGGAGCCTTGTAAGTTGTTTTAATAGGTAAATGGGATGCTTTACTAAGCTTGTCCACAACTACCATTATAGAATCATTTTGCTTCTGATTTTTAGGTAAAGCAGTTATAAAATCAATACTAATTATTTTCCACTTCCAATCTAGTATGGGTAGTGGCTGCAACAGTCCAGCTGGATGTTGATGTTCATCCTTTATTTGCTGACACTCCAAACACCTAGCAATATATTTAGCTACCGTACTTTTCATACAAGGCCAAAAGTAATCTTTCCTCAGCATTGTTATCATCTTTTGGTAACCATGATGCCTTGAGTATGGACTTTTATGCAATTCATTTAAAATCAGCAACATTAGGCACATAAAGTCTGTTTTTATACAACATTAATCCTCTTTCATCAATTTTTAAATCTGTTATTAAATTTTCAGCATTATCTTCAACAACCTTTTCAAATAATTTTTGACATTTTTCATCCATTCTAATTTTTTCCTTAAGCTGATTTTCTAGATCAATTTTATATGTACTGATTGGTGAAACAAAATGAATAGGTGTTGTTGTTAATAGTTCTTTTAGTTTCTTAAAATTTTCTTCACATTTTTTATCCCAGATAAATTTCTTACCTTTCTTTTGTAAAGAGGTTATAGGATTCGCTATTTGAGAGAATCCTTCTATAAATTTCAATATAACCTGTAATTCCCATAAAAGATCGTACACCAGTTACGTCTTTAGGGGCAGGCCATTCATTAATAGCTTTTATCTTGTCTGGGTCTACTGCAATTCTATCCCTGGATATCACATGCCCTGGATACCATATTTTATCCTTAAAGAAATCACATTTGCTGAACTTAGCATAAAGTTGTTGTTCTCTTAACACTTGTAAAATTTTCTTTAAATGTTCTTCGTGTTCCTCATTAGTCTTAGAATAAATTAGAATGTCATCAATGAGAACGATTACAAACTTATCTAAGTACTGATGTAAAACATTATTCATAAGACACATGAAAACTACTGGAGTGTTGGTTATCCCAAATGGCATAACCACGAACTCATAGTGCTCGTAACGGGTTCTGAAAGCAGTCTTAAAGATGTCCTCATTTTTTATCCTAACTTGATGGTACCCCGACCTTAAATCAATTTTAGAGAATATCATTTCACTGCGTAGTTGATAAAATAGATTATCAATGCGGGGCAAAGGATATTTGTTTTTTATGGTCATTTTATTTAACTGGTGGTAATCTATGCATAAAAGCATAATTCCGTCCTTTTTTTAAACAAAGATAACAGGTGCTCCCCATGGAGACACACTGGGTCTTATATAATTTTTATCAATGAGTTCCTTAAGTTGTAATTTAAGTTCATTAAGTTCCAGAATGTTCATTCTGTAAGAAGCCTTTGATTTTGGTACCGCCCCCGGTACTAACTCTATGGTGAAATCTAGTTCCCTTTTCGGAGGTAGTCCTGGAATTTCTTTCAGGAATACATCAGAAATTTCCTTTAGAATGGGTATGTCTTTCAACTTTAACTTATCTTCCTTAGTTGTTTGTTCGCCATTAACTACATTTACAACAAACAACTTACATCCTTTTCGAACAACCTTTTTAACTTGTAAAGCAGAGATTTGTCTAACATAAATCTTTCTTGGAATTCCTTTTACTGTTACCGTGTCAGATCCATCATTCAAGCAAGTAAAATATTTTTCTAAACAATTTAATACTACCATATGATTTTCCAACCAATCCATCCCAATCAATACATCATATGATCCTAAAGGTAATACATTTAACTTTACTTGAGTTCTAAACTGATTCATAAGCAATTCACAGTTATTAACAAAATCAACTACTTTCCTTTTTGTACCTGTAGCTAGTTGAACCAGCTAGGATTTGTTAAACTTTTCTACATGCAGTTTACATTTTTCTACTATACTTGGAGATACATAACTCAGGCTTGCCTCTGGATCAATCAAAATAGATATAGTTTTATTTTTCAACTTCTACTTCAACCATGGAAGTTTGATGATCAGCTTGTCTGTTTTCCAAAGCTGCATTAATCCTGGGCATTTCCCTTGCTAGATCACCAATAGTAGCCTCCTCCTGTATCATGTGTATGTTGTTGACAGTCCTCTTTTTGAGTGGGCAGTTTGATGCATAGTGAGGTCCTTGACAGTCCCAAAATTTTACAGTTTCTTTTTCTTCGTTGCTCTTAACATAATTATTTGTTGGATCTCTATTTATATAGCTATAAAATTTGGCTGTGCATTAATTATTGAATTATTTCCTTGAAATTTTTTGTTAGAAAAATTATGTGAGTTATTATTTCTGAAATTTTGATTAAATGAGTAATGTTTCTTTCTTTGCTCGAAATTATTAGGCTTTTTGGCCTTCCAACTTAGCATGCCTTCCCTCTTCCTGTTCTGTTCATAACAAATAATTGCATTCCTCATGGCCTCTTCAAGAGTTCTAGGATTGTCATACTCAATTATGTACTTTATATGAGAGGGTAGATAGCTCAAGAACCTCTATACCTTAGGCTTTTCTTCCGTAATGTAAGGCGCATACCTTAATAAATTCAAAAACTTGCTGCTCAATTCTTTCATATCCATAGAACCTAACTTTAATTCATAAAATTATTTAGCTTGTTCTTCGTAATATTGTTCTGACATAAATTTTCTTTTAAAATACCTTTTAAAACTGTTCCAATTTACATTTCTCTCTTTCAAGCCTTTTACCTGCTTCAAGTCTTGCCACCAAATATCCGCTTTACCCGTCAGATTATAAATTGCCATTCTAGTTTTTAACTGACTTGAGTAGTTGTAAATTTTGAAATATTTATTTATTCCAGACAGCCATGCTTCGGTTTCCTCACTCTTTTATGTTTCTCCATTAAAAGTTGGTGGTTTAATCTTCTTAAATTCTCCAGAAATTTCTTCATATGGTTTATATTTCTTCTTTTTAGTGTAGCAGTCACTTTCACTACTGCAGCTGGAATACTGATGTTTCTTCCTATGCGATTTAATGTTAATTTCAGAAGAAGAACTAGTTCCATAATCAATAAGTTTTAGCCTTTTACTTTTTTGTTGGTAAGGCATGATTTCAGATTCGGAATTAATTTATGTTCTTTCATTTTTATCATTACTATGGAATTTATCCATCAGGATTTGATTCAACTCCTCTTGAGCTTTTAAAATTCATTCGTTCTCCTCTTTTACAGCGTTTATTTCTGTTTTTAAATCTCTTACAGTTCTCAATAATTCAAATGAGAGTTGTCGTTTAATTCACCAAATATAGTTCATGCATTAATGTGTTCTTGTTCATTATTATTTTGACCATTTAGGTGGGACATGTCTTCAGCTGACTCTTCCGGTACTTCCATACCTGCAAACTTAAATAAGTGTTGAAACTGAACAACAAAATTAAACAAATTTATTATATGTATTTTCTGTTCTGAAATTTTTTTGCACGAGTTGGGCCACTTTCAGGCCTAGAGTTTGAATCACGCTCTGATACCACATGTAACGTCCCAAAATTCTACGAAAATTTAAAATTCTTAATACTAGCATTTATGTCAATTAATTGTTTATGCGGAATACATTCTTATTGACAACTGTCTCAGAAAGGACTATTCTGTCCTAATTATGATGTTGTGGTTGTATTTATTAATGCATCGTCTTAATTCATTTCAATATGTTGACATGTCATGATGTTTAGAAATATTACTGTCGGAAAGTAGATGTTAAGACTTAGTAGATTTTATCTCATAAATGAATGTCTCTTATTTTGTATCAGAGATTTACAGCATTAATGTGTCAACTTTTATTTTTGGATCAGTATTTAATTCTACATTAGTGACGTAACATAATATTTTTTTTTTTATGCTACTAATCTTTTTATTTTCTTGATGCAGGGCTCTTATTGAATCCTCGAGGCTTACTTAGCTATTTTCATAGCTAATGCTCTTACTCCTATTTGTACAGATGTCACAGGTAAGGTTATTATTATCGGTTCAAGAGCCAATTACTGTACATTTGAACATAGCATTTGCAACTACTTTATGCTTGGCATTATCGACAATTAAGGGTAGACCCTAGAAAGGACCTAGGGTAAGACCTACCCTAGCTTAAAATGTTATTTCATTTTAAAAACTTGCATCTATAACTTTAAGCATGTAATATTAACTATCTTTCTTTTGTATTAAACTTTAATATATATATTTTGACATGGGATAGTTCTTAAGGTTTTCACGATGATGATTTAACATAACGTTGACCCTTTGTTAAAATAAAAAAGTTGACCATGATTAAAATCATATGGTCGACTTCATGTATTATATGATACTTATGAATTTAAACGTGAATGTGGTAGGTATTAACCTTGACCACAACTTATGAAAACCCGACCATACAAGACTTTGGTTATATGAACACATGTCTGTAAACCTTGTGAACTATACGATGTATAGTTTTCATGTAATAACCTCGTAGTGGAATCCTTCGTTGGTTGATGGTAGGTGACATTTAATACAGTATTGAATGAGGTTGAAGTGGAAAGTCTAACTGGCACTCCTATGGAATCCATTCCATGTGACAGCATTGGGATTTGGGAAAAACCCTAACCGAGGTTTTGAGTGACTAACAAACCCTTCAAATGTTTAATTTGCTTGTTCATTAAGAAAACAAGAAGTGGAGGCCAACAAGCTGCCGAAATGGTAGGGTTTACAAGATCCACGAGGTTTCAGGGTTATCCATGGAGGTTTTGCAACTGACAGATGGAAGTTAGGTTGAAGAAAATTGCAAACAAGGTAAGACCATACTCATGGGCGAAGCATTCATCATTTTAATTCATCCTTCTTGAAATAATTTGTTACTAACTTAAATTATTGTTGTGATGGTTGTGGAGTGGCAAGGTTCTATAAATGTTGTGTTGCTACCACTTCCAAGCATATATCCACCATCGCTTCCAATGATGTGTACTGGTAAGCCTCGACATTTCTTTACAAACCTTGAATCAAACTTTTGTTAAGATGAAAGGTGATGACAGTCGAAATTGTCGAACGGTGCTATGCTGAGATGAGGGTTTTCCTCCGGTGTTGATTTTATATAGTTCATTTTTATAATTAGAAAGTTGAAAGGAATTTGTAAAAATGTAGGCTGAGCCTTTTACACCTATGCCTACGTTGGGTTCTCAACGTCCTTCATTTTAGACAGTGTTGTAAAGACTTTGTTTAAATATTTTAATAAAGAAATGATACTCGGATTTCGATATATGGTTTTGGTTTGTTTTCAATCCAAAATGATGTTCTCGGTGTTTTTGGTTATTTAATTAATGAAATTCTTATGATGCAAGTTATATGAATTAGGGCTACGCCCGTTTGTTGAATCTATTAGCAGAATGCCATTTTCGTTGTTTTAATAGTAGTCATCGTTCCAAAGAAATGGACGCAGGGTTGAAACCCTATCTTAAAGATTTAATATGTTGTTGGTTAAGGGTTTTGAACCCGTACTTCATATATATTTTGTTAGTTTTAAGGAGTTAAGGGGAGTCGAAACTCGACCCTGCATCTTTGTGTTTTTATAATGCTGTGACATTCATTATTAAGTGTTATAAAGTAACACACTCTTTTGGGTGAGCCTTCGCGGTCTAGAACCCTGGTTTGTATTTTTTATTTTTGTATGTATATAAAGCATTAAAAAGAATGAGCTTCTTAAACCCTAGTGATGCCTATCAAAAATCTCGGCCTGTGTGTTACTTGCTACTGTGTTGGAAAAAAAATTATTCTCGTGTGTATAGTATCTTCTGAAGATTGTAAAGAGTATAAAATGAAAGGCGACTTTTGTTACTGCAATTATTATAATTATATGGGACTTCCAAGGTTCTATTTTCGATGATGGTTCTTGATTTTTATACTACCATTCATTATAACGAACGTATACTCTTAGCTTTTGTATTTATATTGTTTTATAAATCAAAGGATTTGGTTTTGGAATAGGTTCCTTTTGTCATTTAAATGTTTATTTGATTATTGTTACTTATGAACATAAAGATTATGTTTTTAATCCAGATTCTGTTTGAATATGAAAATTATTCAAATACTATTATTGCTATAAAATGGAATACGATGGTATAAAGTGAGCTTCTATTTAAATGCTATTTACTTAGATGAATACTATGTTTCCTGCATGTAGTAAAAAGGGTATTTACTAAAATGTAGATAAAGAGTTTATATTGAAACAAAACAGAGTTTAATCTATGATGATCGATCATTCGAATCTATCATTAATCTAACTTTTCTGTACTAGAGTATGGCACGTAAAGTGTGTGAAAAAATACAGAAAAGTAATTTAATCAATCATTCTGCATTTCTAATTTTATTTCTTTAATAACAGTACAGATTCACATTCATAACTAGGTCTTAAAACTAACTCGAATAACTCTGCAAATTTCTAAAATACTTAAACATTTCCAGAAATAAATATACAGTAAAAATAAATACATAAGAAGATAAGAACTTGAAAACTGAAGAGTGAAACAAACACCCAAGGGATCCTGTTCCTCCCAACCAACTCCTGAAGGAATCCAAATCACTTGCCTTAGGACGACCGAGCTTGCTCACTGAACCACTAGGGTGAAGATGTTGGGTAGATGCAAATGTTATCCTCTGCAACTCAGCAATGATATTGACAATACTCCAAAATGAGACTTCTGCTTTTCAATAATGTTGAGTTCTACATAAAGCAGTACTAACTCATATTAGCAGTCTTATCTCAATCAATCCCTGTAGCTTTCCCCTCATCGAATTTCACTTTTCTTTGTAGTTTCAAATTTATCACAAGGTAAAAAGTGATTAACCTCCTGCTCCAATTCGATGTATATGAATAACTTGCCTAGGTCTTTTGGTTAGTTTTTCAATTATTGAGCCTCTTGCTCTGTTCCACTTTCTTGGGGAACATGACCAATAATGTAGGGAAGTTTCCACCTGCAACAGTTAGAGGTGCATTGATGATGTTGCCAAGTGTCAATTTGCTCTCCACCCCAGTTCATTCTTCCTAGTGGTTCAGTGAGCACTCTTTTAACAGTCTCCTTGGGTTATTGGTCTCCTCTTTTATTTATAAATAATAAAATATTAAAGTATTTAATTACAGTCATCCTTGACCCCACTTGGTCAATAATCATAAAACATTACAATAACATATAACATAATGTTTTTTTCTCATGAAATAAAATATTCAGAATTTGGGTATGTGATGCCTATGGTTCTTGTGCTAGATAGGCACAATGTAAATTAAGACATCATCTAAATATGAATTTTAATGAAAAACCCACAACTAGCTATGCAATGCAACAAAGAGATGGGGGCATGTTTCTACAAGGAATAGGGAGGAAAATTATTCAAACCCTTGAGCCAATGCTGATAAGCCAAATGTCAATGAATAATCCCTCAACTACCCATTCTGAATTATGCACCCAATCATTTAATTCTTCTAGAAATTGGTTGAGGCAGTTAATGCCTTGGGAATGAAGAGGCATGGTAGCCAATTTCATGCATGGGTAAGCCATCAACCTGGGAAAATGTACTTTTGCTTCTGGGCCAAGAAAACACCCATGAAATGGTGCCCAAAGCCATTCTGAACACAGAGTCTTTCCTCCCTCACGCAGTCTGAGCTAGCTGGGTTTCCCCATCACGTTTTTTACCAATTTCCTGCATTTTTCCATAGCTGGGAGCTCGTTTTTGTTTTGCACAGTGGCTGGGAGAAAGGGAGTCACGTTTTGGGGGTTTATAGAGGTTGTTTTTGCCCCTGAAATGCAGAAAAACGTTTTCTAAAAATGAATTTTCTCTCCCAGGGTTTATTCCCCATCTACCAATTCGTTTTGGTTGCCCACATTTTTCAGCACTTGTGTTTTGTTGCAGGGTGCATCCCCGTTTTGGTTGAAAATTATGAGCAAGAATTAAGAGTGGAAGTGGACCAGAGTTGGCTTGATAAACCTAGTGAGGAGGTAACCTCTCAAGAGTATCAAAAGGGCTGGTTGCTCTTCTATGCACACCTTAAAGAACACTAGAATGGAAGGTATGGCCTGAGGCACTATGTATTAGTGAAGGGAATACTTCCTTATGCCAGGTGTGTAAGTATTGTGGAGACCAAGCTAGATAGATCTTGCAGAGGATGCCCATATCTCTATGGATGATCCCACTAGCTTAGCAATTCTTCCTTCCATTGCCTAATAGCCTGATAAACCCAGCTGTAGCTTGGCTTGCTGATTTGGTGTATCTTTGGGCTATGTGTGAGTCTGTTGTTCCCTAATTCCTTGTAGAGATCATGCCCAGCTCGGAGGTGGCAGTGTGTTGAGATATTGATGATCACAACTGGCTTATGGTTGGGTGAAACGTTGCAGTTGCTCGGGGCTACTTTGTTATAAGATAAGTACTCTCTTGTGTTAACCTTGCAATTATTTATTTGATGAATATCGTGAATGTATGATGGATGTGTTATTGAAATTACTTCCGCTGTGTTTTCTTATAATTATACATTTCCATATGTCCTTTTATATTATGTGAATGCTTATTTAAAAGTTCATGGGGCTAGATGCCCTGGCTTCAGTCTAACGTTCTCTCCATCGCACTGGTATGATGGGTGGGGACATTACATTATGGTATCAGAGCTGTTGGTTGCAGCATTGGACCTCTATGGTCCAAATCCGATTACAGTTACATGGGAAGGTCCCTTCTTGATCACCACAGGTCTCAGGATCGGGCCTAAACTGGCTAAGTTGGATAGTTTGCAGAGGTAAGGTTACCTCCTGCTGGGCAACAGTCATCACAGAAAGAAGAAAAGAAGAATCCGAAATTGTTTTAAGTGTTTTTGAAAAATTTTGTTTAAGTCTGTTTCGGGAAGAACTCGAAAGTCTTCGCCGCAACGGCGGGAGAACTCCAAGTTGACCCGAAACAGTGGAAACATTTTCTAAGTGTTTTCGGCGTCGAATGGAAATTTTCGGAAGGACTCAGTGAGTTGGTCTGCAATGACGGAAGAACTCACCAAGTTGGCTCGAAACGGCGAAAATTTTCTAAGTGTTTTCGGCGTCGAAAGGGAATTTTCGGAAGGACTCAGCGAGTTGGTCCGCAACAGCGGAAGAACTACCGAGTTGGCCCGAAACGGCGAAACTTTTCTAAGTGTTTTTCGGCTTTGAAAGGAAATTTTTGGAAGAACTCCACGAGTTGTTCCGCAATGGAAAAAGAACTCACCGAGTTGCCCCGAAACAGCGAAATTTTTTTTTAAGTGTTCGACATCAAAGGGAAATTTTTGGAAGAACTCCGCAAGTTGGTCTGCGACGGCGGAAGAACTCGGCGAGTTGCCCCGAAATAGTGGAAACATTTCCTAAGTGTTCGGCATCAAAGGGAAATTTCGGAAGAACTCCACGAGTTTGCCTGGAATTTAAGAAGAACTCCACGAGTTGGCCCGAAATTGTGGAAAAACTCAGCAAGTTGGCCCGCAACGGCGGAAGGACTAAGCGAGTGGGTCTGAAAAAAAAAATCTCAAAATTTTTCTAAGTGCTTTCGGCGAAAGAACTCAGTGAGTTGATCCGCAACAGGTCGGAAGAACTCAGCGAGTTGCTCTGCAACACGTCAGAAGAACTCACCGAGTTGCCCCGCAACAGGGCGGAAGAACTAGATGAGTCACTCCGAAACAGGAAATTTCAGCTGTTTTTCAGCGAGATTTTCAGGTGTCGAAAATGGAAAAATTGCCATGGAACTTATGCCCCAGATTGCACGAAATGAGAAGATTTACAAAAAAAAAAAAAAAAATGAGGGCGCTGCCCTCGACCCGCCCTGCAGTGGCGAGCCACAAGGGGGCAAGCCCCCTTGACCCCCGTCGTCCCCCTCATATGTCGTTGATTGTGAGAAAATTCTATGATTTCACAAATTGTTAATATAATATTTTCCCACATGCATGAATGTAATTTATGAATTTCTGAGAATATAATGCAGCTAACAATTGTGTTGATGAACACATTTTGTAGAATCACAGTTACATCAAGGCATCACTCTAGATAGTATAGTTGGAAATTTTTGGATCTTGGTTGGGCCAAGAAAATCAATATCATGGATGATGCACAGGATCCCTATGAGCCTGAGACAGATGCCATGGGGGAGAACATACATGTTGAAAATGCTGAAATAGAATCTAATGGGAGAAGAAATCAAGAGACTCCTCTAGGTATTGCAGCCACCATGAGAAGCCTAAGGGTGGAGTTGCAAAGTTGCATAGAAGATAATGAAAGGATGATTAAAGCTGAGGAAGAAAAAAATTAGTTGAATGCAGCCATGCTGCAGAGTTTGACAGACATCCAAAGGAAAATAAACTCTGGGCATCAGACATCAAATCCAGAAAGGGGTGGGAGTAGTTCTAGAAGGAATTCCCATCAGAGGGCCAGTAGCTCAAGAAGAGTTTCTACAGACAGAACATATACTCCAAAAATCTCTTTTAATGAATCATCTAGCTCTGAAGAATCCATTGAGGGTTCAATCTCTTCATCTCGCAGGAGTAAGAGGAAGAGGCACTACAAGAACAATTCACATGCAGAATTTAAGAAGGCGAAACCTCCTACATTTGATGGAGAGATAAAGTCTGGTCAAGAAGCTAAAGCTTGGCTTCTTGGGATGAGAAAGTATTTCCAAGTCCAAGACTACTCGGGAAATATGAAGGCAAGGGTAGCCATCTTCAACTTAAATGGAAGAGCATCTATATGGTGGGAACAGATCAGGCAAGTGAAGAAGATCAATGAAAGGAAGATTGTGTGGAAGCAGTTCAAGAAATACTTCAAGCAGAAGTACCTCTCTAATAGGTACTATGATGATAAGATCAAAGAGTTCCATGAGCTGAGATTGAGACAATTGACCATGGAAGAATATGCAAACAAGTTCTTGGAGTTGCTGAGGTATGTCAGGTATATTCGAGATGATAAGGTGAAAATTCAGCGTTTCCTGAGTGGACTGCCCTAGTCATATAAAGATAGAATTGAGTTTGATGAACTTAGAACTCTAAAGGAGGCCATAAGAAAGGCCAAGTATTGCTTTGATCAAAACAAAAGCAAACCCGAATTCCATAAGGCGTGGAAGGATAAGAAAAATGAAAAGTTTGATCAAAGGAAGAAGGGGTTCAAGCCTCCTCAATTCCGGAATCAGCAAAGGAAACCATCACAGGTTGTGACTAATCAAACTAGGATGGTGGGAGACAATCCAAGAGATCCAAAGGAGCCAAGAGAACCACTTCAATGTTGGGGTTGTGGAGGGGAGCACATGCTTAGGAACTGTCCACATCGGAATGGGAATCCAAATCAAGTTCACAACATCCAAGGAGCTGAAACTGTGGGTCAAGTGGCAAGGACAATCCCTAGAATCTATGCAGCTTTAGACGACCGCCAGGTAGATCATCAATCAACTATGGTTGAAGTTGAAGGTAAGATTGCTAAGCAATCTGTTTCTATTTTGATTGATTCTAGATCTCCTCACAGTTATGTCACTCCTAGAATTGTTGAGATTTGTGATTTTAAGAAGTTAAAGCATAGTAAATCATGGTTAGTTCAACTAGCCATTGCAACCAAGAGAAAAGTTAGTGAAATTGTAGAGAAACGTCCATTAGAGATGGATGGGCTATTCACTTACGCAAATCTGAATATTTTACCACTGGGTTCCTATGATATTCTCATTGGAATGGATTGGTTAGAAGCACACAGGGTTAAACTTGACTGCTACAATAAGACATTTGAATGCATGGATGAAGAAGGAAACTCGAGGGTTGTAAAAGGCATTCCAAAGGTGACTTCTATTAGACAGGTTTCAGCCATGCAGCTGAAGAAGTTCTATAGGAAGGGATGTCAATTGTATGCATCCCACATTTTAGAGGCAGTAGAGAATGAAGCTCTTAAATTGGAGGACTATCATGTATTGCAAGAATTCAGGGATGTTTTTCTTGATGAGATTCTAGGACTCCCTCCAAAGAAAGTCATTGACTTTACAATTGAACTTATGCCAAGATCGGCACCAGTGTCTAAGACACCCTATAGGATGAGTACACTGGAATTGCTAGAATTGAAAATGCAATTACAAGAGTTGCCAGAAAAGAAATATATTAGGCCAAGTGTGTCCCCGTGGGGAGCACCTGTTCTATTTGTGAAAAAGAAAGATGGAACACTCAGGTTATGTATTGACTATAGGCAGTTGAACAAAGTCACTGTGAAGAAAAAATACCCATTGCCCTGAATTGATGACCTTTTTGACCAAATGAGAGGAGCAAAGTTATTTTCAAAGATTGACTTGAGGTCTGGTTACCATCAGGTAAGAATCAAAGAAGAACATATTCATAAGACAACCTTTAGAACGAGGTATGGACACTATGAGTTTGTAGTGGTACCATTCGGTCTCACAAATGCACCAGCTACATTCATGTGTCTCATGAATAATGTTTTTAGCAAGTATTTGGACAAGTTTGTTCTTGTATTCCTAGACGACATTCTCATATATTCTAAGAATGAAGAAGAGCATGAAGAACATTTGAGAATGACAATTCAATTACTAAGGGAGCGTAAGCTGTATGCAAAGTTGAGCAAATGTGACTTTTATAAAGATAGAATTCATTATTTGGGTCACATCATCTCCGACGAAGGAATATCTGTAGACCCTGAGAAGATTGAAGCCATTATGAATTGGCCAACTCCAAGGAATGTGACTGATGTGAGATCTTTTATCGGCCTTGCTGGTTACTACAGGAATTTTATCGAAGCATTCTCCAAGGTTGCAAACCCGATCACTTCTTTGCAAAAGAAGGGGATAAAGTTTGAATGGTCACCAAGATGTGAGGAAAGTTTTCAACGGTTTAAGAATCTTCTTACAAGTGCACCAATTTTGAAAATTGCAGACCCAGAAAAAGACTTTGTGGTATGTACCAATGCATGCAATCAAGGACTTGGAGGAGTTCTTATGCAAGACAACCACGTGATATGCTATGAGTCAATAAAGTTGAAGGAGCATGAGAAGAACTATGCTACTCATGATATAGAACTTGCAGCCATAGTACATGCTTTAAAGATGTGGAGGCATTACTTAATGGGAAGAAAATTTGAGTTAAGGACAGACCATTGTGGTCTGAAATACTTGTTTGATCAGCCAACTTAAAATGCTAGGCAAGCTAGATGGTTGGAATTTTTGTGTGAATTTGATTTTGAAATAAAACACATAAAAGGTAAAGAAAACAAGGTGGCTGATGCACTCAGCAGGAAGGTACATGAAATGCATATGGCAACACTTAGTACTTGCCAACCAGATTTGAAGCAGCAGATTGTTAACCATACTGTTGAGGATGAAGTGTATGTGCAGATAAAGGACAAATTGTAGCAGCAAGACCTTGGCAAGAAGTATGAAGGCTATCATTTGGAAGAAGGCGGACTTCTTACTTATAAGAATAGATTCTATATTCCAAATGTGGTAGGTTTGAGGAGGATTGTTATGGATGAAATCCATAAAGCTCCATATTCTGGTCACCCAGGATATCAGAAAATAATTTCTACAACAAGAAAATATTATTTCTGGCCAGGAATGAAGAAGGACATGGCTGAATATATTTCTAAGTGCATGGAATGTCAGCGGGTGAAGAGTGGACACCAACATCCAGCAGGTTTATTGCTCCCAGTGCCAATTCCAGAATGGAAATGGGAAGTAATATCCATGGACTTTGTTACAGGATTGCCAATGACTGTGAGACAACATCATTCCATCATGGTTGTGGTGGACAAGTTAACAAAGGCAGCACATTTTATACCGGTTAAGTCCACACATAAAGTCGATTCCATTGCAAATATTTTCATGAAGGGAATTTTTAGATTACATGGGTTGCCTAAGGCAATAATTTCTAACAGGGATACCAAGTTCACTTCCAAATTTTGGAAATGTCTCTTTGCATATTTGGGTACACAGCTAAGCTTTAGTACCGCATACCATCCTCAAATAGATGGGAAAACAGAAAGAGTAAATCGGGTACTTGAAGACATGCTCCGCATGTATGTAATGGACAAACCATCCAAGTGGGAGGATTATCTACACTTGGTAGAATTTGCATATAAAAATGGGCAACAAGCATCATTGGGAATGAGTCCTTATGAGGCTTTGTATGGCAGAAGGTGTAGGACACCAGTGACTTGGGACAATCCAATGAACATAATTGTACTTGGGCCAGAATTGCTTAAGGAAATGGAGCAAGAAGTTGCCAAGATCAGACAGAATTTAAAAACAGCCCAGGATAGACAGAAAAGCTATGCAAATAAACATAAAGTGCATAGGGAATTCAATGTTGGGGATCATGTGTATCTTAGAGTGAGATCAAGGAAGATTTCCTTGAAGCTTGGGAGTTGTGCCAAGTGTTGGCTTGGTTTTGAAACCAAGCTTAGTGCAATGGGCACCTATCAACAAGTGATAGTAGTTTCAAATATTGAAAGCAAAAACAATTGTAAATCTAAATCTAAAACTAAACTAGCATGTGCATATCATAATAAACTTTTGAAAGATTTGAAAACAAGAACAAGAAATAGAATAAAAAATGACTTTGTATTAAGAATAGGGGCAAGCAAGTGCTTGCAATGGTGATACCTCCAAGTGGTGAAGATTGTTGAGCAACTTCCAAGGTGAGTAGCTCCAAGCTCCAAAGGTCTCTTCTCCAAGATGGCTACAATGGTCAAAAGCTCATGAGAGATTTTGACAGCATGAGGATAGGAAGATGGATGGATGGAAAGTGAGGAACCCCTACCACCTTTTTATAGTTTTTGGTGGTGGAGAATACCATTATGGTTTTGAGGAAACCAATGGTATTGACCAACATGGTTTAGGTACCTTTTCCCTCCTTTTTCCTTTTTTGAATATTTTTAATATTTTTATTCCCTTTTTAATATTTTTGGGAATTCTGGACCCTTTTTGAGGGTTTTTTATGCTTTTTGAGGAAAAATATTCATTTTGAGTGGAAAAAGGGGTGTATTAAGGTCTTTTGGTGACCTTTTGGTGGCTTTAGAGGCTCAAATGGTGAAAAAGTGGACAAATGGGTCATGTGAATAAGGAAATGAGCTAGTGAGCACTTTTTGGGTGTTAACAGATTGCCCCCTGATGTGTGAGGGCAGGAGCTCATCGTATGGCCGATAGACATCATAGTTCTTTTGTCTTTTTTCTGGGCTTGGGGAAGAGAAGAGACCGGTTGGAGACTGGATCCACGGCCCTTGGAAGCTGCAAAAAACAAAAAATATTACATGGCCTCAATATGAATGAGGTATAATCTCTGATAATGGACGAGGCGGGCATACCCATGCTCGTATCAAGACATATACATAACAATTAGTCCCAAGAAGGGGGACGTGAAAAATACATAAAGAATTTGCTGGTACATCGTAATGGTCCATAGGGGACATTATTTTGGGATGTACTCATGATCATAACATGACTGATCTGAATAACTGATACATTGGAATAAAGCGTCAACCGTTCTGAATAAGGTCTCAGAAGGGTTGATGAACTACTGAATCTGAAGGTGTCCAACATCTGTAGTGACTCAATGACTCTAAGTCATCTCCGAGAAGTACATGTAACTGTATACTCGAGGGAGTATAAAACTGGGGTACATCTAAATACTATCGCCATGCGCAACCTGGATATCTATAGAAAAAATGTAACTGGTTGTTTCCATAAGTAGACTCTCAAATGTGGAAGAGTCAGGAGGTATCCAAGGTCTTCGACTGATAACTAAATGGACCAATACCCCGTGCGAGTCTCAACGATGTGATCAAGGTGTTGAAGTCGAGCATGTGAGAAATAATCATTTGGAGAGGCACTAAGGACTCTTCTCGAAATGATTTGTAGGCACTCATCATAAAAGGTGATGAGTCCAAGACACAGCGACCTCTAGGTCTATCCTCTGGAATAAATTTGGTTGTCATCGATAGAGGGAGACTAGCAACTAACAAGGCAATGATGTTTCCTTGATAGGAGCACGAGGTGTAGAACTGAAGTGTGGTAGTACTGATGGTAGGACTGACATACTTGTGAGGATGGGAAGTAACTGGGCTCATATAGTGGGTAGACTCAAACTTCCTTTGTTCAGAGCATGATGACATGGTTGACCTGGCAGCGTAGGGAACTGACTTGTAAGTGTGGGGATCATAGCTTTTAAGCACTGAAGGGTATGTACTCACTGAAGGGACGAGTTGATGGGTACTGTTGAGGGGTTCTTCGGGTGACATACTGCAGAATACTCTGAACAAAGGCAACCAAAATGGGGAAGCTGCCATATGAGTAGACATGATCTGTTGTGGTGCCAAGAAGCACCATTGGGACCTTCTTCATAGTTTTAATGAGCTCCAAGAAGGGATAAAAGTATGCTCTGAAAATGGTACTGTCCTGTGGATTTTGTGAGCCCAGGACTGTTCATGCTCATTGGTGCTTTCATTTTTAAGGAGTCTGAAAACGGTAAGAAGACTCTGCAGTGGTTATGAGTGTCGTCCTGTGGGTTTTACGAGCCCAGGATGGTGATTGCTCGTGGTCGCTTTCATGTTTAGAGAGTCTGAAAGCGGTAAGTGGACTCCGTTGGTGTTCTTTTTCGTGAGTTAGTCTCCAAGGCCCGAAAAAGCATAAAATGATGCAAATGGAGATCTCTTCTAGCCGATGTGACTAGAGTATTCCTTTTTCGTAATTAGTCTACAAGGTCCGAAAAAGGGGTAAACTTATACCAGGTAGACGCCCTTTCAGATACATTTAGCGAGCATGAAATGAAGCAAGGTTGCTCGACGATCTTTTCATTGTTTTTAGGAGTCAGAAAAGAGCTTTACAGAAACTCCCTAAGTGCCTTTTTCGTAAAAGGGATTGCTCGGCTCGAAAAACAGGTAAAACTATACCGAACAAAAAGGGATTGATGAGAGCGAGAAAAGGTCTTAAAAACCATCATGAGTGCAGAAAACTGGATCCGATGACATAAATATTGTCAAAAAGGGGCCATGGCCAATGTGGCACGCAAATCGAGGCAACGAGAGGGCATGGGAAAAATGCCCAAAAAATCTGGGCATGAGAGCGAGAAATGATCTCAAGCATCCTCACGAGCACGAAAAACTGAATCTGGTGATATAAGACTTGTCAAAAATGGACGACGGTCGATGTGGCACGCAAATCGAGGTGATGAGACGGCATGGAAAAAAGGGCCCTAAAAATTTGGGCATGAGAGCGAGAAGTGATCTCAAGCATCATCACGAGTGCGAAAAACTAAATCTGACGATATAACACTAGTAAAAAATGGACGACAGCCAATGTGGCACGTAAACCGAGGCAATGAGGGCGTGAAAAAATTGTCAAAAAATGGACCTAGTGAAAACAGGAAAAGGAAAGAACCATCATGAAGTTCTCGTTGTGCTGATTCCAACGGTACCAATGGTTTGAGGAACGGACGTCGTATGACATCGGAATGGTTGTTTGAAAAATGGTGAAATTTATATAAATAGGGCGTGGGGCCCATATGACATGTCATTGTCACGTGTGAGTTTGGCAGAGCAGTCAGAGCTCTTTCTTGATTTTCGGGAGATTTGACCGTTGGTTTTCGATTCCGCGAGTTTCAGGTAACCCTATTTGCCTTAGCCTTTTCAATTATGTCTTTTTTGGTTAGCGGCGGGCCCTCGAAGGCCGCGAAATTCCATGTTGGCCTTCCAACATGGAATATCACGGGTTTCGTCTCTTTTTTTGCGATGGACATCGCAGGTTTGAGGCTGACAGTCGCGATGTTCATCGCGACTGTCATGTTGTAACCCGCGATGTTCATCCCAGGTATGTGGGAGACAGTCGCGATGTTCATCATGACTGTCTGGCCAATACCCACGATGTTCATCGTGGATTCTTGTATGGAAGCCGCGATGATCATCGCGGCTTTTGATGGAAAAGCCGCGATGGTATTTTTGAAAAAAAAATTGCTGGTGCTAAAAATTTCTTTGTTTTTTGGCAGGATGCTGAGGAGGACATTGACATCATGGCGAGAGCGAGAGATGGAGGAGGATTTGATGGTTCGGATTCGGACTGATCAGGAGGTCCGGTAGGTTCTAGCAATGAGTGGACCCCTGAAGTTCGCTCAGATTCCACCAATGCGTTCAGTAGGACCGCTACTAAACAAATTGGTGAGTTGGTGGGTTCCTGCAGAGGGTGCCTTTGTTGTTGGGGGTGAGAGGTTGGAGATCACCCTTACTGATGTATATTTTCTTACCGGGTTACCTCGCTTAGGGGAGGTGGGGGATCTTCTGCCGAGGATCTCAGCAGGTGTTGACATGGAGGATCTCCTGGAGACCTTCTGTGTTCCTGGGGCGATTGTGCAGAATAGCACTCTGATTCTGAGATCATTGTGGGAGTGGGATATGCGGGCCGTCGGGGCTTGTGTTCTGCGGGTGTTGGGTGCCGCGGCGCCACATCGTTTGTCGAGGGGACAAATGATGATGGTGGATTCTATGCTGAGGGGGACCTACTATGCATGGAATCAGATGTTTTTGGCTGGTGTCTGGAGAGATTTGGACAAGGTCATTCGGGAGGGGGGAGAGTTCTATTATGCCTCCTTTTTGTGTTGTTTTTTCTTTGAGCGGGTACCGACTTTGCGACCATGGGTGCTGATTTGCGATGGTTTGGTGAGCGAGCCGCGCATGGTGCAGTGGGGGAAGATGATGCCTCGCGGTGGTGGTGTTATCCATGGGTTCTTTTCGCAGGAGATGTACGAGCAGTGGGAGCAGATCCCCCTGCTGATTGAGGACTATCCATATGCTGGTATGGATTATCGAGGAGATGCGGAGATGCCTCGAGCCCAGGGACAGGCCTAGGGTTTAGATGGTATGTTTTGTGTTTTGTACTATATCATGTGATTTTAGATTTATCTGTTATGATTATAGTTAGATATGTTTATGATGATTTACTTGCGTGATTGTGCAGATGTTGGTCCTGTACCACCAGCCGACTATGTGGCTCGTAGGGGGCGGGCGATGGTGGTTGCTCCACCTCCTACCACGGTACCGCCTCTGCATGGTTGAGTATTTGGGGCTCGCAGTCGAGGGGCTGGTCCTAGAGATGATGCTGTTAATGGTGTCCGAGAGACACTTGATATGATTTTAGCCGAATTTCCAGAGGATGGTTGGAGAGATTTGGATCAGGACATCGTCGAGTGATGTTTCGATGCGCCGTGTGAATGGCGGTCGATCTTGCTGAGGGCAGTGTTGTTGGCGGCCGAGTGGAGGGATGGTGGTCAGGCTGATCCGGTAGGGCTGGCGAAGAGGAGGATTCATTTACGAGATGATCCAGCGGGGCCAGCAGAGAGGAGAGTTTGGGCTTGGCATGATCCGGCGGGGCCAGCGGAGGAGGCGCCAGAGGAGCCTAGGGACCGTGATGATTAGACGATATTGTATATTCCCGCAAATGCTGATGAGCATGTGGGGAAGCACTTTTTTGTACGGCTGATGTATTTTTGTATATTGGGTGCTGAGGGCACCTGTGACATGTTTTGACTATATTATGATGATATATATATATATGATGTTGGGATATAGTCGTGTATGCACATGGATGCATTTATTGTCTTTTTGTTCGCCCGTGGAGGCATGTTTGATTATTTGTATGCCCATGGAGGCACATGTTATGCACGTGGATGCATCATTTTGATTTTGGTATATGCCCATGGAGGCACATGTTATGCACGTGGATGCATCATTTTGATTTTGGTATATGCCCATGGAGGCATGTGTTATGCATATGGAGGCATATTTTGTTTTTGTATATGCCTGTGGAGGAACATGTTATGCACGTGGATGCATTTTTGTCATATTTAGATATATGCCCGTGGAGGCACATGTTTTGCATGTGGATGCATTTTTGTTTATGAAATGATTTGATTGGTGTGCCAGTCAAGAATGTTGTTGACCATATGGTCTGCTACACTATTGAGGTTTCTTGGGACATGTGTAAATGAAATGGATTGAAACTGTCGAACGATTTGTTTAGTGTGCAAGAATTTTCTGAAAAGACAGGGATCGCATACCTGGTAATCATTGTTGAGCTGGGAAACGAGTTGTGAGTCCAAGAAAATGTTAAGGTGATGTATGATCATTTGGAGAGCTGCGGCCAGGAGACCGGTCACAGCATCGTATTCAGCTTGGTTGTTGGTGGCAACACCTAAACACACTCTGTCGATGTGGATCAACTCATGTGAAGGGGAATATATTACCCAAGCTGTGGAGGCCAGATTGGGGGACCAACGGCTTGCACCATCAGTGAAACCGACGTAGTAGAGTGGAACAGGATCCATCTGTGGTCAAGCAGAGAAAACAAATATTTTAGGTTTTTTGAATTTTTTGTGAAAAACAAAATAATACTGTACAATAATGGACGGTGGTGTCCGTCAGATTTACTATGGGTAAAATTGCTTGAGGTACAACCCGTTGCATGGGTTGCGGAGGGGGTTGCCTTCTGAATCGCTCAGAATGTATGCCCCCTATCCGAGGCAAGTGTGTATAATGTATGGGCCTTGCCAATTGGATAGAACTTTCCTTTCTCGGTTTTGTCATGAGCCTGATCGTAGGTGAGGACAAGGTCCCCTTCAGAAAAAGTTCTTGGGTGGATATGTTCGTCGATTTGATGTTCCATAATTTTAGGATCGAGGCCGAGCATCTCGATGTAGGGCCAGGCGAAGACATCACGAAACTCTTGGGAGAGTTCCTTATATGCCTGAGTTTCCGCTTGAGTGCATGATGCGCCTAGCGAGATGAGCTCAGGTTTTCCAGGTGTGGTGGAAATGTCGATTTGTAAGGGTTGATTATGTGTGTGAAAGGGATCAATGGAAGGGGTCGACCGGACAGAGGGGTATCCAGTGGAAATCGTGTAAATGGTGTTAATTTCTTCCGAGGAGGAAGATGGTGGGGGATGAATGGGTCATTGTTTCTGACGAATGGGGGGTACATCAAGCCATGTGTCAATGTGGTGCTCTATAATGGAGGGGTCAAGACCAGGCATTTTGGTATAGGACTAGGAAAAGACATCACGGAATTCTTGGAAAAGTTTTTTGTATTCTCCAATATCATGCTCACTGTAGGAGGCTCCTAAGGTAATGATTTCAAGGGCACCAGGTGGGTCAGAGATATCGATGTGGATGACGGGTGAGATATTGGCCATGTTACCTTCCTCAAAGGCGTCAGGAGTAGGAATAGGATCCTTAAACCAGTCGACTTTACTAGGAAGGAAATCTTTGGACTCAACCGCGAATTGGGTAGCGGTGGTGGAGGAGGACTCTTCTGGGAGGAAGTATGAACGATGGTGCATGTCTTCCCAGGGGTAATCAAGGGCAGTAAGAGCCTCTAGAATCTCCTCATCATTGCAGAAAATTTGAGTGGTCAAGTCGGTTGATGAGGTAGTGGTAGTCGAAGAGATCATATAAATGGTGTTAATCTCTCTGGATGGGGATGATATGGGAGGGTAGATCTCCTCAATTGTGGGGGGCACCGTCTCAAGGTCCAAATTATTCATCTCGTAGAGAGCTGCTCTGTAATCTGGGATATCAGGATAGTGATGTGAGTAGTGGCCGTAAATACCGCATATCGCACAAGGGTGGTTGGTACGCAGTGATTTATCCCGAGGCTTGGGGTTTGGGTCGAGTTTGACAACCGGGATGTTGGGGTCATCGTCAAGCATTTGCATGTGTTCTTGTAATGCGGATAATTGTGGACATTGATGAGTTGGATGGCCTAACTCATCACACAATGAGCATTTAGGAGGAGCACGAAATACGGGGGGAGGTTTAACTACTTTGGGAGGAGGTACGACAGTGTATGGTTGTGGGCCTCTGCCCCTAGTGGGCTTGATAAGAGGAGGGGGATTCGTAGAAGATGAAGGGGTAGTGACACCGGTAGCTGGTTGAGTAGTAGTGACAATGGGTTGCACCGATTGCAGGACGACATTTGGTGTTGGAGGGGGAACGGGAGGCGAAATATACCACACGGGTAATCCCAAGGTTAACCCGGGGAGATTAAGGGTAGCCATAACCGGAGCGCTTACTACGCCCGAAGGAGGGAATAGAAAGGGGATTGTGTGGATGGGTGTAACACCAATGTGAATAGGGACCAATGGTGGTTTAGGTAACAAGGACGGTTGATTGTTGGGTGTTTGTGTATTGTGGGAAAGGGTACAAAGGTCAGCGACGTGGGTCGCGGGTGACGGGGGTGGAATGGATTGGAATGTAGAAGTCATCGACGCATCGGAGTAGAGTACAGGTCCCATGGAGGAAACAAACGAGGTAGTTGCACCACAAATAGGTTGTTCAACCATGGGAAGAACATTTTCAGGTGCAGCGGGGGCCTTGGGATCGTAATAGGTGAGTTGGTCGACCTTGACCATGCGTCTGTCATGGGGGAACATCATGGTACGAAAAATGGATGAGGAAACCGCCTGCATGGCATACATGTAGCTATGACCAAGTAAGAGGTTATAATCGAGTTGGGCATTGATGACCTCTATGTCAATGAGCACGGTTTTACCAGCCAGCTGGACGGGGACATTAGCTAAGAGACCTTGGGGTTGAGCTGAACGGCCGTCGTAGGCTCGCAACGCAGTGGTGGACTGCTGGAGAGTAGGGGATCCCAACTTCTGCCAAATGAATGTGGACATCACGCACGTAGAGGCACCTTCATCGATAATGCACCGATGGATGACAAGATTCCGAACGAAAACATAAACTTGGAATGCTAAAGTGGAAGGCAGTCGTGGTTCGGACTGGTCTGAATTGAATGCCATCAGTTGTGAATCATTGGGGTCAATAGCGCCAATGGCAGAGAGTAAAGTCTTGCGCTGTGAAGGACAGTTTTTTAAGACTTCTAAAGTAGACATGGCTGTAGGAGACTGGGCTAAGTCATCTACAATGCTGTAATTCGACGCAGCACGAGCATTGGGGTTATTATTGATGCAACAAAGTGGGAAGTGAGGTGCTTTAGAAGCATCATCGAGTGGAGCCAGAGGTATACGTAACGTCTGATCTGTGGGATGAACGTTAGTGTTTTTGTCGACAGGAGGGGCTTCAGAGGTGGAGCCATATTGGTTCCGACGGGTTTGGAGGTTGGCATCAACAGATGACATCATTAACAAGTGGTGGGTACCTGAATCGAACATGGGTTGATTAGGAGCGGCATAAGTGATCTGTTGTTGTGGTGGCATGTTGCCCTGAGGGGGAGCTAACGGATGAGTGTTCACTACGCCTTGGGTTGGCAAGGGGTTTTGCAGCACCAAAGGTTGATGCTGAGGTGGTGGAGGGTTGGGTGGTTCCTGAGGAGCCGCTTTCCCTTAACGATGGGCATCATCAGTCCAGAGTTGTCGAGCTCGCTCCAAATGTGGGCAAGCATGCGTGTAGTGGCCATAGACCCCGCAAATATAACAAGGATGGTTTGTTCTGAGGTTATTGTTTTTTGGCTGCCTGGGATGACGATCCGCATTCTGGTTGGGAGGAGCAGCGTTGTTATTATGTGGAGGATTGGGAGGTGGTGGACCTTGATGTTGTTGTTGGTTGTTGCCACGATTACGTCCTCTTTCACGGTTTTGTTGTTCACCCTAATTGCATTGGTTGTTTTGATGTTGGGACTGATTATGTTGTGTGTACACTTGCCCTTGAGCAGTGGGAGGATTTTGGTTTGCCGCAGGTGTGGGAGCAGGTTGCGGTGGATAATAAGCTAGTGGGGCTAGAGGTGGTCCAGTTACCTGCTGGGGTTGTTGGTAACCCTGAGCTATTGGAGGTGTCGGGTTAGCTGTTGTAGCTTGCTGTGGGTAATACATTGGTTGTGGCGGGAACTGAGTCAGGTTCTGGGTGGCCAATTGGTTATAGTATGTAGGAGGTGCATATGCCGATGGCGCTTGTCCATAGGAATGTTGTGGACAAGAGGGTCCATGAGTGTGATGAGGCGTTGGAGCGTAGGAAGTTGTCGCTCCAGAATTAGATCTAGCCCTAGAGAGGTTGGGGGCATTTATGGTGCTCACCATGCTAAAATATTTAATTTGTGGTGTGACTTGGCCAATAATACCATCAGTGGCATGTGATGCCCTGGCCACATCACCACATGAAGAATCGCCTCATGGGGCGTCTGGTATGATGGTGTAGAGATAGCCTGATTGGGCGTAAATTAGGTCGAATTGCTGAGCTTTTAGGATAGCTTCTTCCTCTGACTGGGGTCGTTCGGAAGCTACGTCTTTTGCTATGAGGGGTAGGAGTGACTTAAGGAACCAGTCCAAAAATATACAGTCATCCAGTTTAATTTTACAGAGGCTACGATGCTTGCACCACTCATGGATGTGGTCCGTGATCTGGGTAGCTGTGTTTTGTCTGCAAGACAACAGAATTTCAACTCCTGCATCGTAACGTACAGGTAGCTGAAAAAATTGAAGGAAAGTGGAGGTGAGAGACGTAAAAGTCTGGTGGGTCCCATGTGGTTGTTCGATGTACCACTTGGCTGCAGAGCCAGTGAACGTTCGTTGCAATAGTCTTAGATGAATGGAGTCATCCACTATGGAGTTAGATGAACACCAGAGGTGAAAAGACATTATGTGGTTTTGGGGGTCCTCTCCAGGTTTTCCTTCAAACTTGGCTATGTCCGAGGGGAGCTTTGTAGGCATGGGTGGCCATGTAGGTTTGTGCCTGATAGGATCGTTGGTTAGCCTGGCTAAGTCTGGTAAGTTCAGACTAGCCATGTAAGGTAAACTAGCATATGGGTGTGGCGTAATGGATGGGACATAACTATTCATGGTGGCAATATGTAGTGGCCCAGTAGCCCCTAAAGGTATGCCAGGTATTGAAGGTATGTGTCCTCCAACCGTTGTGGTTTGGTATGGGCCAGCGTTTTCAAGTGCAACATGGGTTACACCGGGGTTAGGAATAGTGCCAGGAATTCCTGGGATCTGGGTTGTGGTAATGATAGGTGGTGTGATTCCTATGTTTGGCATACCCATAATAGGAGGTAGTCCTGTGTTGGGAATACCTAAAGGTGGAGTGTCCCCCATATTACGCATGCCTAGAGGGGTGGTTGTTGCCATGGATGGCACAACAGTAGAAGGGTTTGTGGATGTATCTCCAATAGTACTGGTAAAAAGTGGGTCGTAATATGTTCCAGCCATGAGGTTGGTTGGTAATAATTCAGTAGGGTTTTCAGATTCAACCTCAGAATCAGATATGAAGTGAGGCGTGTCAGAATCGGATGACTGTATGTTTGGATGATGACGTGTCGAGTCAAGGGATAAGGCTCGACGTCGGTGACGTGGAGAGCCAAGTAGACTAAACTGAGGGGGTTCACCCTGAAGACGACGAGATCGTCTAAAATTCTCAATGGTGAGAAATATGTTTTTAAAAATTTTCAGTGTAAGATGGTGATGTAAAAAACTTGAAACCCTAATGCAACCAAGGGTGCAAAAAGGGGAGTGAAAATAAAGGCTCTCAGGCCAAAAAATCAACCTCAAAAAGCACTTATTATAACAGCTGTGCTATAATAAGTGGAGGGATGCAAAAAATGGTCAGAATACCAATAGTCAAACAGTTTCTAGAAAAAAAATTGGTGCTACTAGACCAAAGGTGGGTAATGTATCATGCAAACACCTAACTAGAAGTATTGCGAGTCAACAAACGATATTCTCTGCAAGGTGATGAAATCCAAGTCAGAAAATATTGAGTGTTGAATCAACGGCTACATATCCCCCTACCGGGAGGGACGCCGGGTAGACAATCCTAAAGAATGGCAACTAGGATACCCCGTTCATGACACGTTCAGAAAAGGTGAATCTGCCGTTTGGTCCTTTACCGTAGTACCCTTATACAGGGATACCCCGAAAACTGCGAATGGTAGCCTTCAGTTACTGAATGGATTTCGGTATTCCACTCAGGCCTCTGGAACCATCCTCGCGACTTCAACCCTCCTAGGGGAGAGGCCCTCTGATAAACTGGTTGTGACCGTACCAAAAAATACTAGGGGACTTTGGTTCCCTAATGGACAACAGCTATGTCTCAAATGTAATAACTGAGGGGTGTTATTGGAACACCTATCCCCTCTATTCTACCTAACTACAAAGTTCTTTTAAGTGCTCCCCAAGTGGGGTTAAAAGTTGGTTGGAATTAAGGTAAATTTGAAGGCTCAGTTAAATTATGTGGCAGAGTGGGTGCAAGTGTGGTGTTTAAACTGAAATTAAAATGTAAATGCTTAAAAAAAACTATTCAAAAATAATGAATCTTTGAAATAGGAAAGCAAACAACATGAAAACTTCAAGAAATAAATGGATTTCTTTAAAAATTGCTTGGGCAAAATATCATGCAAATGAAGAGTAAAATCTTGATCTAGATGAAATGCAAATAAATCTTTCTTTCAAGTTCTAAAAAAATTATAAAAATACTTTTGTAAAGGAGCATTCTAAATAGTAAAAAGATTTATATGGCTGTAAAAAATGCAGGAATTTTAATACTGTAAAAAATGCTAAATGGGCAGAAAATACAGCAAAAAATAAATTTTTAAACAATTGGCTGAATTGAAAAAATTGGCATCGCGGGTTTTGGCAGAACAGTCACGATGGACCGCGCGGGTTTCGGTCACACAGTCGCGATGGACAGTGCGGGTTCCGACCGTGAAGCCGCGATGTGCAGCATGGGTTTTCGTCACACAGTCGCGATGTGCAGCACGACAAATGGCTGCGAAGCCGCGATGTGCAGCGCACAAATTGGCCGCGAAGCAGTGGCGAGCCGCGAGGAAATTGGTCGCGAAGTCGCGATGAGCCGTGCGACTGTTGGGAAAAAAGCCGCTAGGCAAAAGTCGTAAACGGACGCCAAAAAACGAACTCGAAAATGGCAATTTCAGGCTGTTAATGGCAATAAAAAGGGGTAAGATCTAGAACAGCAATGGATCTGCTGTCTAGGATGGCCGATCTATGAATTAAACTGACTAAAAATAACAAAAACTAAGATCTAAAGCAAAATCTGAGATCTAAGAATTTGAATCCAGCGGAGTCGCCAAAAACTATTGGCTTGGTTTTGCAACCAAGCTTAGTGCAATGGGCACCTATCAACAAGTGATAGCAATTTCAAATATTGAAAGCAAAAATAATTGTAAATCTAAATCTAAAACTAAACTAGCATGTGCATATCATAATAAACTTTTGAAAGATTTGAAAACAAGAACAAGAAATAGAATAAAAAAAGACTTTGTATTAAGAATAGGGGCAAGCAAGTGCTTGCAATGGTGATACCTCCAAGTGGTGAAGATTGTTGAGCAACTTCCAAGGTGAGTAGCTCCAAGCTCCAAAGGTCTCTTCTCCAAGATGGCTACAATGGTCAAAAGCTCATGAGAGATTTTGACAGCATGAGGATAGGAAGATGGATGGATGGAAAGTGAGGAGCCCCTACCACATTTTTATAGTTTTTGGTGGTGGGGAATACCATTATGGTTTTGAGGAAACCAATGGTATTGACCAACATGGTTTAGGTACCTTTTCCCTCCTTTTTTCTTTTTTGAATATTTTTAATATTTTTATTCCCTTTTTAATATTTTTGGGAATTCTGGAGTCTTTTTGAGGGTTTTTTATGCTTTTTGAGGAAAAATATTCATTTTGAGTGGAAAAAGGGGTCTATTAAGGTCTTTTGGTAACCTTTTGGTGGATTTAGAGGCTCAAATGGTGAAAAAGTGGACAAATGGGTCATGTGAATAAGGAAATGAGCTAGTGAACACTTTTTGGGTGTTAACACCAAGCTATCCCCTAGATATTGTGGGCCATTTGAAGTGCTTGAAAGAATAGGGCTAGTTGCATATAGACTTGCATTGCCTGCTAGCACTAAAGCTCATAATGTTTTTCATGTCTCTTTGCTTAAGAAATATGTACATGATCCTAACCATGTGATTAATTGGGATGTGATCCAGGTGGAACCCGAGGGAGAATTCCAAACCAATCCGTTGTGCATCCTAGACAAGATGGTAACATTGCTCCGGAACCAAGCCATCGGACAGGTGAAGGTGCAATGGAAGCACTACGGTCTCGATGAGACTACATGGGAGCTGGAGGATTCCATGAGGGTGGCATATCCATTTTTGTTCAATTTTGATGCGCACTGAGGACAGTGCTAATGTAAGGGGAGGGGAATGTAATGTCCCTATTTTGACCCCCTTTGCATTAAATCGTAAATGATGTAAATATTTTTACTTAATCATGGTGAGGAGCTCAAGGCCAAGGCCCCACCATTGACTTAGCGTTTTATGTATGGGAAATTAAAAAAATAGATGCCTATGGTTCTTGTGCTAGATAGGCACAATGTAAATTAAGACATCATGTAAATACGAATTTTAATGAAAAAACCACAGCTAGCTATGCAATGCAACAAAGAGATGGGGGCATGATTCTACAAGGAATAGGGAGGGAAATTATTCAAACCCTTGAGCCAATGGTGATAGGCCAAATGTCAATGAATAAACCCTTAACTACCCATTCTGACTTACGCACCCAATCATTTAATTCTTCTAGAAATTGGTTGAGGCAGTTAATGCCTTGGGAATGAAGAGGCATGGTAGCCAATTTCGTGCATGGGCAAGCCATCAACCTGGGAAAATGTACTTTTGCTTATGGGCCAAGAAAACACCCACAAAATGGTGCCCAAAGCCATTCTGAACCCAGAGTCTTTCCTCCCTCACGCAGTCTGAGCTAGCTGGGATTTCTCCATCACGTTTTTTACCAATTTCCTGCATTTTTCCATAGCTGGGAGCTTGTTTTTGTTTTGCACAGTGGTTGGGAGAAAGGGAGTCACGTTTTGGGGGTTTATAGAGGTCGTTTTTGCCCCTGAAATGCAGAAAAACGTTTTCTGAAAATGAATTTGCTCTCCCAGGGTTTATTCCCCATCTACCAGTTCATTTTGGTTGCCCACGTTTTTCAGCACTAGTGTTTTGTTGTAGGGTTCATCCCTGTGTTGGTTGGAAATTATGAGCAAGAATTAGGAGTGGAAGTGGACCAGAGTTGGCTTGATAAACCTAGTGAGGAGGTAACCTCTCAAGAGTATCAAAAGGGCTGCTTGCTCTTCTATGCACACCTTGAAGAACACTAGAATGGAAGGTATGGCCTGAGGGACTATGTATTAGTGAAGCGAATACTTCAGTGTTCCAGGTGTGTAGGTATTGTGGGGACCAAGCTAGATAGATCTTGCAGAGGATGCCTATATCTCTAAGGATGATCCCACTAGCTTAGCAATTCTTCCTTCCATTGCCTAACAGCCTGATAAACCCAACTGTAGCTTGGCTTGGCTTATTTGGTGTCTCTTTGGGCTATTTGTGAGTCTGTTGTTCCCTCATTCCTTGTAGAGATCATGCCCAGCTCGGGGGGTGGCAGTGTGTTGAGATATTGATGATCACAACTGGCCTATGGTTGGGTGGAACGTTGCAGTTGCATAGCCAGTTTCTCGGGGCTACTTTATTATAAGATAAGTACTCTCTTGTGTTAACCTTGCAATTATTTATTTGATGAATATCGTGAATGTATGATGGATGTGTTATTGAAATTACTTCCGCTATGTTTTCTTATAATTATACATTTCCATATGTCCTTTTATATTATGTGAATGCTTATTTAAAATTTCATGGGGCTAGATGCCCTAGCTTCAGTTTAACGTTCTCTTCATCGCACTGGTATGATGGGTGGGGACATTACATTTTGGTATCAGAGCTGCTAGTTGCAGCATTGGACCTCTATGGGCCAAATCCAATTATAGTTACATGAGAAGGTCCCTTCTTGATCACCACAGGTCTCAGCATTGGGCCTAAACTGGCTAAGTTGGATAGTTTGCAGAGGTAAGGTTACCTCTTGCTGGGCAACAGTCATCACAGAAAGAAGAAAAGAAGAATCCGAAATTGTTTTAAGTGTTTTTGAAAATTTTTGTTTAAGTCTGTTTCTGGAAGAACTCGGAAGTCTTTGCCGCAACGGCGGGAGAACTCGCCAAGTTGACCCGAAACAGCGAAAAAAATTTCTAAGTGTTTTCGGAGTCGAAAGGACTCAGCGAGTTGGTCCACAACGATGGAAGAACTCACCGAGTTGGCTCAAAACGACAGAAATTTTCTAAGTGTTTTCGGCGTCGAAAGGAAATTTTCGGAAGGACTCAGCGAGTTGGTCCGCAACAGTGGAAGAACTTGCCTAGTTGGCCCGAAACGGCGAAAATTTTCCAAGTGTTTTTCGGCTTTGAAAGGAAATTTTCAGAAGAACTCCGCGAGTGGGTCCGCAATGGCGGAAGAACTTGCCGAGTTGCCCCGAAACAGCGAAATTTTTTTCTAAGTGTTCGACGTCAAAGGGAAATTTTCAGAAGAACTCCGCGAGTTGGTCGGCGACGGCGGAAGAACTCGCCGAGTTGCCCCGAAACAGCGGAAACATTTTCTAAGTGTTCGGCGTCAAAGGGAAATTTTGGAAGAACTCCATGAGTTCGCCCGGAATTTCAGAAGAACTCCACGAGTTGGCCCCAAATTGCAGAAAAACTCAGCAAGTTGGCCCGCAACGGCGGAAGGACTCAGCAAGTTGGTCTTAAAAAAAAATATCAAAATTTTTCTAAGTGCTTTCGGCGGAAGAACTCAGCGAGTTGCTCCACAACAGGTTAGAAGAACTCAGCGAGTTGCTCCGCAACAAGTCGTAAGAACTCAGCGAGTTGCCCCGCAACAGGGCAGAAGAACTAGATGAGCCACTCTGAAACAGGAAATTTCAGTTGTTTTTCAGCGAGATTTTCAAGTGCCGAAAATGGAAAAATTGCCATGGAACTTATGCCCCAAATTGCACGAAATGGAAATATTTACAAAAAAAAAAAAAAAACGAGGGCGCTGCCGTCGACCCGCCCTGCAGTGGCGAGCCACAAGGGGGCAAGCCCCCTTGACCCCCGTCGTCCCCCTCATATGTCGTTGATTGTGAGAAAATTCTATGATTTCACAAATTGTCAATATAATATTTTCCCACGTGCATGAATGTAATTTATGAGTTTCTGAGAATATAATGCAGCTAACAATTGTGTTGATGAACACATTTTGCAGAATCACAATTACATCAGGGCATCACTCTAGATAGTATAGTTGGAAAGTTTTGGATCTTGGTTGGGCCAAGAAAATCAATATCATGGATGATGCACAGGATCCCTATGAGCCTGAGACAGATGCCATGGGGGAGAACATACATGTTGAAAATGCTGAAACAGAATCTAATGGGAGAAGAAATCAAGAGACTCCTCTAGGTATTGCAGCCACCATGAGAAGCCTAAGGGTGGAGTTGCAAAGTTGCAGAGAAGATAATGAAAGGATGATTAAAGCTGAGGAAGAACAAAATCAGTTGAATGCAGCCATGATGCAAAGTTTGACAGACATCCAAAGGAAAATAAACTCTGGGCATCAGACATCAAATCCAGAAAGGGGTGGGAGTAGTTCTAGAAGGAATTCCCGTAAGAGGGCCAGTAGCTCAAGAAGAGTTTCTACAGACAGAACATATACTCCAAAAATCTCTTCTAATGAATCATCTGAATCTGAAGAATCCATTGAGGGTTCAAGCTCTTCATCTCGCAGGAGTAAGAGGAAGAGGCACTACAAGAACAATTCACATGCGGAATTTAAGAAGGCGAAACCTCCTACATTTGATGGAGAGATAAAGTCTGGTCAAGAAGCTGAATCTTGGCTTCTTGGGATGAGAAAGTATTTCCAAGTCCAAGACTACTCGGAAAATGTGAAGGCAAGGGTAGCCATCTTCAACTTGAATGGAAGAGCATCTATATGGTGGGAACACATTAGGCAAGTGAAGAAGATCAATGAAAGGAAGATTGCGTGGAAGCAGTTCAAGAAATACTTCAAGCAGAAGTACCTCTCTGATAGGTACTATGATGATAAGATCAAAGAGTTCCATGAGCTCAGATTGGGACAATTGACCATGGAAGAATATGCAAACAAGTTCTTGGAGCTACTGAGGTATGTCAGGTATATTCGAGATGATAAGGTGAAAATTCAACGTTTCCTGAGTGGACTTCCCCATTCATATAAAGATAGAATTGAGTTTGATGAACTTAGAACTCTAGAGGAGGCCATAAGAAAGGCCAAGTATTGCTTTGATCAAAACAAAAGCAAACCAGAATTCCATAAGGCGTGGAAGGATAAGAAAAATGAAAAGTTTGATCAAAGGAAGAAGGGGTTCAAGCCTCCTCAATTCCGGAATCAGCAAAGGCAACCATCACAGGTTGTGACTAAGCCAACTAGGATGATGGGAGACAAGCCAAGAGATCCAAAGGAGCCAAGAGAACCACTTCAATGTTGGGGTTGTGGAGGGGAGCACATGCTTAGGAACTGTCCACATCGAAATGGGAATCCAAATCAAGTTCACAACATCCAAGGAGCTGAAACTGTGGGTCAAGTGGCAAGGACAATCCCTAGAATCTATGCAGCTTTAGACGACCGCCAGGCAGATCATCAATCAACTGTGGTTGAAGTTGAAGGTAAGATTGCTAAGAAATCTATTTCTATTTTGATTGATCATGGATCTACTCACAGTTATGTCACTCCTAGAATTGTTGAGCTTTGTGCTTTTAAGAAATTAAAGCATAGTAAATCATGGTTAGTTGAACTAGCCACTGGAACCAAGAGAAAAGTTAGTGAAATTGTAGAGAAACGTCCATTAGAGATGGATGGGCTATTCACTTACGCAAATCTGAATATTTTACCACTGGGTTCCCATGATATTCTCATTGGAATGGATTGGTTAGAAGCACACAGGGTTAAACTTGACTGCTACAATAAGACATTTGAATGCATGGACGAAGAAGGAAACCCGAGGGTTGTAAAAGGCATTCCAAAGGTGACTTCTGTTAGACAGGTTTTAGCCATGCAGCTGAAGAAGTTCTGTAGGAAGGGATGTCAATTGTATGCAGCCCACATTTTAGAGGCAGCAGAGAATGAAACTCTTAAATTGGAGGACTATCATGTATTGCAAGAATTCAGGGATGTTTTTCCTGATGAGATTCTAGGACTCCCTCCAAAGAGAGACATTGACTTTACAATTGAACTTGTGCCAGGAGCGGCACCAATGTCTAAGACACCCTATAGGATGAGTACGCTGGAATTGCTAGAATTGAAAATGCAATTACAAGAGTTGCCAAAAAAGAAATATATTAGGCCAAGTGTGTCCCCGTGGGGAGCACCTGTTCTATTTGTGAAAAAGAAAGATGGAACACTCAGGTTATGTATTGACTATAGGCAGTTGAACAAAGTCACTGTGAAGAACAAATACCCATTGCCCCGAATTGATGACCTTTTTGACCAAATGAGAGGAGCAAAGGTATTTTCAAAGATTGACTTGAGGTCTGGTTACCATCAGCTAAGAATCAAAGAAGAAGATATTCATAAGACAACCTTTAGAATGAGGTATGGGCACTATGAGTTTGTAGTGGTACCATTCGGGCTCACAAATGCACCAGCTACATTCATGTGTCTCATGAATAATGTTTTTAGCAAGTATTTGGACAAGTTTGTTCTTGTATTCCTAGATGACATTCTCATCTATTCTAAGAATGAAGAAGAGCATGAAGAACATTTGAGAATGACAATGCAATTACTAAGGGAGCATAAGCTGTATGCAAAGTTGAGCAAATGTGACTTTTATAAAGATAGAATTCATTATTTGGGTCACATCATCTCTGACGAAGGAATATCTGTAGACCCTAAGAAGATTGAATCCATTATGAATTGGCCAACTCCAAGGAATGTGACTGATGTCAGATCTTTTATGGGCCTTGCTGGTTACTACAGGAGGTTTATCGAAGGATTCTCCAAGGTTGCAAACCTGATCACTTATTTGGGAAAGAAGGGGATAAAGTTTGAATGGTTACCAAGATGTGAGGAAAGTTTTCCACGGTTGAAGAATCTTCTTACAAGTGCACCAATTTTGAAAATTGCAGACCTAGAAAAAGACTTCGTGGTATGTACCAATGCATGCAATCAAGGACTTGGAGGAGTTCTTATGCAAGACAACCACGTGGTATGCTATGAGTCAAGAAAGTTGAAGGAGCATGAGAAGAACTATGCTACTCATGATATAGAACTTGCATCCATACTACATGCTTTAAAGACGTGGAGGCATTATTTAATGGGAAGAAAATTTGAGTTAAGGATAGACCATTGTGGTCTGAAATACTTGTTTGATCAGCCAACTTTATATGCTAGGCAAGCTAGATGGTTGGAATTTTTGTGTGAATTTGATTTTGAAATCAAACACATAAAAGGGAAAGAAAACAAGGTGGCTGATGCACTCAGCAGGAAGGTACATGAAATGCATATGGCAGCACTTAGTACTTGCCAACCAGATTTGAAGCAGTAGATTGTTAACCATATTGTCGAGGATGAAGTGTACGTGCAGATAAAGGACAAATTGCAGCAGCAAGACCTTGGAAAGAAGTATGAAGGCTATCATTTGGAAGAAGGCAGACTTCTTACTTATAAGAATAGAGTCTGTATTCCAAATGCGGCAGGTTTGAGGAGGATTGTTATGGATGAAATCCATAAAGCTCCATAGTCTGGTCACCCAGGATATCAGAAAAGAATTGCTACATCAAGAAAATATTATTGCTGGCTAGGCATGAAGAAGGACATCGCTGAATACATTTCTAAGTGCATGGAATGTCAGCAGGTGAAGAGTGAACACCAACATCCAGCAGGTTTATTACTCCCAGTGCCAATTCCAGAATGGAAATGGGAAGTAATATCCATGGACTTTGTTACAGGATTGCCAATGACTATGAGACAACATCATTCCATCATGGTTGTGGTGGACAAGTTAACAAAGGCAGCACATTTTATACCAGTTAAGTCCACACATAAAGCCGATTCCATTGGAAATATTTTTATGAAGAAAATTTTCAGATTACATGGGATGCCTAAGGCAATAATTTCTGACAGGGATACCAAGTTCACTTCCAATTTTTGAAAAGTTCTGTTTGCATATTTCGGTACACAGCTAAGCTTTAGTACCGCATACCATCCTCAAATAGATGGGCAAACAGAAAGAGTAAATCGGGTGCTTGAAGACATGCTCCGCATGTATGTAATGGACAAACCATCCAAGTGGGAGGATTATCTACACTTGGTAGAATTTGCATATAACAATGGGCAACAAGCATCGTTGGGAATGAGTCCTTATGAGGCTTTGTACGGCAGAAGGTGTAGGACACCAGTGACTTGGGACAATCCAGTGAACAGAATTGTACTTGGGCTAGAATTGCCTAAGGAAATGGAGCAAGAAGTTTCCAAGATCAGACAGAATTGAAAAACAACCCAGGATAGACAGAAAAGCTATGCAAATAAACATAGAGTAAATAGGGAATTCAATGTTGGGGATCATGTGTATCTTAGACTGAGATCAACGAAGAGTTCCTTGAAGCTTGGAAGTTGTGCCAAGCTATCCCCTAGATATTGTGGGCCATTTGAAGTGCTTGAAAGAATAGGGTTAGTTGCATATAGACTTGCATTGCCTGCTAGCACTAAAGCTCATAATGTTTTTCATGTCTCTTTGCTTAAGAAATATGTACATGATCCTAACCATGTGATTAATTGGGATGTGATCCAGGTGGAACCCGAGGGAGAATTCCAAACCGATCCATTGTGCATCCTAGACAAGAAGTTAACATTGCTCTGGAACCGAGCCATCGGACAGGTGAAGGTGCAATGGAAGCACTACTGTCCCGATGAGGCTAGATGGGAGCTAGAGGATGCCATGACGATGGCATATCCATTTTTGTTCAATTTTGATGAGCACTGAGGACAGTGCTAATGTAAGGGGAGGGGAATATATGTCCCCATTTTGACCCCCTTTGCATTAAATCGTAAATGATGTAAATATTTTTACTTAATCATGGTGAGGAGCTCAAGGCCAAGGCCCCACCATTGATTTAGCGTTTTATGTATGGGAAATTAAAAAAATAGATGCCTATGGTTCTTGTGCTAGATAGGCACAATGTAAATTAAGACATCATGTAAATACGAATTTTAATGAAAAAACCACAACTAGCTATGCAATGCAACAAAGTGATGGGGGCATGATTCTACAAGGAATAGGGAGGGAAATTATTCAAACCCTTGAGCCAATGGTGATAAGCCAAATGTCAATGAATAAACCCATAACTACCCATTTTGACTTACGCACCCAATCATTTAATTCTTCTAGAAATTGGTTGAGGCAGTTAATGCCTTGGGAATGAAGAGGCATGGTAGCCAATTTCGTGCATGGGCAAGCCATCAACCTGGGAAAATGTACTTTTGCTTCTGGGCCAAGAAAACACCCACGAAATGGTGCCCAAAGCCATTCTGAACCCAGAGTCTTTCCTCCCTCACGTAGTCTGAGTTAGCTGGGATTTCCCCATCATGTTTTCTACAAATTTCCTGCATTTTTCCATAGCTGGGAGCTCGTTTTTGTTTTGCACAGTGGTTGGGAGAAAGGGAGTCACGTTTTGGGGGTTTATAGAGGTCGTTTTTGCCCCTGAAATGCAGAAAAACGTTTTCTGAAAACGACTTTGCTCTCCCAGGGTTTATTCCCTATCTACCAGTTTGTTTTGGTTGCCCACGTTTTTCAGCACTTGTGTTTTGTTGTAGGGTGCATCCCTGTGTTGGTTGGAAATTATGAGCAAGAATTAGGAGTGGAAGTGGACCAGAGTTGGCTTGATAAACCTAGTGAGGAGGTAACCTCTCAAGAGTATCAAAAGGGCTGGTTGCTCTTCTATGCACACCTTGAAGAACACTAGAATGGAAGGCATGGCCTGAGGGACTATGTATTAGTGAAGCGAATACTTCCTTGTGCCAGGTGTGTAGGTATTGTGGGGACCAAGCTAGATAGATCTTGCAGAGGATGCCCATATCTCTATGGATGATCCCACTAGCTTAGCAATTCTTCCTTCCATTTCCTAACAGCCTAATAAACCCAACTGTAGCTTGGCTTGGCTGATTTGGTGTATCTTTGGGCTATGTGTGAGTCTGTTGTTCCTTGATTCCTTGTAGAGATCATGCCCAGCTTGGGGGTGGCATTGTGTTGAGATATTGATGATCACAACTGGCCTATGGTTGGGTGGAACGTTGCAGTTGCATAGCCAGTTGCTCAGGGCTACTTTGTTATAAGATACGTACTCTCTTGTGTTAACCTTGAAATTATTTACTTGATGAATATCGTGAATGTATGATGGATGTGTTATTGAAATTACTTCCGCTGTGTTTTCTTATAATTATACATTTCGATATGTCCTTTTATATTATGTGAATGCTTATTTAAAAGTTCATGGGGCTAGATGCCTTGGCTTCAGTCTAACGTTCTCTCCATCGCACCGGTATGATGGGTGGGGACATTACACAATTTATTTATTCTGAAAAGCCATACAGCTGTTAGGATTAAATTGATAAATGAATAAGTTAAAATTTTATAGATGAGTGATAGAATAAAAATGCTCCCCTGCATTTTTGCATACATTGTTTCCAGTTTAGTACTCTAGTACAGGGAAGTTATATTTAAAATAGATTCAAACGATTGAATTTCATGAATAAATCTACTTTATTTCAGTACTTTAATGCTATCTATTTTTTAGTAAACATCACAGATTTTAACTAGGAAAAATAGGTATTTCTATGCTCATGTTTAGTAGCATAATCCTTGATTTAGTCATAACAGTTTTGTAAGGGCCGTCAACTAGAGCAAGTGAATATTTTTTTATTTTATTTTTAAAAAGGCATAACTCCTAAAAGATTTCACTATGACGAAAAACTAACTTATAACTCTTAATCAATGATCCTAGTGACACTACATCATGACATACATATTTAAGATGATGCATTACCCTACCCATCATACTAGTAAATGTCTTAACCAATCCTATGAATTCTATGTAATTGGGATGGCTTTACGTATATTTCTATTTAATTAGTGTATCTCCAACTTAACATTTTGAGAAACGTAAATGATAACATAATATATATATATATATATATATCCTATCTAAGGATGCATTTTTAATAGTTTCAAATGACGATATGAGATTCATTAAGTAATAAATAAAACATTTTTTTGAATCAAAACATAACAAAAAGCAATAAGAGATTCACTATATAATAATTAAAAGACATTTATTTTAATTCAAACATATCCCCAATAATGAAAAGGTATTTCCATTAACTTCAAGGAAATAAGAGGTTAACTAAGTAATAAAAGAAATGAATTAAAATCCATACTTTTCCAATTGATGAAAAACGATCTCTTTAAATTCAAGGGCAAGAAGGGATTCACTAATAAATAAAAGACATTATTTTAATTCCATGCATATTCCAATAATGAAGGACAATCTCAATAATTTGAGGACAACGAAACGTTCACCCGGCTTATGATATTGTACAAAAATATGAAATTATTCCTATTTATTAAATAAAATTACAGTATTATAAATACATCATGGCACCATATCCATTAAAGGACTCACCTATGAATATTCCAGGCATTAATTATCATTTGGTTTTGCTGTTGGTGTCACCCAAGCGACCGAACCCAATGTGAGGATGAGTCTAGGTTGTTAACGCCAAGCTCCAGGGAATAAGATGCTACACCGAACAACTGTCACTCGTCCTAGTCATTGCAGGAAGGTGACATGATTACAGTAAAGTTGTTTGTCATCGGTGTAAGCAACGTGGTTATAGCATGGACAAAATAACAGGTAGGTATAGTGTAAGAGATTGGTATCATAAAATAAATTTAGGATCGGGATGGATCTAAGCTCTCTTTTCTTTTTTCTGTTCATTCTTACCTTGCGATAATTTCTAAGCACAAGAGATTCGATGAGGGGAAGGTTAGAAGTAATTGAGTGAACTAATACTGCAATCTGAACTAGTGCAGCCTCATTGTTGAGTTCAATATTGCTAAAAGTAGAAGTACTACTATTAAGTGCTATTGTTGAGTTGCAAAGGAATTTATTCCATTTCTCCACACAGCATCTTCATCTTGGTGGTTCAGTGAACAGGATCGAGGGTCCTAAGGCAAGTAGATCAAATTCAACAAATAGATCTAGGATCGAAATAGATAGAGTTTTTAAAATATCAGAAGGTAAATCGATTTCAACAAATAGATCTAGGGTCGAAATAGACAGAGTTTTTAAAATCTCGGATAGAAGATCGATTTCAACAAATAGATCTGGTATTGAAATAGACAGAGTTTTTAAAATCTCAGAAGGTAAATTGATTTCAACAAATAGATATAGGATTGAAATAGATAGAGTTTTTAAAATCTCAGAAGGTAAATCGATTTCAACAAATAGATCTAGGGTCGAAATAGAAAGAGTTTTTAAAATCTCAGATAGTAGATCGATTTCAACAAATAGATCTGGGATCGAAATCACAAAACAACAGAACCTTAAATCACAGAAGAAGGGCCGACTTCAACAATCAACCTTGATGAAATTCTGAATTGGAATTAATGGAATGTGATAAAGAGTAATCCTGAACGTTGATGGCTCCCTGGCGCAGATCGACCTCAAAATGATGAACTTACAGTTTTTAAAACAATAATAGTTAATCCATAAATTGAAATTATAATGCAAGCAAGTTCAAATATCAGATGATGAGTCAACTCCAATCAAACCATTATGGGATCCAAATTATAATAGGGTTTTAAGTCTCGGGAAAATAGGTCGATGGCAATGAGCAACTCTGGGATGGATACCATAAGACAAACAGAATTTAAAAAAAAAATCTTAGAAATGCTAGATCGATGGCAGCAACCATTACGGGGATCGAAACCATAAGGCAAACAAATTTTAAATCTCAGAATACTAGATCGATGGCAACAACCATGTTTTCCCCAAATCCTGAATCATTTATATGGATTCGTAATACATATTAAATAAGGCAGAGTTAAACTTACAGAGATTTCTAAATTGACCTGCAATCAACATTTTCTAGGTCCTCCACATATTCTTACAAAATTTCAGAATTACATATATATATATATGGAAAACAGAGTTTCTACTTTTGTCAACAACTAGATCGATTCTCAACAATTCCAAACGACAATAACAACTCAAGTACAGAAAAAAAAATTAATAACTGAATAACAATGAACATGATTCGTCGGTCTAGCTGGAAGTCAAGTGTATGTCTATAGTAGCGGTTGTTCGACTTTTTTATTCCAAGCTTAACAAGATACCGACAACCCCTTGGTTGAGCACCCTACCATATTGAGGTTACTCTTCTTCATCTCGAACCCCTAAGCTAATGGGGTCATAAGAACACACAAGCTAGCCTTCCAAAAGGATCTCCCAATCCCCATTCTAGCTAATCCCAACTATAAGGATCATAACATATTCCGAGATTATGATGACTATCCAGCATTAGCGAGGAATAGATGTCTTTCCCTCCTTCTCCTCCCTCATTATATAACAAAATCTTGTGTGCCGTGTTTCTGTCCATGCACATATTTAATTTAATTTAATATTTTAATTTCCATTATTCTCAAATACATGTGTCTCAATGTCTTCAATGTGCACCTAATTCCCTAAATCAGTGGGAGTTAAGTGTAGGAGAGTTCTACTCCTCTTTTGTTTCTCAAATAGTTTACTAAAAACCTTTTTAGTAAAAAAAAAATAAAAAGATTTGTTATTTTTATTTAATTGATAATGAAATTTATAAAAGACAAATGTTTCTTTTATTAAATAACATCTAATATAAATATTCTCTTTAGTTCTTTTTATCTTTTACTAGAATATTCTCACTTGAAGTTAACTCCTATTACTATTCAAATCTAAGAGAACTTTCATAGGAATTTTTAGGTTAGTTCTTATTTTATTCCTTCAGTAGAGTAGATAAATAAAATAGTTTAGACTAAACTAAAAAGTTTTATTTTTAAATAAATGAATAATGAATAAAATTTTTTGGTATTTGTCTTCTTAATTTAAAGTCACCTGAATTTACTTTTGATGAGTTTTCGATTTCTTTATTTTAAATAACAATTAGCTTTCTCTTGTCCAGGTGCCTCTTTGGCGGGCCCTTCCAACAGTTTCATTTCTTCCTTCTTATGGGGAGTACTACGTAGCAACCGGGAACTATTACCACGATCTCTCAACTACGCTCCTTTGATACTAAGGGATGTTGAGGGATAAGGATCTCCTTATTGCGTGCCCCTCAACTCATCATGCATGAACAAATCATTATGGCCTTGCCCGCACGGCATATGCTTCCTCGACTGAGTTGAAACGGCTTCACCCATGCATGGATTGCTAATTCAGGGTCGACAGTCAATCATCGTACCCCTAAGTGTTCTTTTTGTTCTTACGACCCCGATAATTCCATTGTGGGTTAGTCGGTAAATCGTCTTACCTACCACTTCACACACTCAAGCACATATTAGTAGCGCTGCACTTATAAAACATTTGTATCATTCTTTTCAGTATCTCAGTCAGTGGAGTCTACTAAGCATTCATCATTTTAACATTATATCTCTTTCAATTGAGCATACATCATTTTGATTTCAAGTAATTTCAACCTTCATCATTTTCCATTCTAAAGCATTTGTATCATTTTTTTCATTTTCTCAGTCAATCGAGTATATTCATCAATCATCATTTATCTAACCATTTTCATTTCACATATAAAATTTAAAGCAATCATTCATGGTCTAAGTTTTTATAATTCCGGGTCACTTCAAACCAGTGCCCTCCATAGTCAAATCAGTCGTAGGTCTCAAAAGTAGTCTGATCAATCATAGGTCTCAAATAATCTAATCAATCATAAGTCTAAAATAATCAAAATCAATCATAAGTGTTGAGGTGGGAATTACAAGTTTATATTCGTAGTATTTCTTACATGAATGCTAAACATAAACATAAAAAAATAATTTTACAGACATTGCCTTTATAAATAACAGTAACGAATTGTATTATTTAAAACATTATAGAAAATGATTTATGTACAAACAACATTTATGCAAACCTTAATAATATTGAAACACATAATATAGATTTTCATAAAACAAGAATGCAGAGTTTTCATGTAGTACAACTCACTATACAAAGATTATTATTATAAATACCAGCATCGACCTATCTCTGAACTATTACAGAGAACCAATGATGCTACCGACCCTACTAATACCAAAACTTCAATTATCAAGTTATTATAAATGTTGCAGGAAAGTAAGTAATAATTGTTCAGATATCCACGTCATCTTTTTCAGGATCTTGCATGCAATTAGGGTTTGCATGCAAATTCTAGGGTTTGCATGCACTTTGCATGCATCCCAGGCACCAGGTTGATGCCTCAAGCACCTTAGCAACCTTATTCTAGCACCTGAGAGTTTCTTACATCAGTTCATTAGCCCTCCTAGTGAGGAAGGCGCCCACTTCTCACCTACTGCCAGAGAAGGGTGCACTTCTTCACCTACCACTACAATTCCACTTCAGTTACACTCAGTTAGCTCCGATTCTCCCTGATTTGAGGCTAGTTTCACTCCCGACTAACTGTTTCACTCCATTGGACCTCCAGATTGACTAGATGACTTGTTCTGACTTCAGTTAGCCTCTCATGCGCCCGCCACTGAGCCCACTTCCCTATATCAGTGCTACACACTTCAGTTACACATGTTACACTCAGTTAGACTCAGACTGACACCTGGATGACTGGTTCTTGTGCATTGATGACCACCACTGATTGATAATGAGGACTCCTAGTTGGAGTCAAGCTACTCCATTCAGTGATTCGAATGACCTCCTTAGTCAATTCGAATTGCTCAGTCATTGTTACTGTATTTTATTGTAATTATTCACCTTTATTGGTATATTGAGCATTGTGCATGTTTTACACAGTTTTACACCATATTTTCTATGTTCATCTGTTGTGATTGATTTACTTGTTCACTAGATCTGTTGTGACTAATTTTACATGGTATCAGAGCCATTGCAGGGATAGGATCTCTTTTCTACAGGTGTTTCTACAAGAAGATTTGAGTGAATTTGCTCAAAAATTACAAAAAGTTTTGGCATGAAAGATCTCAAGGGCATTCGCTCCTGTGCATGCAAAGCTTGAAAATACTTCCAATACCACTCCAGAAGCTTGAGTTTCCACATAAATCCTGGATCTGATACATTGGACCCATTCAACATTGCTTGATATCCAATCCCAGGTGTGATGCAACTTTAAAAGGGTGGATTGTTCGACCTCATTGTTCTTGGTTTTATTGTGATTTGCAGGTTATTTTCTCCATCAATTGCATTCGCTACTTTGCCCTTGCAAGCTTTTCTACATCAGTGTGCACTCGCTTCTAGCAATGGAATACTCTTCTTCAAAGCCTATCCTCACCCCATTCAATTATTTTGATTGGAAAGATGATATGGAGATCATATTACATTCAAAGGTTACTACCGAGTCACTCTTGGTCTTGAATTGGAGCCAAACGCCTTGTCAGATAGAACCAAACACTACAACAAGCTTGATGAAGCTTATGGTCTTCTTTTTCTCTCCATCTCCAAAGATATTCACTTCCATCTCAGCGGATTGAAGACTCCAAAAGCTATATGGGAGAAACTTGAAACACTATTTGTCAAGCAGGACGAGCTTAGGGCTTTTCAATTAGAGAATGAATTGATTGCCCTTAGTCCTGAGAATTTCGAGACCATTAATGATTTCTTCACAAAATTCAAGAACTTGAACATGCAGTTGAAGAATAGTGCAGTTATCAAAGAGGATAAGCAATTGATCCTCTCCATTCTAAGCAAGCTTGGTAAAGATTATTTGGTATTTGTCTCTACTTTCAATTCCGGTATGCTAACTACCCCGAATTGGAAGATGCCTACCTTGAATGCCTTCATTGAGTCCGTCACGAAAGAGCATGATAAGTTGATTCAAATAGGGTCCATAAGCTCCAAAGAGTCAGCCCTATATGTTCAAGGACCCAAGATCTCGAATGGTAAAGGAAAGCAAAAGAAGGAGAAGCCCAAATTCGAACCTCACAAGCAAAGAGAGAAAGGCAAATAGATGGATGCACCATCCAGTTCAAAGTTCAAGCAAAAGGGAAAAGAAGGTAACCAAAAATCTAAATGTACTTATTGCAACGATGGATTTGATCCCGAAAGTTCATGTATGAAGAAAACTATAGATCAAATGGCCCTCCTTTTGGAAAAGAACAACATTACTCTTCCTGACGGTGCAAGGAAGAAGGATAGGAATGATGATCATGAAAGAGGACAAGCACTCATGGCAATTGTTTCGAAGCCCACTACTCTGTTGATAGATTCGGGTGCATCGAATCATATGGCTGCAAATATTGATTATTTTTTTTCATTCGATCCAAACAGCTCCATCCCTATCCATTTGGGAGATGATTCAAAAATTTCTTCAAAGGGCAAAGGTACGATTCATGTAGATCATGGAAGCTTTCAGAATGTTCTCTATGTGCCTTCCTTGGCTTCAAATCTTCTTTCCGTGTATCAAATGACACACACTGGTGAACTGAATCAAGTTACATTCAGCCCTAATACAGTTGAAATTTCTGATATCAAAAGTGGAAGACTTGTTGCAGTCAGAAAGGCAAACCACACTCCAAAATGCTATGAGTTTTCACACTTTATTCTGCTTGCAAAACCCACTGCTCTTTGCACACATGGTAATGAGGTTAGTATGCTTTGGCATGAAATATTTGGACATCTTAATTATAAGTATTTTCTGTTGTTATCAAACAATTCCATGGTAGATGGTCTTCCACAACTTTGTTCCTCGAAGGGAATATGCACTGGTTGCATTATTGGGAAGCACCCCGAGCACAGATTTGACCGCGAAAAAGCTAGCAGAGCTTCTATAGTTTTTGGGATGATACATTCTGATATCAGTGGTCCGCTTCCCCATATGTCATTAAATGGTTCAAGGTATGTTTTGACATTTATTGATGATTTTTCCCACTTTACATGGGTATTTTTTCTCAAAAACAAGTCAGAAGTGCTTGGAAAATTCAAGGATTTTAAGGCTTCTGTTGATACCGCCACTGAGAGCAAGATCGAAGCTCTTAGATCTGATAATGGTGGAGAATATCTCAAGGTCGAGTTGCTGCAACTTTATGCCCAAAGCAGAATTCAGATCCAACATACAGTTCCCTACACACCCCAACATAATGGTGTAGCGGAAAGGAAAAATCGGTCACTAAAAGAGATGGCTACATGCATGATTGAATAAAAAGGTTTGGCTACAACTATTTGGGCTGAAGAAATCAATGTTGCTGCATACATATAGAACCGTGTTCCACATTCATCCGTGAAATGTATGACTCCTTTCGAAGAATTCTTTGGTCACAAACAGGATGTGTCAAATTTAAGAGTTTTTTGCTCTACTGCATGGGCTAGAATTCCTTCCAAGAAGAGACGAGCTTTGGATCCACAAAGTATTGAGTGCATACTGATAGGATATGGGGAAGAATAAAAAGCATATAAACTCATGGATATTAGATCTAAAAATATATTCATAGAGCGCAGTGTGCAATTTGAAGAACTGCTTCAAGAATTGCAACTAGTCGAGGAAGAAACTACCGTTTCACCGCCTTGACCAGAAGAAGATCCGTGCAACGATAATGAAGGTATGAGTTCTGATATTTCTGATATTTTAGCAGTACATGATGATCATTACATATCAGGTTTGGAATCCGACCATTATGATCCTCCTCAGTTACCAAAGTGGGCCCAAAACACTCTTCAATCTGCTAGTTCAAACCTTGGAAATCCTGCTGATCTGAGACGAACAAGAGCAGACTTTCAAAGAGCAGGTATGGCTCTTTCTATTTCTGATCCATTACTTCCTGATATTTGTTATTTGATGACTGGTTCAAATCCCACATCATACTATTCTTCCCACAGAGATCCGAGATGGCAAAGTGCCATGGATGAAGAGTACAGTTCTCTTCAAAAGAACAATACATGGGAGCTAGTTTCTCTTCCACTTGGAAGAAAATTAGTGAAGTGTAAATGGGTCTACCGCATGAAAGTTGCTGTTGATGGCTCTATCAGAAAATACAAAGCAAGGTTGGTGGAAAAAGGTTTCTCCCAAGTCCAACGAGTGGACTACACTAAGACCTTTGCACCGGTTTGAAAGATGGATTCTATCCGCCTTGTTTTGGCTATTTCTGCATCCAAGCACTGGGAAGTGCACCACATGGATGTGAAGAGTGCATTTCTACATGGAGACCTTGATGAAAAGGTATATATGTAGCAGCCAGAGGGATACACATCAGATCTATCATTAGTTTGCAGATTGAAGAAATCTTTGTATGGGTTAAAACAGGCCCAAAGAGCTTGGTACGCAAAGATGGACTCCTTCCTTCTTTCTTGGAATTTCCAAAGATGCAAATCTGATCCGAATGTGTATCTTCAGTGAATTAAAGGTAATTTGTTGGTTATTGTATTTTATGTTGATGATCTTCTCATTACTGGTAGCACTCTTACTTCAATAAACAAGCTAAAAACTGCCTTAAATCTAGCTTTTGACATGAGCGATTTGGGCTGGCTGAGTCACTTTTTGGGCTTGGAGATAGCTCAAAATTTTGATGGGATCACTATATCTGAACAAAAATATGCTTTTAACCTATTATTGAAGTTTAATATGGCTGAATGTAAGGCAGCCCCATTCCCATTCCTCTCAGGAATCAGTCTTGAGGAGGGAGATTCTACACCGCTTGCAGATTGCAGTACGTATCGACAGTTGATTGGTTCACTACTTTATTTGACACACTCAAGGCTTGATATTTGATATGCCGTGAGTGCCATTTCAAGGTATATGCAGCAGCCCCATGAGCTTCATTGGCGAGCAGCCAAGCGGATCTTGCAGTATCTGCAAGGTACAAATCATTTTGGCATACATTATGCTGCAGATTCTGAGCTTGATTTCATTGGTTTTACTGATTCAGATTGGGCAGGTGATAGCATTGATCGAAAGTCCACTTCTGGTTATGTTTTCATGATTGGTCATGGTGCTATTTTCTGGTCCAGCAAAAAGCAGGAAGCCATTGCACTTTCTTCAACAGAGGCAGAGTATCGAGGGGCAGTCAATGCCTGCATTCAGGCAGTTTGGTTGCAGGGTATTCTTTTCGAGTTTGGTTTTGGTGGCATTACTTCGAATGTCCTATTTTGTGACAATCAAAGTGCTACCAAGATCTCCAAAGATCCAAGTCAGCAGCAGAGGACCAAACACATTGAGATTCATATGCATTACATTCGATAGTTGGTGCATGATCGCACCATCATTCTGCAATATTGCCCTACTGATTAGCAAATTTCATACATCTTCACCAAGAGCTTCACTGAGAAGAAGTTCTCTTACCTCCGTTCACTGTTGGGGGTGAGTTCCATCATGGTGGAGATAGATTGATCCATTATTATGCTTTAGCTTGAGGAGGGGCTTTCTTCCCACTGGGTTTTCCCTCTTTCCTCACTTAGTTTATTTTCAGTATTTTTTGGATTATTGTATTGGGGTGACCTTTGGTCTTAGTTACCAGGGCCCCACATTATTTTTTGCACATCATAGTCTAGATTGAGGGGGGTGTTCGGATATCCACATCATATTTCTCAGGATCTTCCATGCAATTAGGGTTTGCATGCAAATTCTAGGGTTTGCTTGCACTTTGCATGCATCCCAGTCACCAGGTTGATGCCTCCAGCACCTTAGCCACCTTATTCTAGCACCTGGGAGCTTCTTACATTAGTTCATTATCCCTCCTAGTCAGGAAGGCGCCCACTTCTCACCTACTGCCAGAGAAGGGCGCACTTCTTCACCTACCACTGCAGTTCCACTTCATTTACACTCAGTTAGCTCCAATTCTCCCTGATTTAAGGCTAGTTTCACTCCCAACTGACTGTTTCACTCTGTTGGACCTCCAAATTGACTAGATGACTTGTTCTAACTTCAGTTAGCCTCCCATGTGCCCTCCACTGAGCCCACTTCCCTATATCAGTGCTACACACTTCAGTTACACATGTTACACTCAGTTAGACTCAAATTGACACCTGGATGACTGGTTCTTGTGCATTGATGACCACCACTGATTGATGATGAGGAATCCTAGTTGGAGTCAAGCTACTCCATTCAGTGATTTGAATGACCTCCTTAGTCAATTCGAATTGCTCAGTCATTATTACTGTATTTTATTGTAATTATTCACCCTTATTGGGATATTGAGCACTGTGCATGTTTTACATAGTTTTACACCATATTTTCTATGTTCATATGTTGTGATTGATTTACTTGTTCATTAGATCTGCTGTGACTAATTTTACAATAATCATGCATCCATCTATACCACTACATATCAATGTAATATGTATTAATACACATAGCAAATAACTTAAACATTAAAATCAATGCTAATCAGATAGCCTATCGACGTTCTAGGGTCGAAAACCCTGTGTATATAGCTTCATCTTCTAACAATGTATAAGCATACATTCCTTTCAATACAAGATTTTAAGTACACAAGTTTAGGGTTTGAAAATCTTAATAGTTCTACAATTGAATTTCAAACATAGTAAATAGTCATGATAGGGTTTATATCCTAGGTTTACGGTTTTTTATTTTAAACATTATAACCTTTTCAAAACACAGAGTTGGCTCTATCCTATCTTTTGATATCAAACAATTTTTATAAAATAAGAATGAATGCCAAGAGCTTCCTCTCAACTAACACTTTAAAACTTCATAGGAATAATGCTTAAAAACCTATAGTATTATCCATTAAAAAGATTATACACATAATATTATAAAATGAAACAACGCGAGGTCAGGGGTTCAAAACCTCTTGTCAACCGTTATCTATAAACAAGACTGGGTTTTAAAACCCTAAAAGTTCTATCAACACACTTCATTCCAGAGTATCAAAATGTTGAGGGTTAAAACCCTTGCAAATCCTTTTCCAAGCAAACTATATATATTTATCATTTAAAATTTTACACAGTAAAACGTTGAAGAACCAACGCGGGACAGGTCGAGGGTTCAATCCTCCCTATACTAAAAACTTACCATACGGCTTACAACTGGATATAGGAAACAAATTTTAAACAAAACCGAATACTCAGCTAACCAAAATGAAGACCAGCATTTTTCCTTTGTTCACCAAAATATTCTGAGTCACCAAGGCTTACCAGGGATTTTAATCTCTTATCCTTGTTGTTTAAACATAAAAAATAACACCGAGGAAGCACCTATCATTACAACATTACAACGTGGTTAAATTTTGAATGAAGCTCAAACTTAAATATACAGCTATAATAATGTTAAACCCTCGTTGAAATACAAGAAGGGAACCACGACTTTGCCTTCATAACAAAATCTCATATCGTGACTGAACACTTCTGCAACATTCGAGCCACTCGATGTCAACAATGGAGTCACAGGACCCACTAGCAAACGCAATGAGTTTTAGCTTAGTGATGGCTCGGCTTATATAGCCTACTGGTAAAAACAAACTAAAGCTACAGGTCTTGATATTGAACCTCAGGAGCACTGTCTTGCAAACCCTAAGAGCCCGAGGTCCTGTCGGCCTTTCCACCCCCACTCACTACAAAATGAATGCTCCAAGTTATGCTTTGTCAACTTATTGCAGAGTGTAGTTAGGGCTTTACACATTAACCAAAACCTTCATGTGGAGACCTGCCACTGTGGATGCCAACGGGCATTCCACCAAAATGCTTTAATGAACTTTAAATGCCGTAGCTACTGGTTATGAGTGCCTTCCAACGCACATTCCAACAAGACTTTAGTTATGGTTCATACTATGGTTTTGTGGTATAGTATGATAGACTTATAATAAAACTCAAAATATATAGTTTCTATATAGAGTACTCCTAATAGCCCGAATAAGTATGTTAAGCATATAGTAAGGGTTATAATGTTTATTTTTCGACCTTTGGTAAATTATTTATGCCATACTATGCATATAACATAGGGTTGGTGCATATAACTATAATTATCAACGATAGTATAGTTGTAAAAGGGTCACAACTATTGGCATTAGTATATAAACATTTAGTTGTGATATATAAGTGTTTAATGGATGCATGGTATAAAACCCTAGTGTAAGGTTTGTGGCTTATAACATTATAATCGAAGTTTGATACTTTAAACAATGACTTGATACAAATCAAATATAATGACTTCAAAACAAGAATTTGGCTATGAAGTATAAATGCAATTTAATTATACAATACGATAACAAATTGCATAGTTATGCATTTCAACTATATAAAAATATAGATGATTTATTTCAGAGATCAAAGCAAGGTAAGATCTCAGCCATGAACAGAACAAGTCAGGTTTCCTATACTTTATAAACATCGAATGCTATTTGAAGTTTAAATAAGACCTCGTTACACACTTTGTAGTACTTGGGAAGGAGTATTGCTCTTACCTACGATCTGCAACAGAAGTTCAAGTGCTTTAGCTTAATAGCTAAGTAAGCCTAGGGGTTCCCATAGGATCCCTTCATCATCAAGAAGATAAACAGTTAGCACTTATAATTAAAACATCATTAAAATAAACTTACGATGTCTATACATCTAAAGATCTAACCATATTTTATATGAATGGTGTAAAAACATTGAACAATATTTTTACAAGTATAAACACATAAATGTAATCTGTATGACAAACTTAACCAAGCAATTGACATAACATGTTCATAGTATTAAGTGACTAATCGAGAAGTGTTGTCATCAGTTTGTCGTTTAGTTAGACAATTAACATTTAATGTACTTTCGCATAGCGATTGTAGAACATATTGTTACTTAGAAAAATTTTAATTTTTTGTGAAATTTTGGGATGTTACATGTGGTATCAGAGCGCAAATTCAAATACTAGGCCTGAAGTGGCTCACTCGCGCAAATAAAAATTTAGGACATAATTGCAGATTACTGATTTTAATTGTTTTGTTTTCACTTTCAGCATTTTATAAATTTAGTTTGCAGGTATGGAAGGACCAGAGGAGTCGGCTAAGGATATGTCCCTTAATAATGAACACGATAATAATGAACAAGGACACATTAATGTAGAAAACTTATTTGTTGAACTGAATGATAATTCATCTGAATTATTAAGAACAGTAAAGGATTTAAACATAGAGATAAAAACTGTTAAGGAAGAAAACGAACGAATCTTGAAAGCTCAAGAGGAGCTGAATCAAATCCCACTGAATAATTTTCATAATAATGATAAAGATAAAGGAACAAAAAATAATGTTGAATCTAGAACTATGTCCTACCAGCGTAAGGATAAAAAGATAAAATTGACTAATTATGACAACAGTTCATCTTCTCAATTTTATGAACAAGCACGCAAGAAAAAGCACAAGTATTCTAGTGATAGTAGTGATAGTGCTACACTAAGAAAAAGAAGTACAGGCCATACGAAGAAATTTCTGACGAGTTTAAAAATATCAAACCACCAACATTTAATGGAGAAACCAAAATGAGTGAGACAGTCGAAGCATGGTTGTTTGGTATGAATAAGTATTTCCAGATTTATAACTACTTAAGTCATCTAAAAACTAAAATGGTAATTTATAATTTGACTGGAAAAGTGGAGATATGGTGGCAAGATCTAAAAAGAGTGAAAGGTTTAAAAGAGAAAAGTGTAAATTGGAGTAATTTCAAGAAATATTTTAAAAGAAAGTTTCTGTCGGAACAATATTATGAGTAATGAGCTAAAGAGTTTTATGAGTTAAAGTAAAGTTCCATGGATATGAGGGAGTTATGCAGCAAGTTTTTAAATTTATTAAGGTATGCACCTTATATCACTGAAGAAAAGCCTAAGGTACAGAGATTTCTAAGTTGTTTTCCCTCTCATATAAAGGACAAGATTGAGTATGATGGTCCTCGAACCCTTGAAGAGGCCATGAGAAAAGAAAATATCTATTATGAATAGAATAAGAAAAGAGAAGGCATACCAAGCTGGAAAGCAAAAAGGCCTAACAATTTTGAACAAAGGAAGAAGCAGTTCTCTTTTAATCGTAACTTTGGAAATAACAATTCACGTAATTACTCCAACAGAAAATTTCAAGGCAATAATGCAACAAGTAATACACAGTCAAAATTTACAACTGCAAGAAACAATGAACCATCAAATTTTTTTGTTAAAAGTAATGAACAGAAAAAACTTGTTAAATGTTGGGACTGTCAAGGACCTCACTATGCATCAAACTGCCCACTCAGAAAGAGGACTTCCAACAAGATACATACTGTACAGGAGGAGGCTACTGTTAGTGACTTAGCAAGGGAGATGCCCAGGATAAATGCAGCTTTGGAGAATAGACAAGCTGATCATCAAACTTCCATGGTTGAAGTGGAAGGTATGCTAAAAAATAAACCCATTTCTATTTTAATTGATCCAGGAGCAAGTCTTAGATATGTGTCACGTGATTTAGTTAAATGTTGCAACCTGAAAATAGATAAGTTTGATAAATCATGGTTGGTTCAATTAGCTATTGGAACAAAAAGAAAAGTGACTAATCATGTAAAAGAATGTGAATTACTGATGAATTAGTTTAGGACCCATGTTAAGTTGAATGTGTTACCTTTAGGTTCTTATGATGTTTTGATTGGAATGGATTGGTCAGAGAAGCATAGGGTAATATTAAATTGTTTTGAAAAGACTTTTACTTGTTTGAATGAAAAATCTGAAACTGTAACAGTAAAAAGAATTCCTATAAAGACATCTGTTAGACAAATTTCTGCTTTACAAGTTAAAAAGGTTGTTCGTAAAGGGTGTAAGATGTTTGCTGTAAATGTAATTAAGGACGAACAATCAACTAAGGAATATAAGTTAAAGTTGGAAGACGTACCCATTCTAAAGGAATTTTATGATATATTCCCGGAAGAAATTCCAGGACTACCTCCGAAAAGGGAACTTGATTTCACCATTGAGTTAGTACCTGGAGCGGTACCAAACTCAAAGGCTCCTTACATAATGAACATTCTGGAGCTTAATGAACTTAAATCACAGCTTAAGGAGCTGAATGATAAAAATTATATAAGACCTAGTGTGTCTCCATGGGGATCACCTGTAATTTTTGTTAAAAAGAAAGACGGAACTATGCGCTTATGCATAGATTACCGTTAGTTAAATAAAATGACCATAAAGAATAGATATCCTCTGCCTCGCATTGATGATCTGCTTGATCAACTACGCGACGCAAAGATATTTTCTAATATAGACTTGAGTTCGGGGTACCATCAAGTCAGGATTAAAGATGAGGACATCTTTAAGACTGCTTTTAGAACCCGTTATGGGCACTACGAGTTCGTGGTTATGCCTTTTGGGCTAACCAATGCTCCAGGAGTCTTCATGTGTCTTATGAATAATGTTTTACATCAGTACTTAGATAATTTTGTAATTGTTTTTATTGATGACATTCTAATTTATTCTAAGACTAAAGAAGAGCATGATAAACACTTAAAATAACTTTACAAGTGTTAAGAGAACACCAACTTTACGCTAAGTTCAACAAATGTGATTTCTATAAAGATAAAATACAGTACTTAGGGCATGTTATAGCCAAGGATGGAATTGCAGTAGACCCGGATAAGATAAAAAAAATTAATGAATGGCCTGCCCCTAAAGACACAACTGGTGTATGATCTTTTATGGGAATTACAGGTTACTATCATAAATTTATAGAGGGATTCTCTAGAATAATGAATCCTATAACATCTTTACAAAAGAAAGACAAGAAATTTGTGTGGGATAAAAAATGTGAAGAAAGTTTTAAGAAACTGAAAGAGTTGTTAACAACAACACCTATTCTAAAGATTGTTGATCCAAACAAGGATTTCATTGTATGCACTGATGCATGCAATGATGGACTTGGTGGAGTCTTAACACAAGAGAGTCATGTGATTGCATATGAATCTAAGAAGTTAAAGATTCATGAGAAGAACTATGCAACATACAAATTAGAATTGACTGCCATAATACATGCATTAAAGATGTGGCGCCATCACTTAATTGGAAGAAAATTTACTTTAATAACAGATAATAAAGGGTTAAAGTATTTGCTGGATCAACCAAATTTGAATGCAAGACAAGCTAGGTGGCTAGATTTCCTTAGCAAATACGATTTCGAGATTCAGGACATTAAGGGTAAAGAGAATAAATTTGTTTATGCCTTAAGCATAAATGCTAGGCTAAATTTAATTTTAGCAATCAACACTTATAAAACTGATCTAGAAAATCAGATTAAGGAAGGAATTAGAATGGATGAAAAATACCAGAAATTACTTAATAAGGTTGCTGAAGATAATGCTGAAAATTTAATAATAGATTTCAGAATTAATGAAAGAGGGTTACTGTTGTGTAAAAACAGACTTTATGTGCCTAATGTTGCTGAAATTAAGCTGTTGATTTTAAATGAATTGCATAAAAGTCCATACTCAGGACATCCTGGCTATCAAAAGATGATAACAATGCTGAGAAAATATTATTTTTGGCCATGTATAAAAAATGAAGTAGCTGAATATATTGCTAGGTGTATAGAGTGTCAGCAAATAAAGGCTGAACATCAACACCCAACTGGATTGTTGTAGCCCCTGCCTATTCTAGATTGGAAATGGAACATAATTAGTATTGATTTTATTACTGGTTTACCTAAAAATTGGAAACATAATGATTCTATAATGGTAGTCGTGGAGAAGATTAGTAAAGCAGCCCACTTCATACATGTTAAAACAACTTACAAGGCTGCTAACATTGCTGAAATTTTTATGAAACAAAATTTTCGTTTGCATGGGATTCCAAAGGTTATAATTTCTGACAAAGACTCAAAGTTTACAGGAAATTTATGGAAGTCTTTATTTAAAGGTTTAGATACTACTTTAAATTTCAGTACAACATTTCATCCACAAACAGATGGACAGACCGAAAGAGTCAATCAGATTCTTGAAGATATGTTAAGAATGTATGTTAGATATCAGCCAGGTAAATGGGAGGAATACTTACATCTTTTTGAGTTTGTTTATAATAACCATTACCAAGCTTCAGCAAAAATCAATCCATTTGAAATTTTATATGGCAGAAAATGTAATACTCCTATTTCATGGAGTAATCCAGTTGACAGGTCGATGTTAGGACCTGAATTATTAAAAGAAATGGAAATAACCGTGAAATAGGTTCAAGGCAATCTGAAAATTGCACAAGATAGACAGAAAAGTCATACAGATCTCAAAAGAACTCAAAACGAGTTTCATGTTGGCGAACATGTGTTCCTTAAGGTAAAACCATAAAGAGCTCCTAAAGTTAGGAAGCTGTGCTAAGCTAGCACCAAAGTATTGTGGACCTTTTGAAATACTGTCATGGGTAGGACCAATGGCATATCAGTTGGCTTTGCCACCAAATCTTAAAGTACATAATGTATTTCACATCTCTCTTTTGAAAAAGTATGTGCATGATGCCAGTCATGTGATTAATTGGAATGATGTACAAGTGGAACCAGAAGGAGATTTTTTGGTGGAACCGGATTGTATCCTCGATAAGAGGGAAATTTTGCTTCGTAATCGTACCATTCGATAGGTAAAGGTGCAGTGGAAGCACCTTAGTCCAGATGAATCAACATGGGAGTTGGAAAGTAATATGCGGGTGGCATATCCAAATCTGTTCCAGTAGGAACCAGAGGATGATAAATAAAGTAACATCGAGGACGATGTTAAATTTATGAGGGGGTGTTTTTCACATACCCAAATTCTGAACATTATATGTTCTAAAAAAACATTATGTTTTATTTTATTGTAAAGTTTTATGTTATTGGCCAAGTGGGGTCAAGGATGACTGTAATTAATTACTCTGAATATTTTATTATTAATAAATAAAAAAGGAGACAAATATCCAAAGGGGACTGTTGAATGAGTGTTCACTGACCCACTAGGAGGAATGGACTGGGGTGGAGAGCTAACTGACACTTGGCAATATCCTCAACTCACTCCTAACTGTTGCAGGGGGCAACTTCCCTATTTTTATGGTCATGTTCCCCAAGAAAGTGGAACTGAGAAGGTGGCTCATTTACTAAAAACAACTATCCAAAAGACCTAGGCATGCTTATCTACCCATTGAATTCAGCAGGAGGCTGTTCATTCTTACATTGTGATAATTTCTGAGCACAAGAGATTCAATGAGGGGAAGGTTAGAAGTGGTTGAGTGAACTAAGACCGCATTTTGAACTAGTGCAACCACATTGCTGAGTTCAATATTGCTAAAAGCGGAAGTACAATTGTCAAGTGCTACTGCTGAGTTGCAAAGGAATTTTTTCCATTTCTCCACACAGCATCTTCATCCTAGTGGTTCAGTGAATAGGCTCGGGGGTCCTAAGGCAAGTAATCTTGGCTGTCTTCAGGAAAAGGTTGGGCGGAACGGGCTCCTTTGGCTGTTTGTCTCTTTTACAGTTATCAAGTTCAAATAGTGTTATCTTATTTACTTTCTGTCAAGTTATTAATAAGGATCTGCATGTTATTATGTTATCAGTTTTCTATTTTAGATATTCTGAACTGTTAATAAATGTTTCATTTATGCAATTTATCTATTCTGAAAAGCCATACAGCTGTTAGGATTAAATTGATAAATGAATAAGTTAAAATTTGATAGATGAGTGATAGAATAAAAATGCTCCCCCGCATTTTTCCACACACTGTTTCCAGTGTCGTATTCTAGTACAGGGAAGATATATTTAAAATAGATTTGAATGATTGAATTTCATAAAAAAATCTAATTTATTTAAGTACTTTAATGCTATCTATTTTTCAGTAAACATCACAGATTTTAACTAGGAAAAATAGGTATTTTTATGCTCATGTTTAGCAGCAGAATCCTTGATTTAGTCATAACAGTTTATATTCTAATTATTTCTTACATGAATGTTAAACTATAGTAATGCATTTGTCTGAATCTAAATATCTTACATAAACATGAAGAAAATAATTTTATAAACATTTCCTTTATAAATAATAGTAACAAATTGTTTTCTTTAAAACATTATAGAAAATTATTTATGTACAAACAACATTTATGCAAACCCTAATAATACCGAAACACATAATACAGGTTTTCATAGAACAAAAATGCAGAGTTTTCATGTACTAAAACTCACTATACAAACATTATTATTATAAATACTAGCATCGACCTATCTCTGGACTATTACAGAGAACCAATGATGCTACCGACCGTACTAATACAAAAACTTCAATTATCAAGTTATTATAAATGTTGCACGAAAGTAACTAATAATCATGCATCCATCTATACCATTACATATCAGCGTAATATCTATTAATACACATAGCAATTAACTTAAATATTAAAATCAATGCTAATCAGATAGCCTATCGGTGTTCCAGGATCGAAAACCCCGTGTATACATCTTCATCTTCTAATAGTGTATAAGCATACATTCCTTTCAGTACAAGATTTTAAGTACACAGGTTTAGGGTTCGAAACCCTTAATAGTTCTACAATCGAATTTCAAACATAGTAAATAGTCATGATAGGGTTTATAACCCAGGTTTACGGTTTTTTATTTTAAACATTATAACCTTTTCAAAACACAGAGTTGGCTCTATCCTATCTTTTGATATCAAACAATTTTTATAAAATAACAACGAATGCCGAGAGCTTCCTCTTAGTTAACACTTTAAAACTTCATACGAATAATGCTTAAAAACCTATAGTATTATTCCTTAAAAATCTTATACACATAACAGTATAAAAGGAAATGATGCAAGGTCAAGGGTTCAAAACCTCTCATCAACTATTTTTTTTTTGTAACTAGGGGAATTGACAACTGGAGTTGGGCTGGTACTCGCATGACATGGGGTCCAGGGATCCAATCTCAATACCACTATACCCCTAGGTTCAGTTATAGTGCTCGAACCATGCGCACGGGTAATATTGGGTGGATTTGAACATGTGACCTTCCATTTACAACTTCACATCTTTACCACTTGAGCTGGCCCCCACAGGCACGCCAACTGTTATCTATAAACAAGACCAGGTTTTAAAACCTTAAAATTTCTATCAACACACTTCATTCTAGAATATCAAAATGCCGAGGGTTAAAACCCTTGCAAATCCTTTTCCAAGCAAACTGTATATATTTATCATTTAAAATTTTACACAGTAAAACGTTGAAGAACCGATGTAGGACAGGTCAAGGGTTCAATCCTCCCTATACCAAAAAATTGCCATATGGCTTACAACTAATAGTGGGAAACAAATTTTAAACAAAACCAAATACTCAGCTAACCAAAACAAAGACCGACATTTTTCCTTTGTTCACTAAAATCTTTTGAGAACTATGGATTCCCACAAGGGAGTCACCAAGGCTTACCAAGGATTTTAAGCTCTTATCCTTGTTGTTTAAACATAAAAACTAACACTGTTGGAGAGAACTTCCGCAGCATTTAGGAAGCTGCTAATTTTGGGAAGGATAACTAATTTGGGAGAGAAAGTACCAATTTTGGCGGTAAGACAAAGATATCGCCGTAGCGCAAATCCTGGCGGGAATCACGGCGATAGGTACAGAAAAGTCAAGCATGTGGTACAAAGAAGAGGCCGAAGGAAGAGCTCAACCACCGCAATAAAGGCGCCGGAGATGAAGAGAGGGTTCAGCTACCCTCATTAAAGAAGAAGGACTACAGTCAGCGTTGCTTGAACCAAGAAGAAGCGACGGGCCGATGCATTAAAGACTAAGGACTGCAGGAAGCGGCGACGAGACAGAAGGCGTCCATGGAAGTACAGCCAGTTGACTGTAAGTGGTTAGGGTTGAGTCACTGTTGGGATAAGGCCCACAGTTTTGTAACTACGATGAGACCTTCGGGCCATCTATATATAGTAGTCTTTTTATATGATAAGGGGTTGGCCACATAGTGATAGAGACATCAGGTAGAGGTTAGTCAAGCCTTTTGTGGTTGCAGAGTCTGGACATCCCTGAGAGAATACAAGGGCCAACCTGTTGAGAGATAGTGCGATCCGCAGGGATTGTGAGAGAAAGAGGTCTATAGAGAAGGGCTCCCACTGAGGTGGAGTTTCCCAGAAGACCCTTGTTGTAAAGAGTGGAACGGAACTGTGTTTATTCTTCAGAGTTGTAACAAGAACCGTAGTTCCCCTGGGCGTAGTTCTCGCCCTGGGAGTAACAACATGCTTATTTAAGTAGCACTATTGTATTTGTGTAGATACTGCTCTCATTCACTTGTCTGTGTTATATATGAATGCTTCAGTCTGTTATAAGCAATGTACATGGTCGTCAGTTTAACTTCCGAATGATGTATAATAATTGCGATAATCATAGCTACCCGCATAGCAACTAGATAACTGTTAACAGAGGATAAGGTGCGAGTAGGAACTGAATGTAAGTCATGAATGGTCTACTTAGACACTGCTCAAAGTGATATTCTACTTAGTTGCGTTGTTGCGAGACATCAAGGGCCAAGTTCATTAGCGAGGGTTAATCTTGGGGACTGAATGTTGTAGCTAACTGCAGTACCAGGATAAGGATAGCGGAGACCACTTACTAATCCAGGAAGCGGTCAAGATTCACTTACCGCAGGAACTAGAAGGGGAAGATATCGCGCCTATGATATCTTAGGTATCGCTAGACGGTTTTACATAGGGGAAGACTTATCGCATCCCCTGCGAAATGCGATAAGACGGAGGCGTAGCCGGAGTAATGGAATGAGACAGACAGCTCCAGTCAAAGGGATCAAGGTGGATTTTAGTACCCTGGATGCCTCGGAACTTGGCTGAGGACACTTGAGTCTTCTGCCTCCCATTAGAATCACTTCGGGTGAGACTTCAGGTTGCCTCCGCGACCTGTTGCCGAAAGGGCCAGTGAGCTAAGGGTTCTGTTGGTCTAAGGGATTACCGCAGCCCGGGTCTGGAAGAGAGAAACCCAACAAATGGTTCCGTTGCCGGTTTGAACACATTGAGCTGATGTTCTGTTGGCATCCTACCAAGCAAGAACTTAACCAGTGGGTTGAGTCAAAAGAAAGAGAGTTTGCTGCAAAAGAAAACAAGAATCCTAGACTGAGCACTGAGGCTTGGCTACAGAAGCACATTTTTACAGATCTCCATGAGATATTCTTCGTAACTTATGCTATTGAGTTATATGGTTGGTTATCAAAGCTTGTTGACCACAGCGGTGTTAAGAAGAATCGAGAAGTTGTCTGGACAGCAGAGCTGATTCAGACCTTGAAAGGTGTCGATAACCCCATCTCACGCGCAGTAGACTTCTGGCTTGCGAGTCTGCTGGAAGGCTTCATCACAGAGTTCACGGTTGATCAGAGAAAGAGTTTCAGCGCAGCAGAATGGTACTTCTTCAAGGGTTATCGCGGTAAGTACCTAAATTCTCTAAGCCTGTCCATTAAGCAATTACTATATGAGAAAGGAGTACTGGATATACTCCCAGATGAATAGTAGCATGATATTGTAATGTCAGTAGACTCTGAAAGCGATTACGAGTATCTTGGACATACACGTAGTGGTAAAAGATATAGAGTCAACGATTCATCTTCTTCTGAAGAAGACAGCTCAGACCACCCGAGACAGCAGAGTCAGAACCCTAGGACTCCTCAAAAGCCAGTCGGAACTCAGAATAATCCCGCAGGAACCCCGTCCAGTAGCTCTTACACAGCGAATACTGCCGCTACACCCTCCACATCTACACAACCGAGTGGTAGTCATACAGCAAACCAGAACCCACCATCTAGAAACAAAATGGGAGATGATATGAAGCTACCAACATTTAAAGGTACAGGGTCGGAGGACCCTGAGCAACACTGGTTCTTATGCGAAGCCATATGGACCATTAAGCAAATACAAGATGATAATGTCAAGCTTGTCCAGCTGGCCACCACATTTAGAGAAAGAGCATTAACTTGGTATATGAAGTATACCACTGGCCATAACAGAACGCTTGCACAGGTTAGAACTGCTATGATTAAAGAGTTTAAAAAACCTAAATCCGAGTCACAGTGCATAGCAGAACTTAAAGATATTAAACAATTGCCTACGGAAACGGTTTGGGATTTTGACCAGAGGTTCAAGACCCTCATTGATCAGGTAAGCTTTGAGCTTGCGCCTCAACAGCATAAAGAATGGTTTATCGCAGCAATATTACCACACATCAGACTTCCGCTAATGCAACAGAAATTAAATACACAAGATGAAGCATTAGAAATGGCAATGAAACTAGAGGCTTCACCTCTAGCAGAAACTAGCACCGGCATCACTAATCTGCAAAATCAGCTAGCTAACCTCACCTTGCAGCTGCATGAAATTAAGAAAGGAAAGGAGGTTGCGCATGAAATTTGGTGTACTAAGTGTAAAGCGCAGGGACACAGTAAGGATAACTGCCCTGTCTTTGCTGACTATATCGCCAGTGGAGCTCCTAACCCGTTGATGCAGAACCAGGGACCATGGTGCGAGATTTGTAGAACCAGAGGACACAGTCCTCAGGAATGCCCTCTCCTTCAGAAATATGTGCAGACACCAAAGAACCTATATTGCAACTTCTGTAAATATGTGGGACATGACGAAAACAACTGTAGAGCTTATGAGCTAATGATAGAAAGGAAGCATGACCTTTACAGAGTTCAGTCAGAAGCATCCGGACCAGCAGTACGTGCACAAGCTGATCCGAATCAAGGAGGCCGTGGAGGAAATTTCAGAGGTCGAGGACGCGGAGGAGGCTATGAATCTGGCCGTGGCCGTGGAACTATCACCTGTTATAACTGTGGAGGCACAGGACATTACGCTAGAGACTGTCAGAACCCTACTACAACGTGCAAGTATTGTAAATCTTATGATCACACAATAGAGGAATGTCCCATACTGATAGCTAAGATCAAGGACGCCAAGCCAGCAACCAATCAGAATATCCAGTTTATCGCTGCTGAGCAGAATGAAACCGAACCACGAGTCAATATTGTAACTCGCAGTGGTCTCTCCACAAGCAACATATCGCAGGACGTGGAAAAAATGACAGGAACGCAGTGGGTGCGCAAAGCTCCAGGAAAACCTATCCCACTTGATCTACAGAAGAATAAGGAGGCATTTCAACAAACTAAGACTTCCTTTGCTGAACAGACACCGCCCAGATCACTATTATTACCATCTCAGGGTATACCACGGAAACCACCGCAGGATGTTAGTACTGTGCAGATACCACAGGCTAGCACATCTGGCAGATGCGACGAAGAGGAATTGACCGGGAGTGTACAGTCCTTCTTGCAGAGTTGTTTGAAACTTCTAAGAAATGGGAAAGCTGTAGAGGAACTTCAGAAAGTTATTGACCAATGTCAACAGAGCCCTTCTGTGAGCAATACACAGCGCACCATTCACCATATAATGGGCCATACAAGGACAGGAAGAGAGATGAGGCTCACAGCGCAGATCGGACTATTTGAAATGGATGAGGTTATCCTAGACTTAGGATCAGAAGTAAATGTCTTGACTAAGCAGACATGGGAACAGATGGGAAGTCCAAAACTAAGCAGGTCCCCTATCCATCTTAGACTAGCTAATCAGCAGAGAATATCACCGATGGGTCGCTTATCGCATGTCCCAGTGGACATCGACGGAGTTCACACATATGCCGATTTTGAGATCATAGAAATTATTGGTGACACCAAACCCTATCCAGCTCTATTAGGTATTGATTGGGCTTTTGATAACAAGGCTGTTATCAACTTAAAGAAAAGGCAGATGACATTTGAAGATGCTCAAGTCCGGGTTATCGCACCATTAGACCCTTTACAGGGTCCTCGCTACATTGAGCCAATCAAAGCAGAAGAGGAGGTGCATAACATGGAAAATTTGTACCAAATGACTTCTAATCAGACAGATTACATTGACCCTACAGCTGATGGACATATCAGCTGGAGATGTGATAGCTCCTGCACATCAGATTCAGATGTTGGCTTAGAGAATTGGCAAAATAGACTCCACGAAGTCTCTATTCGCAGATGCGCATTCATGACTAAATCACTGCGATGGATTGGGACTGAAAACAGGTATATTCCAACTTTTGATGGATTAGCAGACGTCAATGATTTTTTGTAGCAGTTTGAACAAGAGATTCCTCAAGAGCAGAGGATGGAGGTTTTTGACCTTGCAGTTCGAGCCACACCTGCAAGATGGTGGTACACACACAAGGAACATATCGCATCATGGTATGATTGTAAGAAATTGATGCGCATTAGATTCTCTAAAGAAAGAGACTGTACACAGCGGAAATACACAGGGGAGAGTGATCCCAGAACACACATTATGAACTGTGAACAGAGTTGGCTAGAAATTCCAGCAGAAGAATGGGTTCATTTGTTTATCCATACACTGGATACGGTTCCACGGAATTGGTATACAGAAGCAGAGCTAAGAAAAGGAACTATCTCATGGCCTATTATGATTGAAAACTTTTTGGTCACATTCAGTTTCGAATCTGAGCATCCCAGCATTGATCGGGCCTTGAAGATCATAAAGACTAAAATATTTGAGGATTGCCCATTACCAGCGGATTCGCAACCCGAGTGGGCTATTCAGATGGAACATGCACTGGAATGTTACAACTGCGCACAAGATTCAAGCGATGAGGATGAAGATCCTCGCAGTATCAATATCGCAGAAACAGAAGGTACGCGTGAAGTTGAAGGTCCACACTTAGAAATCCCAGCTGTAACAGAACCAATCAAGATTAGAAAGAGCAATATTGGCACAGAAACAGATCCTAAGTTTGCCTCTATTGGAGATTATTGGGATGATGAGACAATTGGCCAAATCACAGACCTATTACATGAGTATCAGGACCTATTTCCTACCAACTTTACAGAAATGAAGGGAATAGTGGGTGACCTCGGAGTCATGAGAATACCGCTTAAGGAGGACGCTAAGCCAGTGAAGCAACGTCCATACAGGTTGAATCCGCGGTATAAAGCAAAAGTAAAAGATGAAATAGATAAGATGCTAGCAGCAGGCATCATTGAACCTGTTGAAGAAAGTGAGTGGGTTAGTCCCATGGTAGTACAAGAAAAGAAAACAAAAGGAGACATCAGGATCTGTGTCGACTTGCGCAAACTGAATGATGCATCGCTGCATGATCCATTTCCGACACCATTCACTGATGAAGTCTTAGACAATGTTGGAGGACAAGAAATCTATTCATTTACTGATGGCTTTTCAGGCTATCACCAGATAAGAATCCATCCAGACGACAGGCACAAGACCACATTTGCGACAGAATGGGGCTCCTTTCAGTATACGGTAATGCCCTTTGGTCTTAAGAACGCCCCAGCAATTTTTTCTAGAGTAGTTGTTGATGTCTTTAAGGAATACATCCATCAATTTCTAGAAGTTTATTTTGATGATTGGACTGTATTTGGACTAGTCAAGAAGCACATAGGAAACCTGCGATTAATGTTTGAAAAATGTAGACAGCACCAGATTTCCCTTAACTTAAAAAAATGTATATTTTGTGCGCCTTTTGGTACGTTGTTGGGTCACATTGTGTGCAGACAAGGCTTGATGGTAGATCCCGCAAAGATCGCCATCATTGTCAATTTACCAGCACCTAACTCAGTAAAGCAGCTGAGAACTACACTTGGTCATACCGGGTATTACAGAAAGTTTATCAAAGGTTATGCCAAGATTACCGCACCAATGGAGAAATTATTGAATAAGGATATCAAATTTCAGTGGAATGAGGAATGTCAGAAGAGCCTTGACGCTCTAAAAGAAAAAATGGTTACAACGCCTATTCTGGTCTTTCCAGATTGGAACAAGCCTTTTCATGTTCATGTGGATGCATCTGGCATCGCACTGGGCATTATTCTCACGCAACCAGGCGAAGGGGGTATTGACCACCCTATCGCATATTCGAGCAGGAGACTATCGACAGCTGAGAAGAATTACACCACCACAGAGAGAGAAGGGTTAGCAATGGTGTATGCTTTACAGAAATTTCGGCACTATCTGTTGGGTGCCCCGTTCAAGATGTTCACCGACCATTCTGCATTAAAGTACTTGGTCAATAAGCCAGTGTTAGGGGGAAGAATATGCAGATGGCTATTGTTGTTCCAGGAATATGATTTCGAAATCATTGTTAAGCCAGGAAGACTAAACGCAGGACCTGATCACCTGTCAAGGCTAGACTCAGGTGAAGAACCAAGTAATTTAGAGGACAACTTGCCTGATGCGCAATTGTTCTCCATTCAGGTCGCAGATGAATATTATGGAGACATAATTCAATTCCTTACTACAGGGTGGGTGCCACCTGAGTTTACCAAGCAGCAAAAGAAACAATTAGTGGTGAAAGCAGCAGACTTCACCCTGATTGCAGGACACCTCTATAAGCTAGGACCAGATGAAATCTTGCGCAGATGTGTTATGCCCCACGAGAAACAGACCATTCTTAAGGAAGCACATTCGGGCATCGCAGGAGGCCATTTCGCAGGGAAGCCTACCGCTCAGAAGATCCTAGCAGCCGGATTATGGTGGCCTACATTACATAAAGACAGTAAAGAGTTTTGCAGATCATGCGATATCTGCCAAAGGACAGGAAAGCCCTCCAGAAGAGATGAAATGCCGTTGCGACCACAGATAACGCTACGCGCATTCGATAAGTGGGCCATAGACTTCGTGGGTCCTATTAACCCTCCAGGAAAACGAACTGGTGCGAGATATATTATTACAGCAACAGAATACCTCACCAGGTGGGCTGAGGCGAAAGCAGTCAGGAATTGTGATGCTGCGACAGCAGCACAATTTATTTTTGAAAACATCATCACTAGATTTGGATGCCCAGTGACTTTGATGAGTGATCAAGGCACACACTTTTTGAATAGCACCATAGAAGCATTGACAGAGGAATTTGAAATACAACACCATAAGAGTACACCTTACCACCCTCAAGCTAATGGTACGGTGGAGGCTTTCAATAAGATATTAGAACAGGCTCTTACAAAGATTTGTAACAGTCAAAGGGATGATTGGGACCTCAGAGTTAATGCTGTATTATGGGCTTACAGGACCACGTGTAAGAAACTAACAGGGCACACACCTTTCAGCCTGGTATATGGACAAGAGGCTGTTATGCCTATGGAATACATCTTACCCAGTCTAAGGATTGCTCAGCTTACAGAGATGGCTGATTCTGATACTTTAGAGGAGAGATTGGCACAGCTGCTCAATCTGGAGGAAGACAGATTTATCGCAGGATTCCATCAAAAAGTGCAGAAAGCACGAGAAAAAGCTTGGCATGATAGGCATATCAAGAACAAAATCTTTCAGCGGGGAGACTTGGTACTCCTTTATGACAGTAAGTTTATAAAGTTCCCTGGAAAATTCAAAACTCATTGGTTAGGGCCATATCAAATTCAGCAAATAACAGATGGAGGTGCTATACAGCTTCGTACTATGAGTGGGGAGTTTCTTCCGACCCTGATCAATGGTAGTCGGCTTAAGCTGTATCGCGACGGCCATGCCACCTCCCAGCCCTAGCCCAGAAAGGAAGCTAGTGGTGCAGATGTTCAGTGTAGTTGAAATGAAGCATCGCACCCTAAGGAGTCTACACCGGGAAATACTTTAGGTAAGAACTCGCAGCCAGCTTTCCTGGTGGTTGCGATAATTTTGATATGAGGCGAGTTTGTGGCACTTTCCATCTCCAGACGATGCGATATCTTATCGCAGAGGACAGAAAACAGATGGATGCGCTACCAAATTTTGAATTCATCAGAGGGCTAGTCACTTCGCCATCTGACAAGCATTAACTGCACGGCTGACAAGTATCTGTTGTACTAAGATTTGGCAGCAGTACGACGATTCTTCTAGATTTGGAAAATCCGATGCGACATCACTCCGGCGCACAGTTTCCCAGCGAAATTTCAAACGGCGTTTGCAATAAATAGGCGCGGGGTGCTGTCTTGTCTATGCATTAAATACCGCCAACGGGTCCAGTCACTGGTCCGTTGCCATTTGAAATTCCGCCTTATGATAAATACACGTTCTATTCAAAGCACGGGGCTACTTGGTCATTTTCACTAAAAGAGTTGAGCGCAGTTGAGCCGAGCCAAGCGTATTCTTAGCAAAGTTCTGAGCAGGGAAACCAAAAAACAGTTGCAGACTGTGATTTGCATTAAGATTAGCAATCATAGGAAGTCCAGAGTACCACAGGGGAAGGTCCCTCGCACCAGACGAGCCTCTCGAAGACGTGTTGCAGAGATTCCAAAGGGGTGGAATCGAGTGCGCTATGACTTCGGTTGTGGCAAAGAAAGGGAAGAAAATTGCTGCTGGTTCTCCGTCTACACGCCAGTCACCAGGAACCTTAGCTAATATGGAGCGTAGTGAGACCCCGAATAGCACAGACTCAGAAGAACCGGCGCAGGAACTTCCGGAAGAAGTTACAGTCACTACCATATACTTCCCACCAAGAATAGAGAATGCGCCAGCCATTGTTCTTCCACGAGACTTTAAATATGAACTCATACTCCCACCGCTGGATAACCGAGTGAAGGAAGAAGGTAACTTGTGGGGGAATATGCATGATGTTAAGTTTACTGATTATAATCTGAGAGATTATACGCTGTACCCACAATTCCGCCGCGATCGTTATATGACGATTCAGAGGAACCCAAGGACACAGCACGATGAGTTCGTCCCCATGGACCATGTAAGCCATTTAGCACCGTCGGGACTGCTCAATCTCCTGGAGATTCCACACTTTGGACGGGGCCCGGAGGTCAATGCTGTGGTGCGGACGCTACTGTCATGTGTGCATGGTGGTTACTTATGGTTGGGTAACCGAATTGATGTCAATGTTGACCTCATTCACCGCATTACCGGTCTGTCGAAGACTGGTTTCGACCCACAGATAAATATTGATGGCGCCACAAAGGATACCAGGCTCTCAACCAAGCAGGTTGCGGAGTATAAGCTGCAAAGAGGAGGTCGCGCCTACGATGTCAATTCAATACAGGATGACGCCTTGCGGTTTACTGTTAGTCTGTTGGCCGGAAAACTCCTCCTCAAGGTGAGGCCGAAGGAGGTCACAGGCTCAGTTATCCGCCTCGCGATTGAAGTCATAAAAGGTAAACCTTACAACTGGAGCTTATTTTTGTTAAATAGTTTCTTTCAAGACTGTGCGCAGGCGCAGCAGGATCCACTTCACAGCTTCCACTTCTCGTGGCTGCTGATCCTTATGGCTTTCATTGGATGGAAAGAGCCGCCCAATTCGCAGTTTCCACAACTGCCGCCAGGGGCGTGCAGAGGGTCGAGGTACTCAAATCTTTGGGCGAGTAGTCACCCCGAGAAGCACAAGAATAACGCAATGGTATTCCATGAATATTATATGCTATTGCTTGAATCCGTCGCAACGATTCCGCGTGTCGACTCGCCGGTCGTTGATCTTTATCAGTCCAAGCTGGAATTTAAAGTCGACAGGGATAAAACCTACATCAGACCCAAAGGATTCAGGAAACATAACGAATGGGCCCCCGGCCCATATCGCATGGAAATCCAGCAGGTCGAAGATACCATTAAGAACTGTTTCGATGAGGACATGAAACAAATGTATGATGATCTATCCTCTGGCCTAGTTCCAGTTGATCCCCCAGCTGAGGATCCAGAAGATGTTGTGGAGGTAGATCCTAAAGACAAAGAGAAGGAACCAATAGGTTCTAAGAGAAAGGCTATTGAAGGCCCTTCTCCGGTGCCAGCAAAGAAGAAGAGAACAAAGGCGGTTACTTCCGACGAACCGCAGGCACCAATCATGACAGAGGATGAGTATGATCTCATCGCCAGCCGAATACAAGAGAAGATGCGGGATAAATTCGCTGCGATTCAGTCATCGCAGGATTGTATGCGCATCAGCCTTGACAACAAATTGCGAGAATTGAAGGCAATCACTGAGAAGACTGCTTCCATGCAGATTCAGCCAGCCCGAACTACAGTCGCAAAAAGTTCGCAGCCCCCTTCACAGAGCAGAGAAGAAAGCATTGCAAGGGACCGCATGAACATTGTTCGTATACCGCCCGGAAGCATTAAGTTCCCTGTACCGATGGAAGTGCAGATGGTTCATCCTCTTGAGGTGAACCTACCAGAAGTACCTGTGGATCAGTTGTACGAAATTTTCCAGCAGATAGGCACAGAGCTGAGGCACAGAGAACAAGTCACATATGAGCAAAATGTTTTGCTATCTAACGACAATGTGCAGCTCATTGCACAGCATGAGGCAGAGAGTGCCCAGTTGACGCAATATGTTCAGCGAGAGCAGGATGTCTCTCTTGTTTTAAAGAACATTGCAGCAGAACTTCCGCAGTGCGATATCAGGCCTGAGTTAGAAATAACTCAGAAGATCAGAAAAATAGCGGAAAGAGCAAAGGCTCTAGATGAAGAGAAGAAAAAGATGGAGGAAGAATACGAAGCAAGGATTGCTGCACTTGAAACAAATAAGCCACCCACTCCAGAGGAAATCCAAGAAGCACGAGTGCAAGCTTTCAGAATTGTACAGACACAGATGCACTGTCGGGTGGAGGCAGCAGAAGCTATCCTGGAAGATGCATCAAAAACATGGCTGGAGCTAGAGGAGCTCCCACAGAAAGCCGAGCTCGATCAGCACATTAAGCACTGTGAAGATGCGATAGCAAGAGCTGAAGAAGAGTACAAGGGCTTGAGTGCTCTTGCGAAGATAAGAAAGAAAGGAGAAATCACACAAATGCAGCAGCAGGTGCAGAAATACAGAGCACAGCAGATCAACCTGGCTAACGAAGTTAGCCCGCACGAAAGCAAAGTCACACATCTGGTTGATGAACTGGAGCAAAAGGTGAAAAGCTTCACCTCAAGTAAAGGAGTCATTGAGGGCACAGAGGACTCCTTGGTAACTGCTGAGCTGCTCAGCGCAGCGTAGGAAGAAGTAACACACATGGATGAAAGTATTAAAGCGCTTAAGGCACAGTTCGCAGCAATCTCACAAGCAGCAAAGGATAAGCTTAGGCAGATGAATCAGGCTGTTGTTGCGAGTGGCTCGGGGACGAGCCACAAGTAAGTGTTAGGGGAGTTGTTGGAGAGAACTTCCGCAGCATTTAGGAAGCTGCTAATTTTGGGAAGGATAACTAATTTGGGAGAGAAAGTACCAATTTTGGCGGTAAGACAAAGATATCGCCGTAGCGCAAATCCTGGCGGGAATCACGGCGATAGGTACAGAAAAGTCAAGCATGTGGTACAAAGAAGAGGCCGAAGGAAGAGCTCAACCACCGCAATAAAGGCGCCGGAGATGAAGAGAGGGTTCAGCTACCCTCATTAAAGAAGAAGGACTACAGTCAGCGTTCCTTGAACCAAGAAGAAGCGACGAGCCGATGCATTAAAGACTAAGGACTGAAGGAAGCGGCGACGAGACAGAAGGCGGCCATGGAAGTACAGCCAGTTGACTGTAAGTGGTTAGGGTTGAGTCACTGTTGGGATAAGGCCCACAGTTTTGTAACTACGATGAGACCTTCGGGCCATCTATATATAGTAGTCTTTTTATATGATAAGGGGTTGGCCACATAGTGATAGAGACATCAGGTAGAGGTTAGTCAAGCCTTTTGTGGTTGCAGAGTCTGGACATCCCTGAGAGAATACAAGGGCCAACCTGTTGAGAGATAGTGCGATCCGCAGGGATTGTGAGAGAAAGAGGTCTATAGAGAAGGGCTCCCACTGAGGTGGAGTTTCCCAGAAGACCCTTGTTGTAAAGAGTGGAACGGAACTGTGTTTATTCTTCAGAGTTGTAACAAGAACCGTAGTTCCCCTGGGCGTAGTTCTCGCCCTGGGAGTAACAACATGCTTATTTAAGTAGCACTATTGTATTTGTGTAGATACTTCTCTCATTCACTTGTCTGTGTTATATATGAATGCTTCAGTCTGTTATAAGTAATGTACATGGTCGTCAGTTTAACTTCCGAATGATGTATAATAATTGCGATAATCATAGCTACCCGCATAGCAACTAGATAACTGTTAACAGAGGATAAGGTGCGAGTAGGAACTGAATGTAAGTCATGAATGGTCTACTTAGACACTGCTCAAAGTGATATTCTACTTAGTTGTGTTGTTGCGAGATATCAAGGGCCAAGTTCATTAGCGAGGGTTAAGCTTGGGGACTGAATGTTGTAGCTAACTGCAGTACCAGGATAAGGATAGCGGAGACCACTTACTAATCCAGGAAGCGGTCAAGATTCACTTACCGCAGGAACTAGAAGGGGAAGATATCGCGCCTATGATATCTTAGGTATCGCTAGACGGTTTTACATAGGGGAAGACTTATCGCATCCCCTGCGAAATGCGATAAGACGGAGGCGTAGCCGGAGTAATGGAATGAGACAGACAGCTCCAGTCAAAGGGATCAAGGTGGATTTTAGTACCCTGGATGCCTCGGAACTTGGCTGAGGACACTTGAGTCTTCTGCCTCCCATTAGAATCACTTCGGGTGAGACTTCAGGTTGCCTCCGCGACCTGTTGCCGAAAGGGCCAGTGAGCTAAGGGTTCTGTTGGTCTAAAGGATTACCGCAGCCCGGGTCTGGAAGAGAGAAACCCAACAAACACTGAGGAAGCACCTTTCATTACAACATTTCAACATGGTTAAATTTTAAATGAAGCTCATTCTTAAATATACAGCTGTAATAATGTTAAACCCTCATTGAAATACAAGAAGGGAACCATGACTTTACCTTCATAAGAAAATATCATATCGTGGCTGAACACTTCTACAACATTAAAGCCACTCTGTATCAACAATGGAGTCACACGACCCACTAGAAAATGCAACAAGTTTTAGCTGAGTGATGGCTCGGATCATATAGCCTACTGGTAAAAAAGAAACTAAAGCTACAGGTCTTGACATCGAACCCCGAGAGCACTGTCTTGCAAACCCTAAGAACCTGAGGGCCTGTCGGCTTCTCCACCCTAACTCACTGCAAAATGAATGCTCTAGGTTATGCTTCATCGATTTATTGCATAGTGTAGTTAGGGATTTACACATTAACTGACACCTTCACGTGGAGACCTGCCACTGTGGATGCCAACGGGAATTCCACCAAAATGCTTTAATGAACTTTAAATGTCATAGCTATTGGTTATGAGTGCTTGCCAACACAGATTCTCCCAAGACTTTAGTTATGGTTCATACTATGGTTTCATGGTATAGTATGATAGACTTGTAATAAAACACAAAATATATAGTTTCTATATAGAGTAATCCCAATAGCCTGAATAAGTATGTTAAGCATATAGTAAGGGTTATTATGTTTAGTTTTCGACCTTTGGTAAATTATTATGCCATACTATGCATATAACATAGAGTTGGTGCATATATCTATAATTATCAATGATAGTATAGTTGTAAAAGAGTCAGAACTACTATCATTAGTATATAAACATTTAGTTATGATATATAAGTGTTTAATGGATGCATGGTATAAAACCCTAGTGTAAGGTTTGTGGCTTATAACATTATAATCGAAGTTTGATACTTTAAACAATGACTTGATACAAATCAAATATAATGATTTCAAAACAAGAATTTGGCTATGAATTATAAATGAGATTTAATTATACAATACGATTAAAAATTTTATAGTTATGCATTTCAACTATATAAAAATATAGACGACTTATTTCAAAGATCAAAGCAAGGTAAGATCTCACCCATGAACATAACAAGTCAGGTTTCCTATACTTTATAAACATCAAATGCTATTTGAAGTTTAAATGAGACCTCGTTACACACTTTGTAGTACTTGGAAAGGAGTATCGCTCTTACCTACAATTCGCGACAGACGTTAAATTGCTTTAGCTTAATAGCTAAGTAAGCCTTGGGGTGCCCTTAGGACCCCTTCATCGTCAAGAAGATAAACAGTTGGCACTTGTAATTAAAACATCATTAAAATAAACTTACCATGTCTATACATCTAAAGATGTAACCATATTTTATATGAATGGTGTAAAAACATCCAACAGTATTTTTACAAGTATAAACACATACATATAATATGTATGACAAACTTAAGCAAGCAATTGATGTAACATGTTCATAGTATTAAGTGACTAATCGAGAAGTGTTGTCATCAGTATGTCGTTTAGTTAGACAATCAACATTTAATGTACTTTCACATAGCGATTGTAGCACATATTGTTACTTAGAAAAATGTTAAATTTTTGTGAAATTTTGGGATGTTACAAGGATGCCAGGTCAGGTCATGACACACTAGGTCATTCATAAGATTCGAAATATTTGGCAAGTTTAAATTTTCTAGAAAGGGTAAGTGGGGCCTATATGATGGAATATGAGTTTGGGGAGTCAAGAAGGAAAAATACCTGAATAACAACTTCCACAAGGCTAGTTGGGGTTACCCCCAGCCATCGGTTGTGATGTCCACTCCAACTAAAAAAGGAATTGAAGTGTACAAAGTACTACCTCCTCCACCAAAGAGTGAAAAAGGAGTGTTCCATACAAGTGGATTGGAGGTTTGAGCGTTCGATGATTGCAAACTATAACCTATGAAGGGGTTTGAACTTTCAAACTGTGCAATGGAAGGAATAGGCATCGAGCCTACAAAAGGTGTTGAAAGAGAAATATGTTCTCCATGCTAAGGGAATCCATGGGAAAAAGGAGTAGAATTGGCAGGATTATTCTAGAAATTGTGAAGAAAAGGGGATGATGTGAACAATACAATAGGTATCCCAGTGCAGGGAATATTGGAAGAATCGACAGTTGATCCAAAGGGTATAGAATTTGAAGCAACTTGAGTGCTTGATGAACCTAAGGATCCTGTAGTAAAGTTCAGTGAAGTGATCGGAGAAGAAGACATATACAATGAACTAGGTATCGGAATATTCACATAAGGAGGTGAAAATACTCTAGGCACAATGGCAGATGTGGGAGTGTGTGGACCCCCCAATCTATCTTGTATCTTAACCATGGCAAAGCCAGACGTAAACCTATACACACTTAAATTAGGTTGACCTAAAGAGATGACTTGTACTAACACCATACCATCAGGTCCAGTCAATGGTGGGTTAAAGGGTCTTACAAAACCTTCAGTTTGCATGTATTCAACCTCGGTTGTGTGTGGAACCGGTGAATTTTGAGTAATATGATGAGGTTGTCTAGGTAGTTCAGTTATTCCCGTTGGCTCAAAAGAGCCACTTGAGTTTATCCTTCACCGCTGAGGTCATGGTGGAGGCTCCACAATGAGTGGAGGAAGGTTTTGTAACCTTATTTACCTACAGAGATGTTGGTACTCCATAGCTAAAAATATTCTAAGTAAAGAAAAAATAGGGCCAATTAAAACAGAAGTAAACAATCAGCATGCTACTAAAACTTTCCTAAAGTGATTCAAACCAATTAGTCATATAACCTTCTAAAGGAACATCCGAGATGACGAGGGCTCAGAACAGACCAGTGAAGGGATGAAGAATAGTTATTTGGGGTCCACAATACACACACGATGGGGCCATATGGTGGAATCACCCAACTGACTTCCCAAATAACTATAAGGGATTTCTTCCGGAATCTTTCCCAGGTGCAATGGAAATATCCTTCCACTGATACCTGTGTAGAGCCTTAAGTGTCTGGATGCTAAGTATACCAACACTATAGAGAGGGTTCGAGGGGACAGTCGCAGGTTGAATCAATTCGCATGGGTAGGGTAACTAAGCCTGAAATCCAAAAGCACCAAAAGGTAATCCCCGTATGCGCATTCACTCTGGTAGATGTTCAATTGAATATTGGAGGCGTATCTTGAACTACTCAACCTCACATGACCTCGTTCTTAACTCCGTTGTGAGTGGAGCTTCCTGCTTCACCTTCCATAGAGGTGGATTTACCTAATGAATGGCCACTACGATTTGATTTTGATTCATTTGGATAGTTAATGAAAACCTAATCCAAAGCACTAACCTAAGCTAGTTGGTGTAAGAACCTAAAAACAAAAATCACTACTTAATTTTAGAATACAGATTTCTTTTAAGGTTGTTATTACTCAAGGAGTAGTGTGTGTGTGCATGGTGATGTTACAACTGAAATGGAAAAGCATGGTAAATGCGTAATAAAATGTAAAAATGATTCTAATTCTTTTATTTTCCGTTTTTATATTTCTAAAGGAAAATATTGATGAAGTAAAGCTAAATGAAATCAATTCTTTTCTTTTTAGAAAAAAAAGGCATGCAACTACTATTATTTCTGAAAATAAAAATAATGTACTTGTTAGGGAAAATACTTGCTCTTTTTTATTTTTTCTCTTAAACTAGAAAAGAAAAACTAACTACGAAAAAGAAAATCACACTCAAATACTTAAGTGCATAGAAATTTGTACCGAAACTTAAAAGAACATAATACTAACCCTCATAGAATTCCGAATAAAACAAGTTCGACTAGTTATCTCAATCAAGAAATGGTATTAGCTAACTTGGTAAAAAACACTTTGAAACCGAAAGACAAGAAAAATAATCGAAGGAAACTTCTTCAACATATCAGACCACTCTTAGTTAGACCAACAATCAAGAAATATCACTCAAGGTGTCTACAAACCAACTATTCAAACTTGAAAGACCTAGATACAACCTTAACAAGTCTAAAAGACCAAAAAAATATCCAAAGGAAGAGCAAAGACCTAACTACACTGCAAACAGGATGAAATGGTTCTTTAAAGAGCAATAGACTTCAAAAATAATCAAAGGAGAATCCAAGAAATTCATCCCTAGGAAGAAAATTGAACCTATAGGGGCACCCACAACTGTAAATATAACAACTATCAGGTCATCTGTAGGTGTAACAAAAAAAAATTTCAAGTAACCGGGAAAATTCGCGACTGTATATGTTAATAAGGCACGGGTCTAATTCAAAAAAAATAGAAAAGAAGAAAAACTCATAAGGACCAAATTATAAGTCTAAAGAAGGGGTACCTACCCTCTGCAAACCCTTCCAGAAACTCTGAAACTGACTTAGAATAAATAAATTCTACAAAAAGGACCCCCAGAGAAACAAGGAACTCCCGAGCGAAGTCACCAGTTCTCTTGTTCGAAAATTAATCCTATGACTGGGAAGTTACTGAGGTCACCGACATACTATCTAAGACTTACATAATCTAAGGCAATAATCAAGCATACAACAAGATCTTTCTTAATGAAAAAGAACTAGGGTTAATAACTTAAGCAAAGAGTACCTTGAATACTAGAAGATTGATCCAAACTTGAAACCCTATGTTCTTTATCTGCAATCTTGAGTAAAGAACCTACAAAACAGAGATACGCTCCTCAAAACATTTGGCTAAATAAACATCAATAATCAGATATAAAACTCATACATAAGCAAATCATTAAAGATTCACCAAATTCAATTCACACATTAGACACTATTTTTTATAGTAAATAAAAGTCTCTTTTATTGATCATATGAATGACAACAAATATATATACATGATTTTGTAGCAGCACTAATGAAACCAAGTTCTTGACTCTTACTCCTCTCCTTCAAGATGAATTCCTCTAGCATTTCAATACATTAAGAGTTATCCCCATCTCTCATGGACTTCCCCTTGTATTTATAGCAAGGATAAGAAGATATATTCGAGAGGAAAACAGTTGGGGACAGTATGAAAGCCAAAGAAACTCCTTTAACTACCCCAAATTCAATTTTATTTTTTATTTTTTGTTATTTAAAGAGGAACCCATGATTATAGTCCTAACAACAAGCGGGTGACCGGCTATTAAGATACAAACAAGTAGCGGGTGAAACATTTTAGGTAAAACTGCGAGCAGTAAGTTGACCACTAGTGGGTGATCCACAAGATGTGAGTTAGGGATTCATGGTTAGGTCCTAAAGGTGTATCAAAAAAATATAATAAAATGGAGAAATAATGAATGATCAAGGCTACAAGCATCTTTAGAAAATTAAGGCCCTTCAATCCATAGTGTCGTTTTGTGTGATCAACATTTCAGTGTTGTAATGGGCGAAGAAGTGCCAATTTTATTGATAACACCGACATATTTTAGGAAAGTAATAACACCTTCCAGTTTCCTTCTTGGACTTATTGGTAACCTCCTTTTGCTGTAACTTGGACTAGTTGTCCTAATGTTGGTTATCATTAACATATCCTTTTTTCTATGAGTTAAGGACACCTTTATTGTGGTTTTCATCTAATTTATTTGTAGACCTTGTTGGGTTAATCTTGACTTGGTTATGTAGTAATTGAGAATACTTTGATTCCATCAATGATGGTTTTACCATTGGTAATTTATGGGCCTGTGATATTAGGTAACCCATGCTATTTTCCCATGTTATTAGCATGTGATGAAACCTATTTAAAGGCGCCTTGAAGAATTCCCCTGAAAAATATATCATGTGGCCGTCATTGGATGGATTGGTCATGGCTTGCCATGATTGACCAAGGATAATAATAGATATCAATTAGATGTTAGTTTTGCTATTAATGGTTTGTATAATAAAACTCTCTTATTCATCTTGTGAATTCCTTATGTCTTTTATTTCTCTCCCGTCATTTTAGGTTTTACGTTTAGTACCAAATCCATGTGTAAGCATGTAATAAGTCTCTCTCATGAGAGAGGCCTAAATATTGGTGGCTTGTGTTGCTATGTTGTAGGTGTTTGCTATGTTAGATTGTAATATGACCATGTAATAATGTTTGACATGTTGTATGATTCTTGGATATCATATATCTCAATGCAATATTGTTGGGCAATGATTCATCAAAGTGTTATTGTGTCATGCATGAATGTTGAGTTTTATAACCCATTATTATTTGTGTTAGTGCATCAATTTGGTACTATGAAGGTCATAGATAGGGGACTCTATTAATATATTTGACACAATGTATTGTGAAAGGATGTGGCCTTGCTATGGGGACCTAGAATATTCTTGCATGTAGTTATGCTTGAATTGTAGCTCTATATGCATTGAAATATTCCTATGTTTAGATAGATACAAGAAATATGATGGTTAAATTAATGGAGCATAGTGCATTGATCTTAGTTATGTGAATTAGTTTTTATTGCTGTAAACCCTATGGTAATGATTGGGTTTCCAAGGATGTATAGCTCCATTCGTACAACGGTCGAATGGTTTATCCATTTCTCGTGAGTGACCCATATAATAATGACGTGGATAGATTCATGTGATCTTGGATTAATACTTATAGTCTTATTAAATACACTAGTTCCTAACGATCTATTTTATGGACATGAGCCAAATTATAGTCATTTTTTGGGTAATATGGTGATTTATTTGTCTATCTTGGTTCTATAAAGTAAGATGGATATGTTCTGGAAGTCACCATATTATAGGTGAATTCAATGGTCAAAGGAGGTTTTACACATGCACCAATAACATTGGCAGAAGCATAGCTTCAAGGAGAACAATGGTAGCAAATTAGACTCCCACATAAGTTGGAGATGTAGATAGAGTGGTGGACAATGGCACAACAATGATTAATGTATGAATTCTTTCTAATTGTTATTGGACAAGCATGGCAATAATCAAGTATGAACCATGGTAAATGTTATTGGTGTAAAATTTAGGGGTTAAATTGGGTTTTCGATAATTTTCGATGTTTTTATGAAAAATAGATTTGTTAATTTCCATTTTTCTTAAATAAATTCACCTAAATTTTATAACATAAAATTATTTTACATTCAAAGTTTCCAAAATTTTATAGAAATTATATATAATCCTTGGAAATTTGATTATTTTTCTAAAAATATCATCAAATAGTTTATAAGTGCATTTTATAATTAATAATATTCCTCAAGGTTTCAACTCTTTAAACTAAATATGGATTCTTAAAAAATTCCCTAAACATTACAAAATGATTGATCTAAACCATTGGTGGAAGAAGAGCACAAAGATAAAAGATGAATAAGTATTGGATCACTATACTTGGAGAAAAGAGAGGCCGGGTTAAAGAAGTAGGTGGGTGCTTCTTACATCACGTGCTCGGGATTTAAAGTGTAAGAATTTGCTTGATGGAGTTGGATTTAATCACATGTGTAAATGGACATATAGTTGTAAGACAACATGGATACTCTAGTTTATTTGATCACCAATATAATGTGTAGATTTAGACCTAGGTGATTATTAAGGGGAGCATGTTGTATTCCCAATGCCCAGTTACAAACTTTGAGGAGAGTTGGTGTTTATCCCAATTCAAGTTTAAATAGGGTAATGTTGGGTTAATCTTGACTCATATATAGAGTAATTAAGATAACCTTCACTCGGGGCACAAAGATCAAATATGAATAAGTATTGACTCACTATACTTGGAGAAAAGAGAGGTTGAGGTAACGAAGTAGGTGGATGCTTCTTACATTGCATGCTTAGGATTTAAAGTCTAAGAATTTGTTATGGAGTTGGATTTAATCACATATGTAAATGTGCATACAATTGTTATACAACATGCATACTCTAGTTTATTTGATCATCAATATAATGTGTACATTTAGGCCTAGATCATTATTAAGGAGAGCATGTTGTATTCCTAGATGCCCAGTTACAAACATTGAGGAGAGTAGGTTTTTTATCTCAATTCAAATTTAAATAGGGTAATGTTGGGTTAATCTTTGTTAAATTTTGAGCATTAATTCACAATACTCTAGGATCTTCACTGAGAGAATAACATATACAGTATATCAATGCATGACAATCACAATAAGCATGACAAGCATCACAGGAATTAAAAGCATGAGAGACAAGAGACATAGAGTTTCCGTAGGGAAAACCCGAAGTTGAAAAACCCCACAACTTCCTCAGAGATAGAGAGAGCAATGGCTCAACCAAAGTACAACCAAAATACACTGAGATAGTCTCCTAGTAGCAGATGATCCTCCTCCTCACTAGTGCGCCACTTTCTGAGTGAGAGAAGTGTGAGTTTTCGAGTGATTCCAATAGAGATCTCCCGATCTCTATTTATACTAACTTGTTTTCCCAGTGACCTTATGGGGCCGACTTCTCTAGCTGGGTACATCCACAATATAATATATATTTCAGGGCCAACCCCACACATGGTGGTCTAATAACCCGTCGCCAAGTACACACACTTGCGACACATGTCAATAAACATGACGACACTTCCTTATAGAGGAATAACACATTTCTTATAAGGGTACAATAAATATATATGAAATACATAGATGAAATACATTCCGAAGTTACATATACATCAACACTCCCTCTTAACTAGGAAGGTATTTCTCGACACAGTTCTGCTAGACAAGTCTTCTTCTCGGGATCATCGTCATCGATGCATCATCATCATCATCGTCACTGCTGCTGCTATCTCAACCAATCTCCGACTCTGCTCGTCATAGGAAGTTCTACAGAGCCAGTCCTTTTTCATACTGGATGTAGGCCCACCACCTGCAGGTCTTCATCATCACTGGCCATACTGTGGAATCCTTAGGACTAATTACGTGAGTCAACAAAACCTCGAAAGATCATCCCAGGACTGATTACGAGCACACAGCTCAACCTATCAGATCTCCCAGGATCTTTTACATGTTACTGCACAACCTGCCCACAGCCACAGAGTATCATGAAGCACAACCCAGATGCACACACACAACACTTACACTCAACGGCATGGGAGGATCAACCTACCACCATCCGTGAAGGGCTCACAACACTTACATCAATGACCATGGGAGAACACATCTGCCACCATGTCGGAAAGGCCCTGCACTTACATCAACGCACATGGGAGAACACATCTACCACCATGTCGGAAAGGCTCTGCACTTACATCAACGCACATGGGAGAACGCATCGACCACCATGTCGGAAAGGCTTTGCACTTACATCAATGCACATGGGAGAACACATCTACCACCATGTCGGAAAGGCGCTGCACTTACATCAATGCACATGGGAGAACGCATCTACCACCATGTCGGAAAGGCACTGTCCATCTGTGTCTTTGGAACTCATCACACATAATCCAACTGATTATGTGCTGTATCCAACTGATACATATGATCATCCTGATCATCATCACTGTACTGTCCTGGTAGATATCATCTGGAGAAACATCCTAAAGCTCATCATCATGATCATCCTGATCATACAATGCATCTACCTGGTGCATACCAAGTATCTACCTGATACATATCATCATACATGATCCACCTGATCATATAGTGTATCCACCTGATACAAATACAAATACATGATACATATCAATGTACATGATCCACCTGATCACACAATGTATCCACCTGATACATATATAGATACATGGTCCAAGCATCCAACATGATGCATATACAAAATAGATACAAATTATCCAACTGATCATACAAAGCAGAAACCAGAACATCATCCTGATGCTCATCATCCAGCGCTTACATCCATAGCCATGTGAAGGATCCTCCTTCCAACATGCTTGGAATGGCTTCAGCAAATGTGTCCATCACTTCTTCCTCAAAGTGTCCTCGATCTGAAGAACACCGAGCCTGTTCCTGAAGTACTCAAACTTCACCCTGGATAGGGGCTTCGTCAGCTCATCTGCAATCTACTCGTCCGTCGCAACATACAGGAGATTCATAGCTCCTCTCTGCACCATATCCCTGATATAGTGATATTTGATCTCTATGTGTTTCGACCTGTCATGAAACACTGGGTTCTCAGACAGCTTCAAATAACTCATACAGTAGCTTCCGTAGCCATACTTCCTCACAACTAGCTGAAAAGGCTGCAACATAGTCTGCCTCAGCTGTACTCAGTGCTACGCAGGACTGCTTCCTGCTAAACCGAGAGATCACACCTGATCCCATACTGAAGCAGCACCCAGATGTGCTCTTCATATCTGCAGCACTGCCTGCCCAATCTGAATCAACATAACCCTGCAGATTAAACTTTTGATTCGCTTCATACTTGAGCCCATAATCCACTGTACCCTTCAGGTACCTCAAAACATGCTTTACAGCAACCAGGTGAACACTCCTCGAATCTGTCAGGAACTGAATCAATGTGTTCACAGCAAATCAAATATCTGGTCTCGTGTTCGTCAGGTACATCAAGGACCCAATCATCTGACGATACATAGAGACATCAACTGGCTCAGATGAAGTATCACATAGAAGCTCCAGGTTCGATGCCATGGGTGTGGCCATGGCCTTGCAATCCATCATCCCGAATCTCTTCAGGATATCTATTGTGTACTTCCCTTGACCAAGGAAGATCCCACCTGCATTCTGCCACACCTCCATACCTAAGAAATAATGCATCATTCCCAAATCTTTCATATCGAACTCAGCAGCAAGCTTCCTCTTAGTATCGGCAATTAATCTGTCATCTCCTATTACAAATAAGTCATCCACGTACAGAAGTAGAATCACAGGATTCCCTTCCTCAACCTTGTAGTAAAGGTTGGAATTTGCTTTACTCTTGGTAAAGCCCAAGCTAGATAGGAAACTGTCCATCCTACCATACCAAGTTCTGGGAACTTGCTTCAAGCCATACAATCATGTGTCTCAGAACCAAGTGGCTGCTCCACATAACCTTCTTCTTCAACTACACCATTCAAGAAAGCTATCTTGAAATCCATCTAGTGTATCTTCTATTTCATCACTTTTATATTTTTCTATGCTGCCATCTATAACATGCTTGATCTGATAGATCCATATGGAATTCATAACAAACTTCCCTTCAGGTCTTGGGACTACATCCCAAACATCATTCTTCATGATCGATGGATCATGGCATTCTTCCCATATCCTGGGAACTTCAATATCTTCAATAGATAATTTTGTTGTTGAACAAATGTTGAAGTTCTTCTTTTGTAGGTGATGGCATACGATCTTTCCTACAAGACAAGTTAAATTGCATGATTAGAAACATCTCATAGTTTTCAAAACAAATTATTATACATAAAGAAATATGTCATATGCAATTATTCTAGCCAATACTTCAATACAACATTTATCCATGTTCCACAACTTTCTAGATGCCTTCCAGTCTTTGCCAGAACATTGTTAAGAGTTTGCACTACTCCCAACATGTCAGCAAAGAGGTTTCATTCTAGATAAGTAGCACTGGAATGTTGTACAGTGCCATAGGCCACTTACCCATCATATGTATATTAGTAGTATATTGTTCATTAATGCAATCATTCTAATATGCACAATACATATCCTAAGTCTAGGAACATGAGCATATGTATCATTGAACAATACTATTTAACCAAGCAAATATGCAATAAATGACAATTTAAAATACTTATCTTTGTTTGTTTGTTGGGTGGACTCCCTCTGAGTCTTTACTTCCTTGCAGGAGCTGCTGGAGTGCTAATCTGAAGTAGCTTCTTCTACACCTTTCTGTTGTGGAATGTAGAGAGATGGTCAACTCCCTCTGAATATCTGCATCCTTGTAGAAACCATTGGAGTGTGCTCCCTCTTGATCTTTGCTTCCTGGATTACCTGTTCTTGAACTTATATTCATTCTCGATCCTTGTGCATGCCTATTAGTATCATCATTGTGTTATCCTCGAGGTCTCATACAAAATCATACATTCATTAGTATATTCTCAATACTATCAAAACACAATAGTTTCAAGCATGTATAGTCATGATTATTTCAAACAGAAATAATAAGCATTAGCATTCAAGGTTTATATAGGACTCTTATGGTTAGTCATATCATAAGAAACATAACATGTTTAAATCTATGATTACTCGAACCTATGACTCTTCTGGTTAGTCATATCATTAATTAAGGTAAGAGACATAATATGCATATACCCATGATTATTCAAACCTATGTCTTTATGAACAATCATCATCAATCATGCCATGCATACTTATATAAAAGATCCAATGATATAAGGAAAAACATACATATTCACCATATTTGCTAGTTATGTCTAGCAATGATTTCTTGTTCTCTTCAATAACCTGCATAACTCATAAGTTAACCTTTTCAAAACCAAATCATACATACCTCCATGCGATCCATGACTATGGATGAATCTTCATGTCACCATAGCAAGTTTAGGTTGTCCCTTCAATTTGTACAAACCTCCCTCTTGCTCTCCAATCACTACTGCATCATCTATGGTCTTTCCCTTTGGCCACATTAGGACTTGGCCATCCACAAATGCAACCCTCATACCTTTTGCATCCAATGCAGAGATGGAGAGTAAGTTCTTCTTGAGCCCATGTACATAAAGGACTTCTTTCATCTTCAAAGATTTTCCAGAATCTAGGTTGTAGGAGGCTTCACCACTTCCTTTGATTGGGTATTGATAATCATCCCCAAGTTTCACCTTATGGAGTGATTCATGTTCAGATAGGTTCACAAAATATTCCTTAAACCTAGTCATGTGTTTGGAAGCCCCACTGTCAATTAACCAATCATTACAACCATGGAAGATAGTACCTATGAGAGCAGAGATTAGAACATATTCTTCTTCACTTGATGAGCCATCATCAGTATCATCACTTTCTGCCCTAGCCTTCTTCTTGGGTGGTTCATCATCTTCAGCAGCATGAGCATGATATCTTTTCCTACTGCCCTTCTTCGTCTTGGTGTTGTTGTTCATTTTGTTCTTGGGGCATTCTGAAGCAAAATGACCTTTCTCATTACATGTGAAGCATCTGAGATCTTTCTTATCTTTATGTTGATGATAGTGTGAAGATTTCTTGGTATGAGAGTGCTCTCTCTTTGACCTTCCTTTCTTGGTGTGTACTATGAGAGCTTGATCTTCACTTCCCATCTTTTCTTCTCGGGCCACGAGCCTTGCTTCTTCTTAAGAACATTCTTCCTGCAATTTGTTGAACGAGATCAACTTCTTCCTTGCACAAATTCCTTGAATAAAGGAATCCCATGACCTGGGTAGGCCATTTAGAGTGGTCATCACAACTTCACCATTCTCCACCATTTCATCTACTGCTTCCAGTTGTTCCTTGATCTGGGAGACCCTAGAACAATAAGATTGAATGGTTTCTCCATTTTGAAACTTTACTCCTTTCAATTGGTTCCGTAGGGTCATCTTCCGATTTATGTTCTTCCCTTCAAATAGCTTGGTCAAAGAGTCAAACATCTCCTTAGGTGTCTTTAGAGAAGACACATGGGGTATGAGATGGTCTTTGATAGAATCAACAATGATTCTCTTTGCCTTCACCAAGTTCTTCTTATGCAATACTTTAGCCTCTTCATCCTCTGGGATAGGGATGTCTTCGTTTACATATGAGTCCAACTCATTCTCTTCCACGATTAACCCAATCCTATACTTCCAAGCTCGGAAGTTATCAGCCCCTTCAAGCTTATCCTCAAGCTTGGTGTGGTGAGACATCTTAAAGAGTACTTCAAATGGAAATAGAAAAGATTTAGGTCTTACCACTTGAAATGCTGAAAACTGGATCTCGTCCCGGATTAGGGTTTGTCGGAAAAATCCTAAAAATTCAAAATGTGAATTTCAACTTTCTGAAAGGATAGAAAGATGTGCCCTGATGAGCTGATCAACCTGGTGTATTCAAAATTTGAGATCAACAAAGATTTACCCTTCAGAATTTCATTTTTGCCTCCTCGGTTCACTCGGGAGAGCCCTGAATTAGGGTTTGAGTTTCCCGGAGATCTAACTAGCCACAAATCTCGATCCAAAGCTCTAAAATTCGATGTTTGCAAGGTGCTTCCAGCTATGTCCTCATATTTCAGAAATTCCTATTTTTGTGGAAACCCTAATTTTTAGGGCCAAATTTGAAAATGCTCAGAATTGAATTCTGATTGGACAGATAGATTCTCTTTGATGAGTAGAGTCAATCTACTATATTTCTTCTCCACAAACTATGGAGAGAAACCCAATAAATAAGAAACTCAAGTTTCTGTCACTGCAAAATATCTTCTTCTCAGGTTAGCTCTGATACCATGTTAAATTTTGAGCATTAATTCACAATACTTTAGGATCTTCACTGAGAGAATAACATATACATTATATCAATGCATGACAATCACAATAAGCATGACAAGCATTACAAGAATCAAAAGCATGAGAGACAAGAGACACAGAGTTTCCGTGGGGAAAACCCTAAGGTGAAAAACCCCACAACTTCCTCAGAGATAGAGAGAGCAATGGCTCAACCAAAGTACAACCAAAATACACTGAGATAGTCTCCTAGTAGCAGATGATCCTCCTCCTCACTAGTGTGCCACTTTCTGAGTGAGAGAAGTGTGAATTTCCAAGTGATTCCAATAGAGATCTTGCGATCTCTATTTATACTAACCTGTTTGCCCAGTGATCTTATGGGGCCGACTTGTCTAGCTAGGTACATCCACAATATAATATATATTTCAGGGCTGACCCCACACATGGTGGTCTAATAACCCGTCGTCAAGTACACACACTTGCGGCACTTGTCAATACACATGACGACACTTCTTTATAGAGCTATAACACATCTCTTAAAAGGGTACAATAAATATATATGAAATACATAGATGAAATACATTTCGAAGTTACATATACATCAACAATCTTGACTCGGTTATAGAGTAATTAAGATAACCTTGACTTGGTCAATGAGAGGATTACCATTGGTGGTTCACGGACGCATGATACTTCATTACTTATGGTATTAACATGTGATGAACCATATTTAAAAGGTTAAAGGTTAAAGAAATCCATTGTGAAATGCCTTAAGTGTAACATACCAAAAAATCATAACAATAAAAAAAAAGTCATTCTTCCAATAATAGAATCATCTCTCTAAAGATAGGAGATAGGTAAAATACGATTCCTAACTTATGATTACTGTTTGATGCACTGATTTCCGAAGTACCAAAATATACTGAAGTGTTATATATATATATATACCGAGCTAATAACAATACCCTGTTTCATAGCCTTTGCAAACTATACCATTCAATAGGTTTTTGGAATCGATTAACATGTCTTAGAGGTCTCGCGACCTCACTAAGAACAAGGTTTGTCAAAACAAAACAAAAGCGAAAAGTCGTGAGCCAAATCACTTTCCCACCAAGTTCTAAACATAGTATAAATTAAACATAAACGTCATAATTGGAGAGGCAACGACAGGCTGGTTTCCATGTATATTATACTTGTATAGTAATTATAACTGCTATAAATGCAAGTACCTTTGGCCACCAACCCACCGTTTTCAACCAAGGATAAATCAAATAAATTTTTCGAGGCGTCAATTATGCATTAACAGCTTGAGATACTGCATTAATTGGATAAAAATTTGTGCATAAACATTTTGACCCATATATCAGATCGATGCTAGATAGGACCTGTCGACTGTCGTTTCACCAATATGTTGTCTACCCCATTCATTGGATGGTTAAATATGATTTACAATGTATATAAATTGCTAGAGTTAGCGAGTTTTACTCTCTGAGAAGTGTGTCGACCTTCGTTGTCTACATAACTCATATAGCAGTATCAATGTGATAAAATCTGCATTCCAATTATTTTTTCTATTTCTCGTATAAACTGATTATTTTCCAAATATTGCACTCCATTTCATTTTATCTTCATGGATAATTCTGATGCTATATTAATTTCTTCCCTATATTTTCTTTGTTTAACATTCTTGTAATGTTTTATATATGAACCTATTCATAATGTCTTACGGCCTCAGGCCATACTTTGTCCATAGAGTCGTATTTAAGCAGACCCTATATATCATAGGATGTATTTCCTTTATGGCATTTTAAGATTTAAACTTTCCTTTGCAATAAGATCGACCCTGTAAGGTATATGAATCTAAATTATAACTGAATCGAAATAAATACGTAATGAAATCTGGTTCAATTTAAATGTCAAGATTCTCCTTCCTTTAATAATATGGATTGATATTTTGTTGTGAAGACTACCACATTTATCCCGTAGAAATCCAATTATACAGTCTTGTGACCTTGGGCATACCTATATAAAAGGATTATGACTGTAAATTTTGTTCTTTAATAGTATTTCATTTCTGAAATTTTTCAATAATATAAGCAGAATCGACCTGCGATTTGTATAGTATTTGGACCTACTTATATCAGTATTGATAAACACCTGAAGGTTTCATATATTAATAGTAAGTTAAATTTTTCTATGAAAAAACGCCAGAAGGTTTCTCTTGCTTGTATTACGATGCATAAATTTACGTGAATGCTAGACTTTCGGCTTGCATCACCGTTTAATTTAAAAAGGTTAAATATTAACCCAAAGTCTATATATTCAATGAATAAAACTTGTGTTAGGAAATTTGTTTAACATATAAATAAAATCTATACCCAACAAAAGAGAACCAAATCGTTATTTAATACTTGTATTTGACATACAGTACTTTCAACAAACATATTCTTGAATATAAGTGATGCAGGGGCATCCAAGCCCAAGAGAAGCAGTCGGACATGACCGACAGAAGAAACCTAGAGGATAGTCGACGACTTCTAGGATAAGGGCAATGACAGTCGACACGAGCAGTGGAGAATGGTAGAAGGTGATACCGACCAGGACGTGGAAAGCAGTCGGGAGTTGACACCGGCGAAGACGGTTGGAAGACCGGAAGAGTAGTCGACAGTAGATGGTTGACAAAGATTGGTCGAGTCAGAGGCCAAGTAGGGTGACCGCAGGAGTCACATACAGAGGATGGTTTCCTTCTACTGAAGAAAGGGACAGTTAGTCCAGATGGTCGATGAATGACGAAGAGCAGACTTCGGTCGGAGGGCCAAGTCACAGTAGAGCTGAGGCTAGTCGAAGAACTAGGCGAGTCGGAGTTGATGATGACATAAGGAATGGTGACTACATCTAAGTGGTCGAGAAGGACGAAGACGACGAAAGACGAGAAGACATCAGATGGATCGATGGTTGAGTCACGGAACTGGTGCAGAAGGCTGACCAAGAGAAATGGTGTCCAGGAAAGGACAAAAGGCGACAGAAAGGAAGCAAGAGTTGAAGCTGCAGAAGAAGTGTTAAAAGTATAATCGACGCAGTTGGCTGGAGAGAGTCGACAGGCCAGAGTGTAGAGATCGGTCGACACAGAACCGACTAACGGCAAAGGACAAGTCGGAGTGGACGACGGCTAATCGGGTCGACAAGTGAATGGACAATCGGAGCAAGATGACTGGAATCAGGATGATAAGTTGGTAGGTTGAACCAACAAGAGAAGATCGACCAGGAGATAGTCGATATGGTCGTTGGTGCAAAATGATTTTGTGTTCAGTCTAGTCAAAGGGGATACCGACAGATGAATAGAATCAGGACCAAAGCCGAGGATTGCTGGAGGTTTGAGAGTAGTCCGGTCGATGAGAATTCCGATGGATGAAGATGAGAAACCAAAGGCACAAGCTGCGTAGAGTTCTGTCCGATCGATGAGAATTCCGATGGATGGGCGAAGTATATGGAGCACTCTAGTCGAAGGGGATGCCGATGGAGGTGGTTGTGAAGAAACTGCGGAGACTGGCGAGTTGAAGCCAGTTAGGCAGGCGAAAGCTGTTGAGGTGCGTCGACAGGAAGAAAGGGGTCGAGAGTCGACATGTAAATGCCGACAGGCGATAGCTGATAGGTGACAAGTTGTCGTAGGGTCGCGATAGGTCGACATGTTGTCGGACCGCGACATCAACATGGTTTGGCGGAGCCAAGAACAGAGGAAGGAGAGGACTGGCGAACTGCAGGAAGTAGGGAAAACCGACCGAGGAGTAGAAGCTGCGAGAGGACAGTATGGCCGACATGATGGATTACTGTAGCCTGTCAGAAAGGATGCACAGAAGTCAAGTAAAGTACTTAACAACTGTTCGTGGTTGTTGAGGAAATTAAAGGCAGTTATGAGGGTGGTTGAAGACATGCCAGATGTCGCCACGAGAGAAGGTTGTACAACATGGCCTGAGGGCGCTGACAGCCGCTAAGTTGCAGGTCTGCGTGATCAGAGAGGATCGGCAGACAGAGAGGAAGAGTGTCTCGGGTGTTGGAGTGGACATCGGGATGCGGAACAGTAGGGTAGAAGAGCAGTGCAAAGTCAGAGGGGAAGGGATCGCTCGTCGCTCATAGCTCATTCGTTCATGCATGTTGCAGAGGGCTAAGAGGAGGAGAGAATCACACACAGTGAGAAGAAACACACTGTAGACAGTTGATTCTGTATATTGTAACAAGCTAAGGCCGACTTGTTTGATAGTTTACTTTGTATTTGCACTTTGTAATATTCATTCAGTTTGAATGTAGAAGAAGCCGACTTCACGGCATTTCCAATTCACATATATTATCTATGTGAGCTATCTGTGCAAGCACTTTGTGTGTTTTTTTTGTGTGTTAATCGATAAGCAAGAAACTCGTTGAGGCAAACTTGCGTCAGTTGGTATCAGAACCCAGAAGCGAGTCCAGTTGGAGAGAAGACTATACCAACCTGACTTGCGTCAGTTGGTATCAGAGCCCAGAGGCAAGTCCGGTTGGAGAAAATGACTATACCAACCTGACTTGCATCAATTGGTATCAGAACTGGTTGAGAATCCAGTGTTGTGGTTGTGTGCGTAAAACATCTCCAGCTGCGGTTGGGTAGAGTTGTGCACAACCTGTGAAAGTTCGGTTGCGATTGGGCGAAGGAGAACAACTCCAGCTACAGTTGGGTAAAGCTGAAGATCAGTGAAATATCAGTGAGGGGATAACTCCAATAGGAGGTCGGGTAGAGTTTCCTGAACGGGTTGTAGAGACAAACTGTTGAAGCACGCAAACATTGTAGCTCCATAGCTGTGATTGTGGGTAGAGTTGCAGAAAGCATGGACGGACAGATGGGGTCCTCCAGGAGGTTGCGTAGAACAGTCGGATGTGAACCGACGTAGAGATCTCAGGAAGGGACACTTCTTGAAGGGTTTGTGAAGAACCTGAGGAAAATAGTAAGGGAAGTTGTAGCCATGGAACTAGCCCAAGGGTGTGCAGAACCCATTCACCAGGACATATCTCTGAAGAAGATCCTGAAGAAGAAACACCTCATAGTCGAGGAGGTGAGGGCTATAAATGCACTGATCGAGTTGAAGGTGCAAACACTCAAGGAAGTGCAAGAGCAATCTTGCGTAAGGGTTATGAAGGAGTTGGACATGCGGGAAGCCAACAAGTGTGAGGAGAGTGCCGCACAAAGGGAGCTAGTTGAGAACTCCCAGGAGCAGTCACCTGCGGGGATTGTGGAAGAACCATTGGACGAGAACAACGCTGACGAGATGGAAGGACAGTGAGGTGAAAGAACTGTCGAGGAGGCCATGATTTTGGTCGAAGAAGCGATCGATGAGGTGAAGGTAGACGACCTTCACATGAGTGGATATGAAGTGGCCGTCGAAGCTGCTGATGAAGTTGTCGATGAAAATCCTGACGTGACTGAAACAGGAAGCGGTGGAAGTGTTGCTGCCGACTTCAACGAAGACAGTGGAGCAGCCACTGTGGGAAAAGGTAGGACAGAAAGTCTACCAGTGAGCCGCATAGAGGAAAGGGCTTCGACTGATAAGTCGAAAGAATCCCTATGCGTGGGTGCAGAGAAAAGGGTCGGCGAGAGTTCCATGAAGGACCTGGACGAAGAAGTAGTCGACATGCATGTGAGTCGACATCCATGGTCGCAAGAGCAGAGGCAAGTCGAAGATAAACTTGCAGTGGAAGGTGATTCCACGAAGGTTGTAGTGAGTCTGGTGCAGGAAGAAGAAGAACTTGCAGAGGAGATGCAAGCCACCGAGTCCGATGCGACAGGTGAAGTGGGAAGAAAATCTCAAAAGAAGGTTGGGGAGGTCGAGGATATTCCGACAGAGTTGTTGAGGAGTAGCAACACCCCGAACAAGTCAACACAAGGAGTGGGTCTGCGGAACAAGTTGTCACGACAGACAATTTCAACCGCCAGGATGGAATAGAATGAATAAGTTCTGGAAGAATCGAACCTGAGTTCAACAGGGTTGAGAGGAGATGGGGATGGACCAACTTGTTTTTGGTACCAAGTCCGGCATTGAAGTCGACGCAAATGGAGAAAGGGAAAGTCCAAATGGGAGTTTAGAACCGAGGACGTAGTTCTTTTCGTACCCCGGGAGTCTGATGTAGGGGAATCCAAGCCCAAGAGAAGTAGTTGGACATGACTGATGGAAGACGCCCAGAGGACAGTCGACGAACTCTAGAATAAGGGCGATGACAGTCGACACAAGCAGTGGAGAATGGACGAAGGTGATACCGACCAAGACATGGAAAGCAGTCGGGATTTGACACCGGCGAAGATGGTTGGAAGACCGGAAGAGCAGTCGACAGCAGATGGTCGACAAAGATTGGTCAAGTCAGAGGCCAAGTAGGGTGACCGTAGGAGTCACATATAGAGGGTGGTTTCCTTCTATTGAAGAAAGGGACAGCTAGTCCATATGGTCAATGAATGATGAAGAGAAGACTTCGGTCGGAGGGCCAAGTCGCAGTAGAGCTGAGGCTAGTCAGAGAACTAGGCGAGTCGGAGTTGACACCGACATAAGGAATGCCGATTACATCTAAGTGGTCGAGAAGGATGAAGATGATGAAAGACCAGAAGAGATCAGATGGATCGATGGTTGATTCATGGAACTGGTGCAGAAGGTTGACCAAGAGAAATGGTGTCTAGGCAAGGATAGAAGGTGGCAGAAAGGAAGCGAGAGCTGAAGCTGCAGAAGAAGTGTCAAAAGTATAATCGATGCAGTTGGCTGGGGAGAGTCAACAGGCCAAAGTGTAGAGATCGGTCGACATAGAACTGACTGCCGACAGAGGACGAGTTGGAGTGGACGACGCCTGATCGGGCTGACAAGTGAATGGACAGTCAGAGCAAGACGACTGGAATCAGGACGATAAGTTGGTAGGTTGAACCAACAAGAGAATATCGACCAGGAGATAGTCGATATGGTCATTGGTGCAAAACCATTCCGTGTTCAGTCTAGTCAAAGGGGATACCGACAGATGAACGGAGTCATGACCAAAGCCGAGGATTGCTGGAGGTTTGAGAGTAGTCCGATCGATGAGAATTCTGATGGATGAAGACGAGAAACCAAAGGTGCAGGCTACGTAGAGTTTAGTCTGATCGATGGGAATTTCGACGGATGGGCGAAGTATAATGTGCACTCTAGTCGAAGGGGATGCCAACGGAGGTGGTTGTGCAGAAGCTGTGGAGACTAGCAAGTTGAAGCCAGTTAGGTAGGCAAAAGCTGTCGAGGTGCATCGACAGGAAGAAAGGGGTCGAGAGTCGACATGTCAATGCCGACAGGCGATAGCCGATAGGCGACAAGTTGTCGCAGGGTCACGATAAGGTCGACATGTTGTCGAACTGTGACATCGACATAATTTGGTAGAGCCAAGCGCGGAGGAAGGAGAGGACTAGTGAACCGCAGGAAGCAGAGCAAACTGACCGACGAGTCAAAGCTGATAGAGGACAGTATGGCTGACATGATGGATTACTGTAGCCTATCAGAAAGGATGCACAGAAGTCAAGCAAAGTACTTAACAACTATTCGTGGTTGTTGAGGAAATTAAAGGTAGTTATGAGGGTGGTTGAAGACATGCCAGATGTCGCCATGAGAGAAGGTTTTACAGCATGGCCTGAGGGAACTGACAGCCATGGAGTTGCAGGTCTGAGTGATCAGAGAGGATCGGTGGACAGAGAGGAAAAGTGTCTCGGGTGTTGGAGTGGACATCGGGATGTGCAACAGTAGGGTAGAAGAGCAGTGTGAAGGAACAGGGGAAGGGATTGCTCGTCGCTCATAGCTCATTTGTTCATGCATGTTGCAGAAGGCTAAGAGGAGGAAGGGATCATGCACAGTGAGAAAAAACACACTGCAAACAGTTTATTCTGTATATTGTAACAGGATAAGGCCGACTTGTTTGATAGTTTACTTTGTATTTTCACATTGTAATATTCATTCATTTTGAATAGAAGAAGCCAACTTCACGTCATATCCAGTTCACATATATTATCTGTGTGAGCTATCTGTCTGAGCGCTTTGTGTGTTTGCTTTGTGTGTTAATCAATAAGCAAGAACCGCGTCGAGGCGAACTTGCGTTAGTAAGTTAACTACAAAAACTCATACGAATAGATAAATAACTCATTTATAGAATACATTGTATATGGTATTATCGAATAAATAATTTAGCAACAACGATTATCCCCATACGATCCATAGTAAAATTCTAACCAAAATAATTTTTGCAGTTGATATAATAATTAAACAAACATGAAATCAAACACTTACTTGAAAAAAAAAGGAGAAAAACACTTAGAGCTCCCCAGTTCCTCCCAACCATAGAAGACGACAACCACATTTACCTTCCCAAATTCACCCCCAAGCTTGATCACCACCATATACCAATGAACTTAGCTAAGCCAATATGAACATATATTTTTTCCCCAAATTATGTAGCAGATTCAAATGATGGACTTTCTAAACTGAGAAATAATACTCAACATCATACTATCCACATAGCATCAATTTTCACTATGCACCACAGAACGTCTTGTGTCTTCTTAGTGCACTATTATATATTTTTTTCTCAGGTCTTGTGCCATCTCAATCAAATCTCAAGCTAATATCTTGATCCCTATAATTGTGGATCTAGTTGGCTTGCTAAGATTTTGACTTGCATTTGATTGATATCATATATTATTTTTTATGTCCACTTGTCCATTGTCTTATGATGGTATCCCCTCTTTCAACTAGCGGCTCCAAGTGTCTATTTTGATTAATAATAAAATAATATTTCTTGTTCATAATATTCACCCACATGAATGTGAGTATTTTTCCTCATAGAGTTTTGTAACTCTTTTACAAAATAAATGTTGGAGAATAATTCTCAAATAAAAATACCTAATAAAAATAAAAATTCTTATGGGTATTACATTTCTCTCCCTTTTATTTTTAGCATCGCCCTCAGTGTTCTTTATTCAAGGTTCGCTTGCTCATTCCAGAACATGGAAATATATGTTGCTCGTATACGATCCTCCATTTCCCATGTTTACTCCTCGGGGATGAAGTGCTTGCATTTCACTTTTACTTGAGCAATGGCTCAGTTCCACAGCATAAGCTCCTTCTTTTCTAGGATATAGAAAGGATCTGTTTGAAACTCACCCTTGGGTTCCACCTGAATCACACCCCAATCGATGATATGAGTAGCATCATGTATATATTTCTTCAATAACGAAACATGGAAAACATCATGAACTTTTATAGGAGGAGGAAGTGCAAGATGATAGGCTATCGAACCTATCTTGGATTGCACTTCAAAGGGTCCACAATACTTGAGAGATAACTTGGAACATCTTCCCAAGATTAATGTACTTCTCTTTGGCTTTACCTTTAAGTATACATGATCCATGACATTGAAATATTTTGGAGTTCTCTTAAGATTTGCATAACTTTTTTGTGTATCTTCAGCAACTTTTAAATTCCGCTATACTTGATTAACAATTTGTTACATATCCTTCAACATATTAGGTCCTATAACAATCCTATCAACATGTTTATTCCAGGATATAGGAGTGTGGCATTTCCAACAAAATAACACTTCGAATGGACTCGTCTTAAGAGATGCCTGATAACCATTGTTATAAGCAAACTCAACTAAGTGTAAATAATCATTCCATTTATTTGGATTGTCCATCACATACATATGTAACATAACTTCAAGAATTTGATTAGTTCTTTCGATTTTCCCATATATCTGGGGATGATAAGAAGTGCTAAAATTTAACTGAGTGTCTAAAACTTTAAATAAATATTTCCAAAAAATACCTGTAAACTTTGCATCCGTAACAGATATTACAACTCTAGGAATACTAGGAAAGCGAACAATTTCTTTCATAAATATATCTGCTATATTTATTTCTTTAAAAGTAGATTTTACAAGTATAAAATGTGCAGCTTTGCGCAATTTATCAACAACCACCATAACTAAATCAAGTTGCTTAGTAGTTCTAGGAAACCGAGTTATAAAATCCATGCTTAGCACTTCCCATTTCCATTGTAGAATGGGTAAAGGTTGAAGTAAACCGATTGGATGTTGATGTTCAATTTTAACTTGCTGACATTCAAGACATCTAGCTAAATAATTAACAATATCATTTTTCATATTAGGCCAATAATAATATTTTATTAGCATTGTTATCATTTTCTGATATCCCAGATGTTTCACATATGGTTTCTTATGCAACTCATTTAGGATGAAGTGTTTGACTTATTCAGAATTGGGTACATATAACTGGTTTTTATATGTTAATAATCCTTTTGATCCCATAAAAAAAGTTGTGGGTTCTCTTCCATTAATATTTTCCTTCAATTTTTATTCAACTTTTTTATATTCTTCCACATTTTTATATGCATCCTTAATTATATTTTTCCATATATGTTGTATAACTACTAATGGTACCTGAGAAATTTAGAATTGCATTCCTACTTAAGGCATCTGCCACACTATTTTCCTTTCCCTTTATATGCCTGATCTCAAAATCATACTCGCTCAAGAAGGATAACCACCTTGCTTGGCGAGCATTCAATTTTTTTTGATAAAACAAATACTTCACACTTATGTTATTGGACATTAAGGTAAATTTTCTTCCAATAAGATAGTGTCTCCACATTTTTAAAGCATGAATTATTGCAACCAATCTCAAGTCATGGATTGCATAATTTATTTCATGTTCCTTGATTTATCTTGATTCGTAAATTATTACATAATCATGTTGTAATAATACTCCACCTAGACCTTCTAAGCAAGCACTCATATATACGACAAAGTCTTTGTATGGATCCGCTAAAATTAGAATAGGTGCTGTTGTGAGTAGATGTTTTAGTTTTTCAAAACCTTCTTGGCATTTATTAGACCAAACAAAGTTTGTTCCTTTCTTTTGTAATGAAATTATTCGATAGGCAATCCTTGAAAACCCTTCAATGAACCTACGATAGTAACCTGTGATTCCCATAAAGGATCTAAATATGGTTACATCTTTAGGAACTGGCCAATCTATGACTTCCTTAATCTTATAAGGGTCTAAAGAGAATCTATCTTTATAGATTACATGTCCCAAATACTGGATTTTATTGTCATAAATTTCACATTTACTGAATTTGTGTATAGTTTATGTTCCTTTAAAGTTTGTAAAATCATTTTAAAGTGTTCTTCATGTTGGTGTTCGTTTTTACAGTAGATCAGTATATCATCAATAAACACAAACACAAATTTATCCAAATATTTATGAAGGACACTATTCATTAGGAACATGAACGTGGATAGAGCATTAGTTAAACCAAATGGTACAACCATGAATTCATAATTCCCATACCATGTTTGAAATGTCATTTTGTAAATATCTTCGTCTTTAATTCTCATTCGGTGATAACCAAACCTTAAATCAATTTTTGAAAATACCATAGATCCCCATACTTGATCAAACATATCATCTTTACGTGGTAGTGGGTATCTAATTTTAATAGTAATTTTGTTAATTTCTCTATAATCTATGCAAAGTCTTAAGGTAATGCCTTTCATTTTAACAAAAAAGTACCGGTGCTCCCCACGAGGACACACTTGGTCTTATGTAATTCTTATCCAGCAGATCCTGTAATTGCATTTTTATTTCAATTAATTCCGGTGTGTTCATCCTATATGGGGATTTAGAAGCAGGTATTGTTCCAGGTACCAATTCAATAGTAAAACCAATCTCCCTCCTTGGATTTAATCCATGTATTTCCTCTGGAAAGACATCTTTAAATTCTTGCAAAATGGGATAGTCTTCCAATCTAGGTTTGAATTTTTTATTAGAATTTTCAGTTATATGAACAACAAAATTCTGACATCCTTTTCTAGTGCATTTATTTAACTATAAAGCGGATATTTTTCAAGTAAAGACCTTCTTAGGAATACCTTTAACAAGCCTACTATTACCTTGTTCATCAATGCAAGTAAAATCCTTTTCAAAACAACTTAACATAGCTTTGTGTTTTTCTAACCAATCCATACCACTCAACATGTCATATGAACCCAAAGGAAATATATTTAAATATGCTTTTGTAACTAAATAATTCCTGAAAAACTCATAATTATGAATAAAATTAGTTACTTTTCTTTTTGTTCTTGTAGCTAACTGTACTAGTGGAATAACCCAAAAATCAGAAAATAAAATAAAAAAATTAGCAGGGTCCTTAATCTACTTAACTTAAGGTTTAAATGGTCAATAACCTCGTGGTTGAAGAAATAACTCTAACAAGGGAAAAATTATGAACCATGAAGCTCCTTAGTGTTCTTATTATAGTTGTGCTAAAATGTGTGTTTGGTTGTTTGTGTTGTTTATGCCTTCATGAAAGATCCTTACTCGTTGTTTACCTAGGAGAGTACTTTACTTCCTATCTGTTTTGAATGGATAAAATTACCACAAAAGTTCCCCATGCCTGCAATGTTTCTAAACAAGTTAGGCAAAGGGGAGGTACCTTGACTCCCTAGACCTTACTTAGCTCAACGAGCTAAAACATGTGAATTGGTTTCTTATGCAGGTGGATTTATAATACTACTTTGTGATAAGAGATAACCAAGGTGTAATTTATAAACCCTAAACCCATTCCCCTTTACTCCAACTAAACTGAGAAATATACCAATGCGAGAAAATGTATGCAATAAATATCGACGTGACTTGACGCCGGTAGATGGCTCATTCAAAGCTCCCATGTGAAGGTGCAGGTGGTGGAGTTCCACGTCGAGGCATGGGGAATAGGACCCTTGGTTCAAACCTTCACATGCCTTCTGGTTCTGTATTGTTTGGTGTCATGTTTTTTGGAAAGCACCATGAGTTTTCTTCGTTGAGGAGGGTGTTCTGGTCCTGCTACCTGGCCGAGCATTGCTCTTGTACAGAGATTTCCCACCAAATCATTACGCCCCAGGTAACGTTGATAACACCTCTGCATGAATATTAAAATATATAGTAATTTTCCCATGATTTAATCTAATGTAGTAATCGGTTATATGTTTTTGCTTTGTTATGGTTGTGATAGGAAAACTCATCGTAGCAAAATTGGGCAAAGTGCTCCTGGAAGTGGTGTCTATCTGCTATTTGGACCCTGGTAAGGTCTAGGGTCTCGAAGCACCTTCTCGTTTGCTGTAACTGTCATAATGAAATGTTTAGAAAGGGAAAACGTTAGTTTTCTTTTGAAAGGGGTTGCGAGATTCAAGATGTATCCCACGCCGAGCTGCCCACTCACTGGTGTCTTTTGTTTTCTTTTGATGGCTAACTACAAGATCTGGAAAGAAAATGACAGTCCCAAATACATTTGAGAAATACTTCTAAATGCTTGAAGGTTTAAGGCTTTGTTGGACAGGTTTCGATGTTTGAAGGGTTTACTTCATTTTGATGTAGTTACATTTATGCGAACTGTTGATGCCATAATTTTTAAGCAGCCTTAATCAAGATTTTATATAGAAGCTTAAACGCTTACTTTATTTGCTTACTTTGTCCATAAAAGGAAATGGGTTTTGAAGGCTAAGTTTGCCTACTGTAGACGGATGAAGAAAAAGAATGGTACAGGAAGATAATTTATAAGTTTAATGTGTTTGCTAATGTATTGTTGTTGTTGTAAATTTGTACTATCGCTTCCCTGTCAAATGGTTGTTTAATGAGCAATTTAGTGTAAGAGAAAAAGAAAGAGTGCTTTTAAAACCCTTATCGTGGATGCTGGAAAGTTCTGTTTGTTTACATGTCAAAAGGTTGAGACAAATGATGATAACTGTTTGTATGGTTTAGAAAGAAGGTCGTTTAACTTCTAAAATAAAAGTAACTACGGCCATGGTAGATTTCTTGCTTTCGACTTAGGGTTTTGATATCTATAAAATGCCGGAAAAGAATAAACAAATAGGAAAGTGATTTTAGACAGAGATAAAAAATTGAAACCCTGGTTAAAGTCTCATATCTCGATTTGTTTTTCATCCTTCCTGTTTTTATTAGTTACAAGGCAATCATATGGCCCTACAGTAAAACAAATCGGGCTTTTGTGCATGATTCCTGGAATCACTTACTTGTGAAAAATGTATGGTTTCTATCCTTGGGTTTAAATGAAGAATTTTCAATGTTTTTGCAAAAAGGTTTACCTATAATTTTATATGATATTTTCGCCTGTTTGACTTAGCAGATCTACTTAATGATTGGTTATTTAGCCTATAAATATAATGGAAAAAGATCTAATGTTTAAATAGTAATTATTTAAACCCAAGCAAAGTTTAGGGCCTAGTGTCCGGAAATATTAATGATTTCTCTCTTTGCATAAGGGTAGGGAGGATTTCTCCAATAAATAATAATGAGATTTCAGCGTCAATTTCATTGCCATTTGGAGATAATCCTAAGGTAAAAACAGTCATATAAATTATTAAATTACAATACTAAATGGTGCGGACTGAAAAGAAGAATGAAATACATTCTAACAATTTATCTTAAACAAATTTAGATTTATCGGTTAGAAACAAAATTAGAAAATAAGCCCTGTGCTATCATAGCAAAATAGTATGAGCAAAAAATTAATATCTATACATTTCTCAAATCTAGATTCATCAGAAATTTAATGATATAAACAAACGTAAAAGTCCTACCCTATCCCTACACAACTTGCATTGTTTAGCACAAGATTTGTACCATAATTTCATATCGAAAACTATAATAGACTTAAGATCACGGATCTGCATACTTTTTAACATTTTAGCTTAGGGTAATGAGATCTATCCATTCAATTTTCAATCTGTATGGTAGTAAGTAGATCTACATTAATAAGATCCGACCTATCATAAGCATGGGGTCATTTAACAGAACAACAACTGATCAGTTAAGAAAATTATCCGTAGCATAAAAAAAAGGGTAACAAATGCATAATTAAGAAGAAACAATAGAAACTCTAAAATTGAAATACTTATCAATATTTTAATCTAGACTAACTGACTGAGGAGCTTCCACGTTCCTCCCAACCTTAGACCGTGATCTATTCCTGGATCGTTCCACCGGTCACCCTCGAGCCAAGCTAAGCATAACAAGAATCTAGGAAGACCTGTGTTGGTTTTCTATTTACTACAACAGAGTGTCCACAAGGTTCATTTATCAGCCTATTTGGTGTGATTACATCTGTATGACAATTCCCATACAGTAATAATAATATAGTCCTCCCAGGACAGTCCCATTGGACACACCAGGTTTCAGTACCTTGGTGTTTGAGCACTCAAACTCACGACTGGACCCTCTTCAGTGTACTTGGGACAACGTGCCCAGCAACGTTTTCCTTCTCTGCTATTTATAATTTTGGGGGCAAGGCTGCTAGGTATTTGGGTTTGACAACACTCAGTTCTCTAACTGACACCTAGCAAGTTTAGTTATTAATTTTTAATTAACAAATATTTATTTTAATCCTCACACTTCATTTTAAATCTCTAACTTTAATAAATTAGACTTTTACTCTCATATTGGATTTTAAATCTCTAGATTCTTGCATGCTCAGCTTCTCTTTGACTGGTTTCCCCAGTCAGTTCAAAAGAATAAAATAGTAATAAGTCATCATTTTAAAATGATCTTTAGTTCACTTGATGCTCCAGAGCCTCTAGCTCAACATTAGTTATTTAGTTCGAGTCGAAGTGCTCTAGAGCTCCTTGGGTCAACACTCACTCAACTATTAGTGTTCTCCGAGCCCCCTTGGCTCATGCACGTATTGTGCCTTGTCAAATTTATTACAACGTAAAAATAAAATAATATTCAAATAATAGAGTAGTCTTGTCTCGGGATATTACATCCCTCCCCGCTTAAAACAACACCATCCCGGTGTTAGGGACTTGAACCGAAACCATGAAACAGGGAGGGGTAGGCCTCTTTCATTTTGGTTTCGTTCTCCCAAGTAGCCTCTTCAGGCTCGAAATGTTTCGACTGCACCTTCAGCTGAATGATGGTTCGCTTTCTGAGCAATACCTCTCTCTTGTCCAATATGCGAAGTGGTTCCAGTTCAAATTCCCCTTCGGGTTCTACCTGTAACAAAGACAAATCAATCACATGTTTAGAATCATAAACATATTTCTTAAGTAAGGATATATGGAAAACATTATGCACTCTTATATGTGCAGGTAGAGCTAACTCATAGGCCACTGGTCCCCTCTTGGCCAGTATTTCGAATGGCCCACAAAAACGCAGAGCTAATTTGCTGCATTTTCCCAAACTTAGAGAGCTTCTTTTTGCTTTGACTTTTAAGTATACATGCTCGCCAACTTGATAGTCCTTGTACTGTCGTTTTCTATCTGCATAACTCTTCTGCCTATCCTGTGCCTCTTTTAAATTCTATTGTACCTTTACAACTAGCTTCTCCAGATCCTTCAAGAGATCTGGTCCCAGCATAAGTCAGTCCATTGGGCTGTCCCAGGTGACCAAGGTCCTGCATTTCCTGCGATACAGTATTTCAAACGGGCTCAGTTTAGCCGAGGCTTGAAAACTGTTATTGTATGAAAATTCGGCTAAGTGCAAATACTCCTCCCATCTGTTGGGATTGTTCATGACATACATTCTGAGCATGTCCTCAAGTATTTGGTTGACTTGCTCTGTTTGTCTGTCTGGTTGTGGATGGTAAGTAGTGCTAAATTGTAGTTGTGTTTCTAAGCCAGAAAATAAGGCTCTCCAGAAATTACTTGTAAATTTTGTGTCCCTGTCGGAGATGATGGCCTTAGGTATGCCATGCAGCCTAAAAATATCCTTTCAAAATATATCTACAATATTTACAACCTTATGAGTGGACTTAACCGGAATAAAATGCGCAGATTTAGACAGCTTGTCTACCACCACCATAATTGAGTCGTTCTGTTTCCTGCTTTTTGGCAAACCCGTAATAAATTCCATGCTGATTACTTCTCATTTCCACTCTGGAATGGGTAAAGGTTGCAACATCCCTGATGGATGCTGATGTTTAGCGTTCACCAATTGGCATTCATGGCATTTGGCGATAATCATTGCGATATCAGATTTTAATTTTGGCCAAAAATAAATTTTTTTAACAACAGATATCATTTTCTAATATCTTGGATGCCCAGAATAAGGTTTCTGGTGAAATTCATTTAATATATCAGACCTGATATTTCCACCATCGGGAACGTATAATATGTCTTTTGACCAAAGTAGTCCCATGTCGTCATATTTGTAGTCTTTCTGCTCTACAAACAGTCTGTCTTCTTGTATTTTCTGCACTGTTTTAGTGTAAAATTGATCATTTATGCATGTTGTCTTGATTTTATCAAACATGTCAGAACTGGTTTGACTTACTATTACATTGTGTAATAGGTGAATTCTGCGGCTAAGTGCGTCTGCAATCTTATTTTCCTTTCCCTTGATGTGTTTCAGCTCAAAGTTGTGCTCACTTAGGAATGCCAGCCATCTAGCTTGTCTAGCATTTAAATCAGGTTGATCAAAAAGATACTTCAAGCTCATGTTATCTGTTTTAAGAAGGAATTTCTTTCCCATCAAATAGTGTCTCCACATTTTTAGTACACGAATAATGGCATCCAGTTCAAGGTCATGGTTTGGGTAATTCTTTTCATGATCCTTCAGTTTCCGTGACTCATAACAAATTACGTAGTCATTTTGAAGGAGGACTCCTCCAAGCCCTTCCTTACTTGCATCAGTGCAGACCACAAAGTCTCCATCCGGATCTGCGATCCTTAATATGGGTGCAGTTGTTAATAGCTGTTTTAGCTTCTGAAATCTTTCTTCACACTTGGTTGTCCATAGAAACTTGCTTTCCTTTCTCTGTAGGGAGGTCATAAGACAGGCTATTCTAGAAACATTTTTAATGAATTTTCGATAATATCTAGCCAGCCCTAAAAAGGATCTAATATCAGTGACATTTGCAGGGGTCGGCCACTCCTTGATGGCCTTAATCTTTTTCGGATCTACAGCTATCCCCTTTTTGGAGATAATATGTCCAAGATATTGAATTTGATCTCTATAGAAATCGCATTTGCTGAACTTGGCATAGAGCTGATGTTCCCTTAAAATTTGCAAGATGGTCTTGAGATGCTCCTGATGTTCTGCTTCATTCTTGGAGTAAATAAGAATGTCATCTATGAACACTAGTATGAACTTATCTAAGTACTTACTAAAAATACTGTTCATCATACACATAAAATTTGTGGGTGCATTTGTCAGCCCGAAGGGCATTACCACAAATTCATAGTGTCCGTACCGTGTCCTAAAAGCAGTTTTGCTTATGTCTTCTTCTCGAATTCTTACCTGGTGATACCTGGAGCGCAAGTCAATTTTGGAAAACACCTTTGCTCCCCCAACTTGGTCGAACAAGTCATCTATCCTCAGAAGAGGGTATCTATTTTTAATTGTTAATTTATTCAGTTGTCTATAATCAATGCACATCCGTAAAGTTCCATCCTTCTTCTTGACGAAGAGGATGGGTGCTCCCCATGGGGACACACTAGGACGAATGTAACCCTTGTCTATCAGTTCTTGTAGTTGAAGTTTCAGTTCTACTAACTCGGGAGTACTCATACGGTATGGTGCCTTTGAGACAGGCACAGATCCCGGTAGTAATTCTATTGAAAAATCCAGATCCCTCTTCGGTGGCAACCCAGGAATCTCATCTGGAAATACATCTCAAAATTCTGCTAGCACAGGGAAATCATCAATCTGAAGTTCGTTCTCTACCTCAAGGTTATGAATATTAACAACATACAATTTACAGCCCTTCCGTGCACATTTCTTTACCTGTAGAGCTAAGATCTATCGGATTAGGACCTTCTTGGGTATACCTTGTACTTTACTTAGGTTTCCATGTTGGTCTGTGCATGTAAAACTTTTGTTTAGACAGTCCAACATAACTTGATGTTGTTCTAGCCAATCCATACCTATCAACAGGTCATAGGCTCCTAAAGGCAGCATATTTAAGTCTGTTTCAATTTGTAAACCATTCATATTCAGCTGGTAGCTTTTAACCAACTCGGTTATCTTTCTTTTTGTACCGGTGGCTAGCTGGACTAGCTAGGGTTTGATATGTTTTTCTTTGTTCAATTTACAAGTTTCGACAATTTTAGGAGAAGCATAACTTCAGCAAGCTCCTGGGTCAATTAAAATAGATATAGGTATGTTCGAAATCTTACCTTCAATTTCGACCATGGTGGATTGGTATTTCACCTGTCTGCCTTCTAAGGCAGCGCATATCCGAGGTGTTCTTGCTAGGTCCTCTACATTTGATTCTTCATGTAGGTTGTTGAGGACCTTTACATTTTTATTGTTCGGGCAGTCTCGGTAGTAATGGGGTCCTTGACACCCACAGCATTTACTTGGTGTAGGGGCTGGCCTAAATCCTCTATCAAAAGTGGGCTTGTTAACAGTTCGCTCCAAGTTGTTAGGTTGCGTCACAGTCTTTGGAAAAAATCTGTTTGGTGGAAAACTGTTATTCTACTTTCTGTAAGGAGGGGGTTTGAACCCTTTCTTTCGGCTATCAAAAATTGGCCTCATTTTGTCCTTCTTTTTATTCAGAAGGCTAGTTCAGTGTTGATTGTGTTCGTAGCAGAGTCAGGCCTTATGCAAGGCCATCTCTAGGGTCTTAGGTGCATGAAACTCGATCTTGTTTCTGTAGTACGTTGGAAGGTAGCCTAGAAACTGCTGGATTTTTACCTTTTCATCTTTCACGTATGGTACGTAGTGTAACAGTTCTAAGAATCTGTTAATGAGTGCATCCATAGTGAGAGAGTTTAGTTGCAGCTCGTGAAATTCTTTAATCTTTCTGTCGAAAAACCATTCTAACATGTATTTTTCTTTAAAAAGTGTCCTAAAATCCTTCCAACCTACTTCCGCTCTTTTAATATCTTCGGTGTGTTTTAAATCTTGCCACCACCTTGCAGCCTTACCATTTAAATTGTAAATGGCCAAGCAAGCTTTCATATGGTTGGTATAGTGCGTACTTAGAAATACTTGTTCATTCGTAGTAGCCATTCTTCGGCTTTTTCTCTTGAATCGAGGTCTCCTTCAAAGGTTGGGGCCTTAATCTTTTTTAATTCTCCTTGAAGGTTGTCCTCCTTATACTTTCTCTTGTGAGGGAAGGGAACATAGGAATCAGAAGAATATTCAGAGTCCTCATCAAGGGAGATAGAAGAATTCAATTGTTCGGAGGATTCCTCAGGTTTTCTAAAATCTGGGCTATAGCTTCTCTTTCTGCAGTGATGTTTAGGTACTTTCTTAGTTGTTGAATGGGTAGTTTTCTTATGGCTCTTCTTCCCAGTTAGCATTTGTAATATGGCCTCGTTAACCTCATGTTGTTCTCTTCTTTCATTGAGATCATCATGTTTGAAATTTCAAAATTCAGCCTGCAGATTCTATACTGTCTTCAGCAAATCGGAGGTTTTGTCAGCCCCATCACTGTCATTTAGTTCTACTACTATTTCCTGTTCCCTGGGGATTGAATTTAAGTTACCATGTTGAATGTCCTCTCTTTCGGCATTCATGATGTGTGATGTTTCCTGAACAATGATCCAACATGTAGCACACAAGATTTTAGTTAGTTTTGCAACGGTGGGCTCATAGGCCTTGCGTTTCCGAACCGGAGCTTTGATACCACTTGTAATAACCCAAAAATCAGAAAAAAAAAAAAAAAAAATAGTAGGGTCCTTAATCTACTTAACTTAAGGTTTAAATAGCCAATAACCTCGTGGTTGAAGAAATAAATCTAACAAGGGAAAAATTATGAACCATGAAGCTCCTTAGTGTTCTTATTATACTTGTGCTAAAATGTGTGTTTGGTTGTTTGTGTTGTTTATGCCTTCATGAAAGATCCTTACTCGTTGTTTACCTAAGAGAGTACTTTACTTCCTATCTATTTTGAATGGATAAACTTACCACAAAATTTTCCCATGCCTGCAATGTTTCTAAACAAGTTAGGGGAGGGGAGGTACCTCGACTCCCTAGATCTTACTTAGCTCAACGAGCTAAAACATGTGAATTGGTTTCTTATGCAGGTGGACTTATAATACTACTTTGTGATAAGAGATAACCAAGGTGTAATTTATAAACCCTAAACCCCTTCCCCTTTACTCCAACTAAATTGAGAAATATATCAACGCGATAAAATGCATGCAATAAATATCGACGTGACTTGACGTCGGTAGATGGCGCATTCAAAGCTCCCATGTGAAGGTCTAGGTGGTGGAGTTCCACGTGCAGGCATGGGAAATAGGACCCTTGGTTCAAACCTTCACACGCCTTTCGGTTGTGTATTGTTTGGAGTCGTGTTTTTGGGAGAGCACCATGAGTTTCCTTCGTTGACGAGGGTGTTCTGGTCCTACTACCTGGTTGAGCATTGCTCCTGTACAAAGATTTCCCACCAAATCATTATGCCCCAGGTAACGTTGATAACTCCTCTACGTGAATATCAAAATATACAATAATTTTCCCATTCTTTAATCTAATGTAGTAATCGGTTGTATGTTTTTGCTTTGTTATGGTTGTGATAGGAAAACTCATCGCAACAAAATTGGGAAAAGTACTCCTGGAGGTGGTGTCCGTCTTCTATTTGGACCCTGGTAAGGTCTAGGGTCTCGAAGCACCTCCTCGTTTGCTTTAGCTATCATAACGAAATGCTTAGAAAGGGAAAACGTTAGTTTTCCTTTGAAATGGGTTGGGAGACTCAAGATGTAGCCCACACCGAGCTGCCCACTCGCCGGTGTCTTCTGTTTTCTTTTGATGGCTAACTACAAGATCTGGAAAGAAAATGACAGTCCCAATACTTTTGTGAAATACTTCTAAATCCTTGAAGGTTTAAGGCTTCGTTGGACACGTTTCGATGTTTGAAGGGTTTACTTCATTTTGATGTAGTTACATTTATGCGAACTGTTGATGCCATAATTTTTAAGTGGCCTTAATCAGGATTTTATATAGAGGCTTAAATGCTTACTTTATTTGCTTCCTCTGTCCATAAAAGGAAATGGGTTTTGAAGGCTAAGTTTGCCTACTATAGACGGATGAAGAAAAAGAATGGTATAGGAAGATAATTTATAAGTTTAATGTGTTTGCTAATGTATTACTGTTGTTGTAAATTTGTACTATCGCTTCCCTGTCAAATGGTTGTTTAATGAGCAATTTAGTGTAAGAGAAAAAGAAAGAGTGCTTTTAAAACCCTTATCGTGGATGTTGGAAAGTTTTGTTTGTTTACATGTCAAAAGGGTTGAGACAAATGATGATAACTGTTTGTATGGTTTAGAAAGAAGGTCATTTAACTTCTAAAATAAAAGTAACTATGGCCATGGTAGCTTTCTTGCTTTCTACTTAGGGTTTCGATATCTATAAAATGTCGGAAAAGAATAAACAAATAGGAAGGTGATTTTAGACAGAGATCAAAACTCAAAACCCTAGTTAAAGTCTCATATCTCGATTTTTTTTTCATCCTTCCTATTGTTACTAGTTACAAGGCAATCGTATGGCCCTATAGTAAAACAAATCGGGCTTCTGTTCATGATTCCTGGTATCACTTACTTGTGAAAAATGTATGGTTTCTGTCCTTGGGTTTAAATGAAGAATTTTCAATGTTTTTGCAAAAAGGTTTACCTATAATTTTATATGATATTTTCACCTGTTTGACTCAGCAGATCTACTTAATGATTGGTTATTTAGCCTATAAATATAAGGGAAAAAGATCTAATGTTTAAACAGTAATTATTTAAACCCAAGCATAGTTTAGGGCCTAGTGTCCGGAAATCTCAACGATTTCTCTCTTTGCATAAGGGTAGGGAGGATTTCTCCAATAAATAATAATGAGATTTCAGCTTCAATTTTGTTGCGATTTGGAGATAATCCTAAGGTAAAAACAGTCATATAAATTATTAAATTACAATACTGAATGCTGTGGACAAGAAAGAAGAATGAAATACATTTCTAAGAATTTATCTTAAACAAATTTAGATTTATCAGTTAGAAACAAAATTAGAAAATAAGCCCCGTGCTATCATAGCAAAATAGTATGAGCAGAAAATTAATATCTATACATTTCTCAAATCTAGATTCATCAAAAATTTAATGATATAAACAAACGTAAAAGTCCTACCCTATCCTTACACAACTTGCATTGTTTAGCACAAGATTTGTACCATAATTTCAGATCAAAAACTATAATAGACTTAAGATCATGGATCTGCATACTTTTTAACATTTTAGATTAGGGTAACGAGATCTATCCAATCGATTTTCAATCTGTATGGTAGTAAGTAGATCTCCATTAATAAGATCCGACCTATCATAAGCATGGGGTCATTTAACACAACAACAACAGATCTACAACTGATCAGTTCAGAAAATTATCCGTAGCATAAAGAAAAGGGTAATAGATGCATAATTAAGAAGAAACAACAGAAACTCTAAAATAGAAATACTTATCAATATTTTAATGCATACTAATTGATTGAGGAACTTCCACGTTCCTCCCAACTTTAGACCGCGATCTGTTCTTGGATCGTTCCACCGGTCACCCACGAGCCAAGATGAGCATAACAAGAATCTAGGCAGACCTGGGTTGGTTTTCTATTTACGACAAGAGAGTGTCCACAAGGTTCGTTTACCAGCGTACTTGGTGTGAGTCCATCTGTATGACAATTCCCATATAGTAATAATAGTATAGTCCTCCCAGGATAGTCCCATTGGACACACCAGGTTTCAGTACCTTGGTGTTTGAGCGCTTAGACTCATGATTGGACCCTCTTCAATGTACTTGGAACAACATGCCTAGCAACATTTTCCTTCTCTGTTATTTATAATTTTTGGGGCAAGGCTGCTAGGTATTTGGATTTGAAAACACTCAGTTCTCTAACTGACACCTAGCAAATTCAGTTATTAATTTTTAATTAATAAATATTTATTTTAACCCTCACACTTCATTTTAAATCTTTAACTTTAATAAATTAGACTTTTACTCTCCTATTGGATGGTTAGGACTTTACTTGGGGGGCTAAAGACCTGTCTAGATTCTTGCATGCTCAGTTTCTCTTTGAGTTGTTGCCCCAGTCAGTTCGAAAGAATAAAATAGTAATAAGTCATCATTTTAAAATGATCTTTAGTTGACTTGATGCTCCAGAGCCTCTAGCTCAACATCAGTTATTTAGTTCGAGTCGAAGTGCTCCAGAGCTCCTTGGCTCAACACTCACTCAACTATTAGTGTCTTCCGAGCCCCTTGGCTCATGCGCGTATTGTGCCTTGTCAAATTTATTACAACGTAAAAATAAAATAATATTCAAATAATAGAGTATTCTTGTCTCGGGATGTTACAACTAGCCATGACTTTTCAAACTTGTGCTTTTTCATCTAACACATAACTACTAATTTAGGAGATCTATAACTCCAGGTAGAACCTGAATCAATCAAAATAGAGATGGATTTTTCAAAAATGTTACATTCAACTTCTATCATAGAAGGTTGATAGTATGCTTGATGGTTATCCAATGCTCTGTTTATCTTTGGAATATTTCGAGCGACTTCTCCAACTATGGAACCTCCTTTACCATGTTAATGCTTTTACCATCCCTGTTATGAGGACAATCTCAATAGAAGTGACTTTTCCCACAACCCCACCATTTCAAGGCCCTCTTTTGACTTCTTCGTTTTCTTATTAACAAAATTATCCTTCAACTTGAATTTGGTTGGTTGTCTTTTATCATTAAAAGTGTTCTTTTGGTAACTATTGTGTTTATTAAAAGGCTTAAAATCTCTTCTTTTAAAATCATAGATTTTTGTTTTCTTAAAATTCTTTGGGTTTTCATGTTTATTCTTAGTTTGATCATAGGCCAATTTAGATTTTCTCATTGCTTCATAAAGTATCTTTGGATTATCAAATTCTAGTCTACCATTTGTAAAAACTTGGTAAATAGCTTAATAATATTTGGATTTTGGATTTTCTTTTGTAAGGTAGGGTACATACCTTAGTAATGATATAAACTTGGTACATAAGTCATGCATTGACATATGACCCAATCTTAATTCATAAAATTCTTTGTTTTGCCTTTCATAATAATATTCCAAAAGATATTCTTTATTAAATGATTTCTTAAACCATTTCCAACTTACTTTCCATTCATTAGTACCTTTATCCTTCTTTAAATCTTTCCACCAAATTTCATGGGGGGTTCACTAGAAAGGAAATATCATACCACGTCCATTCATATTAGGGGTTTGAATACTCTTAAAAACCTAAAAAATATATTGCCCTGTATTAAGGGGTCAAGGGGGGATTTTTAATTTGACATAGTAATATAAATATTGGGGGTTATTTTATTTGGGATGACTGAGGAATAACCTCCAAGTCGTGGGATGGATTCATACCTCCAAATAATGGGCTCAATTCATACCCACCTAAAACTTAAGGACCCTCAATTTTTATTTGATATTGCTTATGATCCTAAGGTTTGCATAAATCTAATAAAAGTGTACCAATGATAATATCGATGGAAGTCTCTTTGGATTAATAGCGTTGAGCAATCCTCATTTAATAGTTTATTTATGCTTGGTTTGAATTTATGTTATATTGTTTTTCATCTTTAAAATAAGAGATGTAGCTAATTGGGAGTTTCAGAGTTGAACAATTGTATTGTATTTTAGCTAATTGGGAGTTCTGGAATTGAACAATTGTATTGTATTTTAGCTAATTGGGAGTTTTGAAATAAAAGATCTAACTCTTCATTTTTTAGGTTGGATTTTAGGTGGGTATTGAGATTAAATCAAACCTTGCTCCATGAAAACCAATAAAAGTGAGATCAATCTTTATTGGCTCACTAGAACCAAGAAAAGCTAGATCAATATTTCTTAACTAATTATTTCTTTCAACTTTGTGCATTATTCTTTAAAATTTTCACATTTTCAGTTATGAATAGTTGTTAGATTGAGTTATATTTGGCACATTCATAATTGTAATTTCAATTCTTATATGCAAGACACCTGTCTTAATATTGTATTGGAATTGACATGGACATAGGTGAAAATCTAAATCCTTATTTACATACCCTATGTGTTATTGTTACCATGAAATGGTATCATATAAGTTTCACCACATGTGTATCTTTATAACTATTGCATGATTAAAACCTAACAATGGATATTTTTCCCTTTTCTATAATGATAAAACAAAACTAGATATAACCCAAGAAAAGGTAACTAAATGTTGTTAATTCCCTTGATTGCAAGAATAAATGTAGAGGAAGTGGAGGAATTTCATTGCATCTTTTGAATGACCCAAATCCAAGCTATGCACATGATCATATAGTGTTATTGGAAAGTAAGAGGAATTTTTCTATGTTCATTTGGGTTCAAATATCAATGACGTTTGTTTTCATAGGAAGTTATGGGAGTCCATCCACGAAAGGGTTTCAATTTTCCATTTTATGGAGGTTAATTTATTAAAATTATAGAAAACATGAGCTCTCTATTCTTATACTTATATTTACATGATATAAAAGTGGTAGATAGGTAGGTTGTGGTGTGAAACATCTGCAATTCTCATCTTTTTTAAGCATTGTACTAACTATTGGACCATCATCCTTTTACATTCTTTGTTATGTTGATCTCTTGATTGGGTTTCCTTTTTCCTTCCTTGGTACTATTTCAGTGGGTCTTCCACTATCCAATGCTACAAATTGATCAATCACCCCTGCAATCCTAGAGGGATCATTATTAGCATTGTACTATTATTTTATTTACCATCATGGTCACTTATACTAAGATGTCATAGGGATCCTGTTTGTTACAACTTGATAATATGATATCAAAGGGGTATTAAAAATGGGTTGATAAAAATGGATACATAGAATATCTGGTGAAACTAGGGGTTTTCTTAATTGAAAATGCATATTGGGAGGGGGGTTCAAAAATAAAATTTTAGGAGGAATTTTTCAATATTGAGTGAAATTAGGGATATTCTTTAATATTATGCGAACGATCGTGCTATGTAATAATTTCACTGAGTGGACCCCCCATGCCAAATTTTAGCTTTTCCAACTAGATTAAATATGGTCGTTTTTGCTTTCATTGATTTAGAGTAGCTATACATTGTAAAATACTTTTTCATTCCTAATAACCAAGTCTCAACTTCTTCTCTATTTTTGACTTCACCGTCAAATATGGGAGGCTTAATTTTCTTAAATTCACTAGTTATTTCATCCTTATACTTTTTCTTCTTCCCTCGTTTACATTTAGTGCTATTGCTGGAATCATTCAACTCACTATCAACAGAGCTATCATTAGAGGAAAAAGGTTAAGAAGAGGAATCAATTCTATTATAGATACGTTTATTTTTATTACATGCTTCACCAGTATCCTTAGATATATCTTAGTTAATATAAATAAAAGAGCTTCATTCAAATCTTATTGAGTTCTCACTACTCATTCACGCTTATTTTTAAAGGTTTGGAGTTCATCCTGTAAATTCCTTACTGTTTGTAAAATTTCATCTTGACTATTATTATTATTATGATTTTGTTCTTCCTCGTTCAGTTCTATACATATAGGTGGCGTAGGGGATCATCCTTCAACCATTTTATTGCAATTTTAATAACACAACTTTCTTCTAGACAAATAAGAAGAAACAAAATAACACACATAGTCATGTTTTTTGATATTATAAATAGACTCCATGAGGTCAAGTGTTGTTACGTTTGCTCTGATACCACAATGTAACATACCCAAAAATCACAACAATAAAAAAAAATTCCTTCTTTCAATAATACAATCATCTTGTTGGAATATTTTATATTCCTTGGAAGGTAATAATGTCTTTGTATTATGTCGGAAGATATCCACAATCTTATGTAAAAGAGTAATACATTTATCTCATATTCAGTATGGTAAAATATACTCTTGATATTCATTATTATATAAAGAGATGTTATTATGGAGAATTATATTATCCCACATGTAATATGCGAGAGTAATTCCTCCTCATCTCTTAATATATAATAGAGTCAAGGGATAGTCACATCAATAATCATGAAACATACTTTCACAGATATTGCTATATTGTATTTGGGTTAGTGGCATTGCTCTCTATCATAAATAGGTTCCATGTATATTATACTTGTATAGAAATCATAACTGCTATCAATTCAAGTACCTTCGGCAACCAACCCACCGTTTTCCAACAAGGATAAATCGAATAAAGTTTTCTAGGCGTCAATTTTGCATAAACAACTCGACCTACTGCATTAACTGGATAAACATTTGTGCATAAACATTTTGATCCATCTATCAGATCGATGCTAGAAAAGAACTATACTAACATTAAATCTTGCATTTAAGTGTTTGAACTACCATAATGAAAGCAACAGGTTCAGACCGTCGATCGCATCAGATCAACGCTAGGAGGAGGCTATGATGGATTCGCAAAAAAAAAATATCTGTTAATTTTCTTGTATTATGGGTCACTTGGTTACCACCGGATGTTACAGGATCCCCCAACCATAAACAGACATACAAAATCTAAGAAGGAAGATTTACTATTTATTTGCGTGATAAGAGGCAGGATATATAGGATCCATAGAGTTGTATTTACACAGACCTTGTATATCATAGTCCATTTATTTCCTTTATAGCGTTTTAATATTTAAAATTTCTTTACCAATAAGATCAACCCTGTAAGGTAGATCGATATAAATTTTAACTGAATCTAAATAAATACCCAATTAAATCTGGTTAAATTTATATGTCAAGCTTCTCCTCCCTTTAATCATATCATGGATTGATATTTTGTTGTGAAGACGATGGCATTTATCCTATATAAATCCAATTATATAGTCTTGCGACCTCTGGTATACCTATGTAAAAGGATTATGATCGTAAATTTTGTTCTTTAATAGTATTTCATAGATGAACTTTTTCAATAATATAAGCAAAATCAACCTACGATTTGTCTAGTACTTGGAACTACTTATATCGGGATTGATAAACACTTGAGGGGTTTTCTTGTTTGTATTATGATGCATCAATTTCGCAATGTGACTACTAGCCTTACGGGTTGCATCACCATTTAATTTAAAAAGGTTAACCACATTTACTTGACCAACTTCATACCCGAACCTGGACCATCACCATAGATCAATGAATTCAGCTAAAACTAGGTTTTGTTCCATCTCAATCAAATGTTAAGTTGATATCTTGATCCCTAAAATTGTGGATCTAGTCAGCTTCTGAGCTTTTGACTTGGATTTGATTGATATCAAATATTCTACTTTTTGTCTACTTGTTCATTGTCTTATGATGATGTTGTCCCCTTTTTCAATTAGTGGCTCCAAGTGTTTATTTTTATTAATGATAAAATAATATTTCTTGTTGATAATATTCACCCACATAAATGCGATTATTTTGTCTCATAGAATTTTATAACTCTTTTACAAAATAAATGTTGGAGAATATTTCTCAAATAAAAATACATAATCAAAACAAAAAATCTTGGGAGTAATACATCAAGTATCGCTTTTGGCCATATTGATCATAGATAGACCAGATTGACCACAACTAATAATATAAATATATCTAACATAAATATATCTATTAAATTTTGATTTTCTCTTTAAAAGGTTTTGGGGGGTGAAAATATTTTTTCCTCTTTTGAACTTCTTGTGTTTTGTTATTTCTCTCACCATTCCCATAGGTTTTACATTCGCAAACTCCTCTTTAAACTTTTGTTATTTCTCTCACCATTCCCATAGGTTTTACATTCGCAAACTCCTCTTTAAACTTTTGGCTAACTTTTTTGCTTGATTTTAACAAAGTATCGATAATCAACTTTCGGTGACGAGATGTATAGGAAATACATATCTATGTTGATATACATATTTAGGCTACTATAGTACTTTATGAAAAAGTATCATTTAGAGTATATAATACACAAGTTTGAGTGAAAAGTATGAAAGATAATGGTGAATATTAACATCATCTGGTGACACAATATTGTCCATCTTGTGTATTTACCATCGTAGTTTTCGATAGAGTAGAATACTTCTTTGATGAGAGTGACAAAAGATGCTTAAGTGGTTTTTGTCTTGCATGTTGTAAACTCCTTTCCCATGCCTCTCTGTGCCACCAATATTTGACATGAAGGATGGAATTAAGGAATGTGGAGGTGCTATTTTCATTGTTCGAATTTTTTTTAATAAATTAATAGCCATTTAAAATATTTAACCATTTATCTAAAGAATATGAAATACATAAAAATAATATTAATACATGAGAATGATCATTGTTTTTCCTATTTTGACTCTTGGTACTCTTGGTTTTCTTTTCACATAAATAAAGAGATAATAACATAATAACATTCCTCACACCAAGGATCAAGTTGACAACTATTTTTAAATAAGTTACTATCTTCTTCAATGTATTAAGAAGAACTATCCATCTTCACAACACTAGATATTGCATAAATAATTAAATCATAGCCATATGCGCGAACCACTTTATATGCTTTGCTTTAAGTGGAACTAACCTCTTAATTATATCCTTGTTTTTTAAACTTATACTGTGTTATTAAAATCTCTTAGATTTGGCATACACTAATGTTTTTAACATGTCATGCAATGTATATGGACTTGATAAAAAAAATATAAATAAGAAGTGAGAGATCATTAATGAGTCATGGCTGTATTAGAATAATTTGTCATATCATATATATATATATTTATATTTACACATTTTAATTTTGAATTTCATTTATAGGAATCAAATAAAAAATTGAAGAAAATTTTAGACTTCAAGAGATTTGCAAATTTATACTTGATAGAAAATTTCCCTTATATCACACAACGAGTTTTATTAAATTTTGTAGTTTTAATTAATTGAAATATATAACCTCTGTTTCAAAATTTATATTAATTTAGAATGAACATTATAATTATTTTTACTTAATATTTTATTATAAGAAAAACAACTAACTATAAAATACATAATATACTTAATTTACATTTAAGTTACAAGAAAACAAATAACTAATTACAAAGGTATATGAGAGGATCTCAAATAATTTACTTGAGAATAAAATGTAAAAACATTTGGAGTTCCCCGGCTCCTCCTGACCGTAGAAGAGGACAACCACACTTACTTTTCCAACTTCACCCTAGTTGGACCACCACCATAGACCAAAGAACTTAGCTAAGCCAATATGAAGGCATATAAAGATCTAAATATACACTTAACATCTAGCATTTAAATTATGAAGATGCCCAAAAGAAGATCTCAAAAAAGAAAAGAAAAGAAAAAAGAAAGATAAAATGTACAATACATTCTTAGAACAAAAGTATATATTTAATTTAAACTTTTTTTAAATGATTAAAATGAATTTTAATTTTTTCTAATTTGTTTGTTTGTTTATTTTAATTATATATTTTTATTAAATAAATCAAATTATAAAATAAAGACAAATTAAATTAAAAAATAAATACCTTATTTCAAATTTACATATAACTTTTTTTCAATTATTTTTAAATATTTTTAAACAAACAAATATTTATATTATATTTATATTCTTATATAAAATGTAAGTCTTTTTATATATCATCTAAGTTGTAAGTTTATATATATATATATATCATTACCTTTCGTGGAAAAGGTAATAGGGCTGAAAAATAATGGGACAAACAAGAATAAAGCATATATACTGTGAAATGATTCTTTTTTCTTTGAGGCTTTAGAGAATGGGGTTTAATTGGAACTCTTTACATGATTATGAATTTAAGCTCTACTCAGTGTATTGATAATGCACTATGGATACTTTTGAGATTGTATTAGCTAGTTGTTATTTTTTTGTTGATTTTGTAAACTAAACTACAGATCTACTCATCCAAATGAGTAGATGAATAATGTATCTTTGTTTTCATAATAAAACTATAATTTTTTTTCTGTGGATATATATATATATATATATATATATATATATATATATATATATATATATATATATATATAACAAAGTTTGTTATTTTTGTTGATTTTGTAAACTAAACTACAAATTTATTCATCCAATGAGTAGCTGAACAATGTATCTTTGTTTTCATAATAAAACTATAATTTTTTTTTGTGAAAAAAAAAAATATATATATATATATATATATATATATAACAAAGTTATACAATTAATTTTAGATTTAATTATCATAATTAATCTAAAACAATTATAAATTTAAAATTGATATTCATTGATTTAAAATAATATATAAAATGATGATAATGAAAATTATTAATGTTTATTAAATTTCATTTATAAAAAAATTTAAAACATTTATATATAATCTTTAATGCAACTTATTATTTTTAACGAAATATGAATAGATTTTATAGAGTTATATAATCAACATTATTAATATAATATTATATAGAATATACTAATCTTGTAGAAATATTGCATATTGAAAATAGTCAAACAAAAATATTTTTAAATAATTAAAAAATCATTAAAATATAGAATATATGTACATGAATGTTAAAAATAGAGAGATAGGAAGTTTGCATTTAAAGTTTTCCAGCAAGGTCAACTAGAATGGAATGGGACCCGTTCTATGCGTTTTAGTCTGAGCACGTTGGGATTGAAAAAGAAACATGGATCTTTGAAATCACTATCCAAGTTTCCAAAAGGATCCACAGTTTCTCCCTGAGAAAATTGCTTGATTCACGCATGGGCCTCTACTTTATTGAGATATATTATATACAGAGAAACTTAGACACAATCTCAGCTGTTTATATTGTCAGTTCGACCAACCCTTGGAAGATTGTTTGTTTCGCAGGTTACATAGAGGTCTCATACAGAAACGTCTTATCCAGAAACGTATTTATCCTTCTTACATGATATTTTTTTTTAATTATGGGAATAGCAACTTCTCAAAGGTATATCCAACTGTCAGTAAACTAGATATACTAGAAACTTGTTATCTCAGGGGAGAGAGTTTATCCCAGGGGTCACCTACCCTTTGAACCTTGTCACAAAGAACCAATAAGCAACCCTACCCCAGCCTGCTAATATCCCTCTCAGAGGATAGATAAGGGGAATAATTTGGTCCTCCATTTGGGCAGAGCATCACCATACCGTGTCGTTTCTGCTCTGAAGTGGGTCACAGCGATTTACGTTTGAAATTAGGTATAGACTCAAAGAAGTGAAGTGGGTCACGGCGATTTAGGTTTCAAATTGGATAGAGAGTTAAAGAAGTGAAGTGGGTCATGGCTGCTTGCCATGCGATGTCGGTAGGACAGAAATCTACCCAAATTTCTGTATAAGCATCTTCTTGCATCATAACAGTAACTGAGGACGATAGTAATCATGGACTGCAACGTTAAGAGATAGTAACTCCGGGGGACATTCATTGAACGCCGCCAGGTACTGTAACCTTCAACGCCCTCCTCCATACTCAAACTGAAAACGAAGCCCCTAGAACCGTAATCAATGGACGTTATATAATTACCCTCCTCCATATTCCCTTTGAAAGCGAAGCCCCCTGGAACCCTAATCAATAGGCGTTATATAATTACAGGAAGACTAGCGTCTGTAGTTGAGGCATAGAGCGAATACAGTAAAGAAAAGGGGCAATCCTATTTCTGTAAGACTCAATAAGTCAATCACATACTTTCATCTATTTATCTAGGGTTTCTGTAGATATTCTTGTAGCTGGAATCAGATGGCCGTGTCCAGGATTGTCTTAATCACGCTGCTATTTCTGGTTATTCTTGCAGTGCAATGCAATGGCAGAGCTGGGCTTTACAGCTACATGGAACATGCAAATGAATTTGCCACAACTGTAAAGAAGGCCATTGATATTGGTAACCATGGGCAAGTGATTGCAAGCAATCAAGATGCTGGTGGCCGTGGCAGTGGAGGTTTAGTGAGATCAAAGGGAAATGGGCTCACCGCCACTTTGCTTCCCAAGGAGTCTACTGTTCCGCCATCTGGCCCCTCCAAAGGCCACAATTGATCCTGTACTTAAGTTCTTAAAAATCGCATGATTAGACATATTTCTGGTCAAGAAAATCTCAAGTTGTCATCAGAGATGTTTTCAACAGTAGATAAGACATGCATAGGACTTGCATTCTGTATAGGACTTGCATTCTGTAGTTAACTAAAATGATATAGGTTATTACAGTTATATACAGAGATTCAGGTTACACACTTCTCGTGGTTATTCATATTGTAACAATCAGCTATCTAAACTTTTGAACATTAATGATCAAAATTGCTTTTGTTTGTAATAATTAGCAAACCATGTTGTTAATTTTCAGAACTGCCACTGCCACTGAGTTATGAATGATTGCAATAAAGCGCAAAACAGTGGTACATTGAACTGCACCATAAAAGTTAGATTGCAAAAAAGCGCAAAACAGTGTTACATTGAACTGCACCATAAAAGTTCGATTGCAATCTTTATGGAAGACATTGCACTTACATTTGAACCATATATAATTTCACAGCTCCCTCTTGCCTATGACAATTTGCAAATACAGTACATTTGAACCATTTATAATTTTCACAGTCCCCACTTAATTGTGAAAATTTGCAAATAAAGTACAGGACAATATTTGATTGATGTGCACACTAAAGGATTGATTGCAGTTTGTATGGAAACTTACAAAGATATAGTATGTAGTATTGTATATAGGTTGGGATTTGTATTTTTTAAGTTATATATATGTATGGAAATTTGGTTAAAGGTTGAAAAAAATTCTTGAAGTTGCAAATATAAGGTATTGAAATTGCAGATAGAGTAAAAGTATTTAAGAATATTAAATCTATTTATTTATTCAAAATTATAAATTCAACAATAAATTTGAAAAATTCTAAATCCTATAAAGTTTAACTACTTCTTGTCATATGATGTTAATCCAAAAAAACCCAAATTTTATATGACTTTGTTTTATATTCAAGATTTTGAAATTAACTTATTTTTAACATATTATCCTATAGATTGAATTTATTCAATAAATTTATAGTTTAATATTTTATTTCAATATTATATTAAACAATGTTTTTTATTTCTTTTTTATTTACTAAATCTTATTAGTTGGACACTTGAATACATATTTTACATAAGTACTTTTTTTTTTTTTTTTACTAGATATTTGGGTATCTAGTTTTTTCAATGAATTTTTTCATATATAATATTATGTTGGTCCCAATATATTATTCATAGGTGGGCTGGTGCAAGGTAATGATGCCCACTTATGACTAGTTAGTTGCAATGGCATGTTAGAAAAACATAAATTTGATCATTAAAATGAATTATTAGAGGTACCTACAAAATTTTTTAGAATTAGGTGTAAAAAATTGAAATGTGGAAAATCGGATCACCTTCCGGAATATATAACTTTTATTTATGAAAAAGTGGTATAACCACCCCAAAATGTCATTATTTTAATATTGGTAAGTTATTTTTCTCTAAAACATAATGCATATGTTCGTGTTGGCTAAAAGGACATGGTCGAGTGTTGGTCCACCATATCATGGTCTTAACATAATCAATGAACTTTTATTTTTAGATTGTAGGTATTCTTGTACTCTTGTGTGATTTGTTTTCCATTTTCGAAATATGTAAGCCAATCAAAAGTTATAGCCCAAATAAACGACCTATGTTTTTTACAAATTTGACATGAGTGCAGTTAAAAATGAATTAAAAATAGAAAACAATAACACATCTATTCAAAAAATATATAGTTAGAATCTGCACACGGTGCTCGAAAAGTGTGTGCAATTTCATTAGTAGTGCACAAGTGGAGCATATGTGGAACTAAGTGTGAAAAACATGAAGTTAGAGAATTTGGTGTGTTTTGCCATAACTAAGATCGAGCCTCATGGTTTGGCCATCTGAAGCTAGTATCAAACCTGCAAGGGCACCAATTTTTTTTAACCTAAACATGCGTGCGTGCAAATGGGCACGCGTACTAGTGTGCACGCGTAGATGCGCGCATGCGTAGATGTGCGTGCAAACGTTTTTAGAATTAGGTGTAAAAAGTTGAAATGTAGAAAATCGGATCACCTTCCGGAATATATAACTTTAATTTTATGGAAAAGTGATATAACCACCCCAAAATGTCATTATTTTAATATTGGTATGTTATTTTTTCTCTAAAACATAATGCATATGTTCGCGTTGGTCCACTGGTTTGTTATGTAAATTGTCAAATTATGAGGAAAAAAATATGAAGAGGCCTAGGCAACAAAGGCATCTTGTGCAGAGCCATTTTTCCAAAATTTTAAAATTTAATTTTATATTTTTTTTGAATTACGAAAGTTAATGAAACCCTAAAACGACATGGTCGAGCGCTTGTCCACCATATCACAGTCTCAACATAATCAATCAACTTTCTTTTAGCTTGTAGGTATTCTTGTACTCTTGTGCATTTTCTTTTCCATTTTCGAAATATGTAAGCCAATCAAAAGTTACAGCCCAAATAAACGACCTATGTTTTTTACAAATTTGATATGAGCGCAGTTAAAAATGAATTAAAAATAGAAAACAATAACACATCTATTCAAAAATATATAGTTAGAATCTGCACACAGAGCTCGACAAGTGTGTGCAATTTCATTAGTAGTGCACAAGTGGAGCACATGTGGAACTAAGCGTGAAAAACATGAAGTTAGAGAATTTGGTTTGTTCTACCACAACTCAGATCGAGCCTCATGGTTTGGAAAGCTGAAGCTAGTATCAAACCTGCAAGGGCACCATTTTTTTTTAATCTAAACACACATGCATGCATGAGTAGATGTGGGCACGCGTTGTTGCGCGCACATGTTCATTTGTACAGCTTCATATTTTTTTATATCTCTCCCTAAGCCCCCCCTCCCTCTCTATAACCCCACCCCCCCTTCTCTTTCGCTCTGCCCAATCCCTCCTCCTTCCCTCACCCCTCTCTTCTCTCCTTAACCACAAGGGTTAGGGGATTTCGTCATCCATTTCCATGAATAACACCTAAAGCCATGACATAGGATTTTGTGAGGCTAGCCTTGATTCCAAGTATGAATATGGGTGTCGCCATTCTAATGTATTAGATTCCAATTATAGGTGTTTGGGACCTATACATGGTTGAGGGATGGAACCTTGGCTTTAAACCCTAAAATAAGACTGTAATCATCCAAGTTCAAAAACAATGCCTTAGTCCACTACACACAACCTCTCAAGCATATCCTCCATTATGAGTAGTGATACTAATGATAATAGGAATGTAACCCCTATAACCATTGACATCTAACCCTTATCACCAATATACCCTATAACCCCTAATCATTATAATCCCTATCTAGTAACCCTGATGACCCAAAAATACTATAATATGTATATATTATTAGACAAAATCACTAACATGCATTATTCTCTTGTACATATAAATCGCCATACTTATAACCATAAATCCATGACCCGTATATCTTAATTCCCAAACCCTTGACCATTAGTCCCTATCCATTGCAATCCCTATTCCCTAGTACAACTAACCATTATAATTCTAGGCCCACTATAATCCTAAACTAGTATAGCCCCTAAAACTCCTAAATCCTAACACATAATGATATATCCCCCATTCCATAACACTTAAATATCCCTTAACCCCTATAAGACTAACCACATAATCTTAACCTCTAAAGTGTCTAGCTGAATAAAAATTAACTCTTAACCCTTATAACCTCTAATTATCATCAACCCTAAACTCTATCATCAAACACCCAACCCTTAAAACTTATAACCCATAATCAGTTTAAAGAGATAGCTAGAGAGAGAGAGGCTATGGGTTTAGTGATATAGAGATTGGGGGTTAGGGGTTTATAGAGAAAGAGAGAGAGAGAGAGAGAGAGATGGATTGGGGGTTAGGGGATTAAAGAAAGAGAGCGAGAGGGAAATAAATTGGTGGTTATGGGTTTCAGGAGAAACATTAAGAGATTTGTGGTTAAGTGTTTAGAGAGAGAAAACGCGGGTTAGGCGTTCAGAGAGAGAAAGAGAGATTGGAGGTTAGAGGTTTATAGAGAGAGAGAGAGAGAGAGAGAGAGAGGTATTGGGGGTTACATGTTTAGAGAGAGAGAGAGAGAATGGAGGTTATGGGTGTAGAGAAAAAGAGGGAGAGAAAGGGAGAGATTGGTGGTTAGGAGCTTAGAGAGAGAGAGATATTGGAGCTTTGTGCTTTAGAGGGAGGGAGAGAGAAATTAGTGGTTAGTGTTGGAGTATTAAAAAAACCCACATATACCATTTTAGACTTGGCATATAATTAATTAATCATTTATGATTAATTTCCTAAGTTTTGACTAGGTAAATAGGGCTAGTTTTGTCTTTTAGTGGACCACATGCTATCCTCATTCACCAAAACGAATTTGGATAGATTTTGGATAAGATTTCCTTTGATTCTGTTTGATTTTATTCTATTCTTGAATTAGGAAGATAGTTTCATGATTTAGACAGCTTTATCCTATTTTTTCTACTTTAGTAATCCTTTTCTTTATGTGCCTTTCCAACTTGCCTCTAAGGAATTCTATTTTCTCCATGGAAGATGTATTATATATTGCAATCATATTGATGAATAAGATACAAAGTGATTTCCACAAATTATCTTCTTTATTCTTCTTCTCTCATTCTTAGAAATATTCAATGTGAAGCTATCTTATTGAATCTAGATCTAAGCTATTGAAAATTTCACAGCTAGGTGTTTAGAGAGTGTGTGAGAGAGAGAGGGAGAGAGAGATAGAGAGAGACTAGAGGTTAGAATTTTCGAGAGGGATAAAGTGAGAGATTTGTGGTTTGAGGTCTAGAGAGAGAGAGAGAGAGAGAGTGAGAGATTGGAGGATAAAGGTTTAGAGAGAGAGAATGAGAGAGATTGAAAGTTAGGGGTTTAGAGAGAGAGATAGAAAAAGAGAGATTAGTGGTTGGGGGTTTAAAGAGAGAGAGACTGGAGAGTAGGTGTTTAGAGAGAGAGATATTGGTGGTTAGGGGTTTAGAGAAAGAGATGTTGGGGCTTAGTGGTTTAGAGAGAGGGAGGGAGTGAGAGGGAGAGAAATATTCTAGGTTAGGGGTTTATAGAGAGAGATTGGTCGTTTATATATATATAGAGAGAGAGAAAGAGATAGAGATTGAGTGTTACGGTTATAGAGAGAGATTGTGGGTTAATGGTTTAGAGAGAGGGAGAGAGGGAGATAGAATGATGGTTATGGTTTTAGGTAGAAAGAGAGAGATATTGGGATTAAGGTTTTAGAGAGAGAGAGAATGGGTTAGGGGTTTATAGTGAGAGAATAGACATTAGGGGTTTAGAGAAAGAGATAGAAAGAGTGAGATTGGGGGATTTGGGCTTAGAGAGAGAGAGACAGAGACTAGAGGTTAGGGGTTTAGAGAAAGAGATAGATTGATGGTAAGGGGTTTAGAGAGAGAAGATATTGGTGCTTAATTGTTTAGAGAGAGAGAGAGATTGGTGGTTAGAAATTTAGAGAGAGAGAGAGAGAGACTAGATATTAGGATTTTAGAGGGAGAGAGAGAAAGTAAGAGATTGGTGGTTAGGTCTCTATCGAGAGAGAGACGGAATGGGTTTTAGGATTTTGAGAGAGAGAGAGAGAGAGAGAGATTGGAAGTTAGGGGTTAAGGGTTTAGGGAGGGAGAGTGAGAGAAAAAGAGAGAGTGAGATTAGGGGTTTAGAGATAGAGAGATAGATATTGGAGAGATTGGAGGTTGGGAGTTTAGAGAGAGAGTAAGATATTGGTGGTTAGTGGTCTAGAGAGAGATATGTTGGGGTTTGAGGTTTAGAGAGAGAGAGAGAGAGTGGGTTTTAGGTGCTTAGAGTGAAAAAGGGAAAGAAATTGGCTGTTACGGTTTTAGGGAGAACAAAAAAATAGATTGTTGGTTAAGCATATAGAGAGAGAAAGTGTGAGTTGGGAATTTGGAGAGAGAGAGAGAGATTAGACATTAGAGGTTTAGAGAGAGAGAAAGAGAATTAGAAGAATTCAGGGTTATAGATTTAGACAGAGAGAGAGAATGGAGATAGAGGGAGAGAAAGAGAGAGATTGGTGGTCCAAGGTTTCACGATAGAGAGAGAGATATTGGAGCTTAGTGGATTAGAGAGGGAGATAGAAACTAGTGGCTAGGTGTTGAGAGAGAGAGAGAGAGAGAGACTAGAGGTTAGGGTTCTAGAGAGAGACAAAGTGAGAGATTGGTGGTTAGAAGTCTAGAGAGGGAGAGATATTGGGGGGTAGATGGTTAGAGAGAGAGAGAGAGAGAGATTGAGGGTTAGGTGTATAGAGAGAGAGGGGGACATATTGGGGGTTAGGTGTAGAGAGAGAGAGAGAGAGAGATTGAAATTTAGGGGTTTAAGGAGAGAGAGATTGGAGGTTAGGGGATTACAGAGGGAGAGAGAGAGATTGGTGGTTAAGGGTTTAAAGAGAAAAATTTATTGGAGATTAGTGATTCAAATAGAGAGAGAGAGAGACAGAGACAGAGAGAGATAGATGTTGGGGGTTACAGGTTTATATAGAGAGAGATTGGGGGCTAGGGAATTAGAGAGAGAGAGACAAATTGGGGTTTAGGGTTTAGATAGAGAGAGAGAGATTGGTGGTGAGGGGAATAGAAAGAGAGAGAGAGATATTGTGGTTTAATGGTTTAGAAAGAGATATAAAGGGAGATAAAATGGTGGTTAGGGGCTTACGGAGGAAGAGATTGATATTGGGAGATAATGGGTTAGAGAGAGAGAGAGAGAGTCATGGATTGGAATTTCGGGGTTTATAGGGACATATAGAAAGAGAGATATTAGGCGTTAAAGGTTAGAGAGAGAGAGAGAGATATTGGAGGTTAGGGGATGAGAGAGAGAGAGATTAGAGCATATGGGTTTGGAGAGAGAGATATTGGTGGTAAGGGGTTCAGAGAGAGAGAAATATTGGGGCTCAGGGGTTTAGATAGTGTTGGCATGGGGTTAGTTCATAGAAGTTTTGGTACAATTAGCAACAAGGAAGACAAGTGGACTGCGACAAAGTTGACAATGACAAAGGTAAAGGGTGATCGTGGAGCGGAGAAAAGCAGTTAAAGAGGAGCAAAGCGGTTCAAGCAGAGCAAAGCAATTAAAACAAAGTAGGAGTTAGTTAGACTAAGTGGTTAAAATATGTCCACTTTGAGAAGTGGACCAATTTTGTAATGTCCACTGAGCCTATAAATATGAGTTGCATTGTAAGCCTTTGGACATCTCTTATCTTATCTTTGATCTTGTATCTTATTCGATGATGGGATCGCATCTTTGTACTTTGATCTATGTTATTGAGGATTGGTTTTTTGGATATGTGTCTCTGTCGATTCTATGATTTGTAAGATGGATTTGATGTATGAAATATGATTTTAGTGAGAATGAATGTTTCGACCATGACTTTGTCTCTCTTGTGTTATGTTGCCGTACGATTACTTGTGTTATGTCGTTGTTATAATTAGATATTTTATGTCACGGTTATGATATGTATTGCAGATCTATTGAATATGTTTCTATGATGTGTTACTGCACATATATGATTAATTTTTCTCTGTATGCGATGATGGTGTTATGATGTGATTGCTAACTATGTCGATATATTAGTTATGTTGTGATTAACTGTGAATGATGCATGTCCTCTTATACCTACAGAAGCTTTGGTTCCTGCATTCCCCTTAGGTGCCTCGGGTGAGACCTCACTCGCTTTACGAGTGTTGCTAGAAGGGATAAACCATTTCTAGGTCGGTATTTATGGGATTTTGTGTCGAGCTTTGTTGACAATGTGTGAAGTGAACCCCTGTCAACAGATCTATGTCAACAAATGGTTCCATTGCGGGTCCCTAGTGCAAAAAGAGAGGACATGTTGTGGCATCTAACAAAGCCGAAGATCGAGGAGTGGTTCAACAAAAATACACGAGAGTTTGTTGAGGAAGAAAATCAGAACCCTGGATGGTCGACAGAACAATGTTTGTAGAAGTACATCTACGTTGATATCCACGAGGTATTATTTTGTGAGTTTCCTATACTATTGTATGAATGGTTGGCTAACCTAACTTATCAGAAGAAGAATTTCCAAGGAGGAAAGCTAGAGCATTGGACCTTAGAACTGATCCATCAATTGAGTCATGTTAACAATAAAGCTTCATGTAAGAATTTGCAAGAGATCTAGTAGCTGTAGCAACTCATAATCAAACTATCAAGTATGTTGCAAAGAAGAAGATAAGGAGACACTCAATGATCACTCATAAGCAAAGAATAATAGACAATAACTCAGTATCATACAATGAATAAGAATGTAAGTGAATGAATACAATAGAACTGCAAGGTGCATAATATAGGATTCGAATAGGCAAAGTAGGGCATTCAAATTCCTAACTCGGAGGTCTAGCTTGGATAATAGTGGAGTCATCATCTAGTTAGTAGTATCAGTCATAAATGGTAAAGGTCAGTCAAGTGTGTCTAACTTAGTCTAACAGAACTGTTAACACCTAAAAAATGCTCACTAGCTCATTCCCTTACTCACATGACCCATTTGTCCACTTTTCCACCATCTGAGCCTCTGAAACCAACAAAAGGTCACCAAAAGACCTTAGTACACCCCTTTTTCCATTAAAAAATATTATTTTTCCAAGAAAATCATAAAAAACCCTAAAAAAGGGTCCAAATTCCCAAAAATATTAAAAAGGGAATTAAAATATTATTTTTATTCAAAAAAGGAAAAAGGAGGGAAAAGTACCTAAACCATGTTGGTCAATACCATTTGGTTTCCACAAAACCACAAATGGTATTTCCCACCACCAAAACCTATAAAAAGGTGGTAGGGGCTCCTCATTTCCCATCCATCCATTATCTCATCCTTATGCTGCAAAGGGCTTTTAAGGTGCCCTTGGACGTGCCCCTGAACTCATCACTTTAGGAGCCTTCTGCAGTAAGCAAGAGATTGAGGAATGCACTAACCTCTTCAGAGAGTTATGTGATGTCTTTGCCTGGTCCTATACCGAAGTGCCCAGTCTTGACCCCGCCATCAAAGAGCACCACCTTGACAACTCTGAGTCAAGGGGCATAATAGATTCCCTCGACCCTGGGATAGGGGGCATGATCAATCATTTTGAACCTTCCCTATCACATCTATCTCAGCACGTCAATGAACCCATTGTTCAAACCCACACATATGTGATCCATAATCACAACCCCCATGCACATAGCATGGGGGCAAGTCATTAACCCTGCTCACTTTTTCACATTTGTGATCTCAACCATTTTTTAGGTCACGTGTCACTTGTACATTGGATTTGATACGCATAGTTCTTTCCTTTGACCATTCCGGAGTCCTTATGACCTCCGTTTTTCGCACCATTTGCACCGTCGGATTCATATTTCCGTGCCTGTGACGATGCTTGAGATCATTTCTCGCTCTCACTAGGACCAATATCAACATTGTGTCCAGACACCACTAGTCGCCTTGATTTGCGTGCCACATCGGCCGTTCTCCGTTTTTCACATGTTTTATATCATCGGATTCATTTTTCCGAGCTGGTGATGATGCTTGAGATCATTTCTCGCTCTCACCCCCATATTTTCTGGGCCTTTTTCAAAATGCCCCCGTCACCTCGGTTTGCATGCCACATCGGCCGTTACCCATTTTTGACATCCTTTATATCGCCGGATTCATTTTTCCGAGCTCGTGATGATGCTTGAGATCATTTCTCGCTCTCACTTGGTACAATTTCCACATTGTGTCCTGACACCTTGCTACCTCGGTTTGCGTGCCACATCGGCCGCTATCGGATTGTTCCACATTTTTACATGAGCCATTCACTCCTGTCATACTGCAAATGTTTCGTTATTTTGCCACCATTTCATCTACCCCGCAAGGAGGCCCACCAGTGTTCCCCGCTACCCTCGTTCTTGGTCATCATTCCTGATCCTTGATTGAACACTTCCTCCTTGCCTGGCCATTTCTTTTGTTCGGTATAATTTTATCCCTTTTTCGGGCCGGACAATTCCTTTACGAAAAAGGCACTTAGGGAGTTTCCGTTAAGCTCTTTTCTGACTCCTAAAAGAATGAAAAGATCGCCGAGCAATCTTGCTTCCTTTCATGCTCGTTAAAGTACCTGAAAGGGCGTCTATCTGGTATAAGTTTAACCCTTTTCCGGACCTGGTAGACTAATTACGAAAAAGGAATACTCTAGCCACACCGGCTAGAAGAGTTCTTCATTGCATCCTTTTATGCTTCTTTGGGCCTTGGAGACTAAATCTATGAAAAAGCAACCCCCTGGAGTCTTCTTATCTGCTTTCAGACTCTCTAAAATTGAAAGCAACCATGAGCATGAACTGTCCTGGGCTCGTAAAATCCACACGACAGTACCATTCCATCACTTCAGAGTTTTCTTATCGCTTTCAGACTCCTTAAAATTGAAAGCCACCACGAGCATGAACTGTCCTGGGCTCGTAAAATCCACACGACAGTATCATTTTATCCACTCACTTCTTCTAGTTCCTCAACCCATGAAGAAGTATCCTCCCGTGCCTCATGGCACTGTGATCGATCATCTTGGCAGCACCCTCAATCAGGTCGCCTTTGTTCAGAGTATTCTGCAGTCTCCTGCCATTGTACACCAACTTGAGTCTCCCTCAGCCAGTTATCCTCCCAGATCCATTACAGCTATGATCCCTTTCCCCTCAGTCAGTTTCATATGCTGCCAGATCATTCCCATTATCATACTCTGAACAAAGGAAGTTTGAGTCCACCTACTCTACTTGCCCAGTTTTCCCCCCACAGTTTGGTCAGTCCTGCCATCAGTACTATTCCATTTTGGTTCTGAACCTCGCGCTCCTGTCAAGGAAACATCATTGCCTTGATAGTTGCAGGTCTCCCTCTGTCGACGACAGCTCCTCTATTCCAGAGGATAGGCCCAGAGGTCCCTATGCCTTGGACTTATCACCATCTGTGGTAAGTGCCTACGGATCATTCTGAGAGGAGTCATCATTGCCTCTCCGAGTGGTTGTTCCTCACATGCTCGACTTCAGCACCTTGATCGCATCGTTGAGGATCGCGTAGGATTATATCCCATCAGTTTTTTGTCGAAGACCCCGGATTTCCCCCGACTCTAGCACATTGGTGAGTCACTTCGGAACGGCCAGTTATATGTTCCTGTGGATGTCCGGGCTGCGTTGGCGTTTGTATTCGGAAGCCATCCAGTTACATGCTTCCTTGAGTACCCAGTTTCAGTTCCAGTTCAGTGTACCATTGAGAGTGTACCTCTTGTCACTCTGATCCAGCAGCTCATCAGCCCCTTTGGTACCACATTCAGCAGCACTGTTGATATTCCGGTGCACCAGTTCTTCAGTTACCTCATGATCAGCTCAGTAGTATGTCCCAGATTTTGTGTCCCCTCTGGACTCTTATGATGTACACAGTGGTCATGTATCTTACAGGTCCCCCTTTTCGGGCCTCACAGTTATGTTTATGTATCTTGATACGAGCATGGGTATGCCCGCCTCGTCCATATATTGAGATTATTCCTCCTTCAGTTTTTGAGGTCATGTATATGACAGGTCCCCATTTTTTGGACCCCATTGTTATTGTTATGTTATATCCTGATACGAGCATGGGTATGCCCGCCTCGTCCATATGATCAGATGATTCCTCATCCATTATTGAGGTTATGTACTTTTAGTTCTTGCAGTTGTTCGGGATCGTTGTTCCGGGCTTCAGTTTGTTTCTTCTCTTCTCTCCACATCCCAGGAAAACCATTCATGACTTATGATGTCCATCGGCCATATGATGAGCTCCTGACCTCGCACATCAGGGGGCAATCTGTTAACACCCAAAAAGTGTTCACTACCTCATCTACCACATTATATGGCTCATTTGTCCATTTTCCTACCATATTTCCTTTAAAAACCCCAAAAATCCCATTAAAAAGCCTCCAAAATGCCTAAAATGCCTCCAAAAGGCCACAAAACCATCAAAATAGCCTAAAAAAGGCTAAAAAAACCCCCTTTTCCTCCAAAAATAGCAAAAATCCCCTAAAAAGGGAATAAAAAATATAAAATAATGAGGAAAAGGAGGAAAAAACCCTATACAGCTGCATAAAACCATGTGTTTCCTAAAACCATGGGTCAGCACTCCACCACCAAAAAACTATAAATAGGTGATGGAGATCCCTTATTCCATATCCACAATCACAAGCACCCTTACTCTGCCAAAATCTCTCTGGAAACCCTAGTTCACCTTTGAACTATTTTCACCTTGAGAGCCACCTTTTGGCCCATTCCCATCATTGGAGAAGGAGAAGGAGCATCTTGAAGCTTGGAGCATCCTCTTGGACACTGCAAAGATGCTCCTTCTCCTTCTCCTTTTCCAAATTCCCAAAGGCAGCGATATCAACTTGGATGACAGGGGAGATGTTGGCCATGTTACCTTCCTCGAAGGCATCCGGAGCAGAATAGGGTCCTTGAACCAGTCGACCTTGGTGGGGAGGAAGTCTTTGGATTCAACCGCGTATTGGGTAGCGGATCTAGAGGAAGACGCTTCTGGGATGAAGTAGGAACGATGATGCATATCATCCCAGGGATAATCCGGGGCGGTAAGGGCCTCAAGAACTTCCTCATCGGTACGGAAAGTTTGCGTCGTCAAATCGGTTGACGAGGGAATGGTAGTGGAAGTGGTGGTTGAAGAGATCATGTAGATGATATTAACCTCTTCAGAAGGGGGAGAGACCGGGGGGTAGATCTCCTCAATGGTAGGTGGTTCCATCTCAAGATCGAGATTGTTCATCTCATAGAGAGCTGCTCTGTAATCCGGGAGATCGGGACAATGATGTGAATAATGCCCGTAAATACCGCATATGGCGCAGGAGTGGTTGGTACGTAGGGACTTATCTTTAGGCTTGGGAGTGGGATTTAGTTCGACTGTTGAGATGTTAGGGTCATCGTCGAGCATCTGCATGTGCTTCTGTAATGCTGGTAACTGTGGGCATTGGTGAGTGGCATGGCCTAACTCATCGCACAGCGAGCATTTGGGAGGAGCACGAAATACTGGAGGGTTTTTTACTGTCTTGGGAGGTGGTACAGCAGTGTAAGGTTGTGGACCTCTGCCCCCAATGGGTTTGGGAGTAGGAGGAGGTGTTGTGGAGGACGAAGGGGTAGAGACACCGGGAGGTGGCTGAGTGGTAGTAGCCATGGGTTGCACCGGCTGGAGGACGACATCTGGTGTCGGCGGGCGAACGGGAGGCGAAAGATACCATACAGGTAATCCCAAGGTTAACCCAGGGAGGCTAAGGGTAGCCATGACCGGGGCGCTTACTACTCCCGATGGAGGGACTAGGAAGGGGATCGTATGGATCGGTGTAACACCAATGTGGCTAGGTACCAGTGGTGGTTTTGGCAACAAGGGTGGTTGAGTGTTAGGTGGTAGGTTGTCGTGGGACAAGGTACATAAATCAGACATTTCGGGCGTAGATGACGGCGGAGGAATGGATTGGAAGGTGGAGGTCATCGGCGCGTCTGAGTAGACTCCAGGCCCCATAGAGGAAACAAACGAGGTGGTGGCAGGAGAAACAGGTTGTTCAACCATGGGGAGAACATTTTTCGGTGCCGCCGGAGCACTGGGATCATAGTAGGTGAGCTGGTCAATCTTAACCACGCGTCCTTCATGGGGGAACATCATGGTGCGAAAGACAGAAGAGGCAACCGCCCGCATGGCATACATGTATCTGCGGCCAAGTAGAAGGTTGTAATCCAATTGGGCATTGATTACCTCTATGTCAATAAGGACTGTTTTACCACCTAACTGGACTGGAACGTTGGGTAGAAGGCCTTGGGGCTGGGCCGAACGACCGTCGTAGGCACGTAACGCAGTGGTGGACTGCTGGAGAGGAGGGGATCCTAGCTTCTGCCATACAAATGTAGACATAACGCATGTGGAGGCACCCTCATCGATGATGCACCGATGGATAACAAGGTTCCTAATGGAGACAGTAACTTGGAAGGCTAAGCTGGAAGGTAGGCGTGGTTCAGACTGGTCTAAATCAAATGCCATCAAATGCGAATCAGTTGGGTCAATCCCCCCAATGGCGGAAAGTAAAGTCTTGCGCTGGGAAGGGCAGTTCTTCAAGACTTCTAATGCAGACATGGCTGCGGGATATTGGGCTAGGTCGTCTATGATGTTGTAGTTTGACGCAGCGCGCGCATTAGGGTTATTGTTGATTCGGCGAAGTGGGAAACGAGGTGCTTTCGCAGTGCCGTCTATGGGAGGCGGAGGTATACGTAACGCCTGATCGGTGGGATGGGCGTTAGTAGGTTTATCCGTGGGAGTGGCTTCAGAGGTGGAGCCATATTGGTTCCGACGGGTCTGTAGGTTGACGTCAGCAGATGACATCATTAGCAAGTGGTGGGTACCTGAGTCAAACATGGGTTGATCAGGAGCGGCGTATGTGATTTGTTGTTGTTGGGGTTGCGCGTTAGCTTGAGGGGCCAATGGCTGAGTGTTCATCACGCCTTGGGTTGGTAAGGGATTTTGCAGCACCAAAGGGGGTTGTTGAGGTTGGGGAGGGTTGGGCGGCGCTTGGGGAGCCGCATGCCCTTGACGATGGGCCTCGTCAACCCAAAGTTGCCGAGCTCGCTCTAAGTGTGGACAAGCGTGTGTGTAATGGCCATAGACCCCACAAATAGAACAAGGGTGGTTCGTTCGCAGATTGGGGTTTTTAGCCTGCTTGGGAGGGCGCTCAGGGTTTTGATTAGCGGGGGCCGCATTGTTGTTGTCAGGAGGATTAGCCGGTTGACCAGCTTGGTCTGCAGGTTGGTTGTTCCCCCGATTACGGCCCTTGCCGCGGTTCTGTTGGCCCTGGTTTCGTTGGTTATTCTGGTTTTGCTGCGGGTTCTGTTGGGCGTAAACTTGCCCTTGGGCAGCAGGTGGATTCTGAGGTTGCGTAGGTGCTGGAGCAGGCTGCGGTGGATGGTATGCAGGTTGAGGCTGAGCAGGTGCAGCAACTTGAGGAGGTTGCTGATATGGCTGCGGAGTGGGTTGTGGGTGTGCCGCAGGGGCTGCCTGGGGCGGATAATAAGCGGGTTGGGCTTGTGAAGGCGCAGGGGCTGGGGCAGCCTGTGGATGGTAGTAAGACTGAGGGGCGACTGGAGGAGCATAAGCAGGAGTCGCATACCCGAAGCACTGAGGTGGACATGAGGGTCCATGGGAATGGTGATGTGTCATGGCAGCATACGAGTTGGTTGCTCCCGACTGTGAAGTAGCCCGCGACAGGTCGGGGCCAGGGGTAGGACGTGCTATAGAAAATGGTTGGGGATGCGAAGAAACACGGCCAATGATACCATCTGCAGCGTGGGATGCCCCCGGCGCATCATGCTGGGAGGACTCGCCGCGAGGGGCGTCAGGTATAATGGTATAAAGGTAACCCGACTGGGCGTAAATGAGGTCGAACTGCTGTGCCTTAAGGATGGCCTCTTCTTCAGACTGGGGTCTTTCTGAAGCTACATCCTTAGCAATAACAGGAAGCAGGGACTTGAGGAACCAATCGAGGAAGATAGGGTCGTCTAGTTTAATCTTGCATAAGCTACGGCGTCGACGCCACTCATGGATGTGGTCCGTGATATGGGTAGCCGTGTTTTGTCTACAAGAGAGAAGGATCTCAACGCCCGCGTCATAGCGGACAGGCAACTGGAAGAACTGCAGGAAGGTCGAGGCCAGGGAAGCAAAGGTGGCGTGGGTCCCATGAGGCTGCTCAATATACCACTTGGCTGCAGAACCAGTGAAGGTGTGCTGTAAGAGACGGAGGCGAACAGAGTCGTCTACTATGGAGTTAGAGGAACACCATAGGTGGAAAGACATGATATGGTTTTGTGGGTCCTCACCGGCCTTGCCCTCGAACTTAGGGATGTCCGAGGGGAGCTTGGTAGGCATATGAGGCCATGTAGGGTCGTGTCGAATAGGATCGTTGGTCAATCTGGCCAGGTTAGGTAGGTTAAGGCTAGCCATGAATGGCAAACTGGAAGAAGGCTGTGACACCGTAGTGCTATGGACCAAGTTGGGCCAGTGCCCCCAAGTGGAGGGACAAGATTTAGGGTGGTGCCCCCAAGTGGGGGAACTGAGGTAGTGGAGGATGGTCCAGCACCACCATGGGTAGTGTGAGCCACTGATGTAGTGGGGATAGGTATTCCCGCTGCGGGAATAGGTACCGTGAGGGGTACAGTAGATGGGTTCCCCATGGAGGGCATACCCAAAACAGGTGTAGTAACTGGTGTAGTGGTGGATGTGCCACCAATGGTCCCTATGACAAACGGAGTGGAAGTCGTGCCAGCCATGGGGCTAGTAGGGGCAGTGTAAATAGGGTTCTCAGACTCTTCATCAGAATCTGAGGTAAAGTAAGGTGCATCACTATCTGGTGACGGAGACCTACGTCGCTGACGAGTGGAGTCAAGTGACAAGGCTCTAGATCGGTGATGAGTGGTATCAACGGATAATGATCGGAATCTACGACGTGTGGTGTCAAGAGAACCGTGCTGTGGGGGCTCGCCCCTGAGGCGCCGAGAATGTCTCGGGGACTCAATGGTGACAGATGGTGTCTAATCTCTTTGGGTTGAGGTGAGTAAAAACAGCTCAAAAAGGGCCTAATGCAACCGAGTGTGCAGAAGGAGAGCTAAAAAACAAGGCACTCAGGCCAACAACCAACTCAAAACACCCACTGCAACAGCTGTGCTACAATAGGTGGAGTGTCAACAAAGATGGTCAGAATACCAACAAGCAGCAGGTTTCCTAAAAAGAAAAAATGGTGGACTCACTAGACCAAAGGGAGGTAAAGGAGCATGCAAACACCTAACTAAAAGTATTCTGACTCAACTAAACATATCCTCTGCAAGGTGATGAAATCCAAGTCAGACAATATGAGTAGGAAAGCCAAGTGGCTATGATATCCCCCTACCGGGAGGGATACCGGGTAGTCAATCCTAGAAGAATGGCAACTAAGATACCCCGTTCATGACACGTCCAGAAAGGTGAATCTGCCGTTTAGTTCGTTGACCGCAATACCCCTATACAGGGATATCCCGCGAACCGCGAAAGGTAGCCCTTCGGTTACTGAATGGAGTGCGGTATTCCACTCAGGCCTCTGGAACCAGTCTCCCGACTTTAACCCTCCTAAGGGAGAGGCCCTCTGATAAACTGGTCGTGACCGTGCCAAAAAGTACTAGGGGATTTTGGTTCCCTATTTGGACAACAACTATGTCTCAAGTGAAATAACCAAGGGGTGTTATTGGAAGCCTATCCCCCTGATCCTACCTAACTACAATGATTCTTTTGTGTTCCCCAAGTGGGGTTAGAATGTTGGTTTAGTTAGGTACTTTTTAAGGCTCACTTGATTTTATGTGACAGAGTGTGTGCTCGTGAGGTGTTGAACCCAAAAATAGAAGTGCCACAAGGGGGGCAACTTCCAATCTATCAATAATATGGAAATTGAAAGTTTAACTTGCAAAATTTTCTGAATTTAAAAAACACTCAAATTTTTAAAAGAATTTTGTAAAGGGAACAGAAATTATATTGCAGAAAGGCTGGTAAGGTAGTGAGGCTGCAGGTGGGACAGGGGGCTGTTCAGGTGCAGAAAATATTGCAGCAAAAGGGGCTGGGCTCAAAACAGGAAAAGAGCAGAAATCAGACCGCGGGTCTGTGGCGAATTGGAACAGGCCGACCGCGGGTTTAAGGGAAACAGCGGCGGTCAGGTCGCGTCTATCGGGCCAACAGAGGCAGTCGGGACGCAGGAAACAGGGAAAAAGACGCAGTCGGGTCGCGGCAGAAGGGCTAACAGGCGCAGTCGGGATGCACGAAAGAGGCAGAAAGCCGTAGTCGCGACGCGGGAAAAAGGCCGACAGGCGCAGTCAGATCGCGGCAAACAGGCTGATTAGCCACGGTCGGATCGCAGGTAACAGACTTGAATCCGCCGGCAGGGCGTCGGAAGCAGTCTGAGAGCCGCGGTCGGATCGCAGGTAAAGGCCTGAAAGGCGCGGTCGGGACGCGACTGCAGAGGGAAAAAACGCGGTATGCGGCGGCCGAAAGGGACAGCCAAAAGGAAAAATTAAAAAAACGGAAACTAGAAATTCGATCCCCAGCGGAGTCGCCAAAACTGTAGCTAGGGTTTTACCCCTAGCTTGTGCAAATGAGCACCTACTAAGGATAATGGACTCCTTAGTAGCAGTTCAGTATATTAAACTAATTAAGCTAAAACAACAATTAAATTACTTCTAAAATATTGCATGAAACATAAACATCAAATGAAAAGAATGACTTTTTCTATTAATGTTACCTTGAGTGTCAAGGTTTGATGAAGCCCTTTGCAGTGTCCAAGAGGATGCTCCAAGCTTCAAGATGCTCCTTCTCCTTCTCCAATGATGGGAATGGGCCAAAAGGTGGCTCTCAAGGTGAAAATAGTTCAAAGGTGAACTAGGGTTTCCAGAGAGATTTTGGCAGAGTAAGGGTGCTTGTGATTGTGGATATGGAATAAGGGATCTCCATCACCTATTTATAGTTTTTTTGGTGGTGGAGTGCTGACCCATGGTTTTGGGAAACACATGGTTTTGTGCAGCTGTATAGGGTTTTTTTCCTCCTTTTCCTCATTATTTTATATTTTTTATTCCCTTTTTAGGGGATTTTTGCTATTTTTGGAGGAAAAGGGGGTTTTTTTTAGCCTTTTTTAGGCTATTTTGAGGGTTTTGTGGCCTTTTGGAGGCATTTTAGGCCTTTTGGAGGCTTTTTAATGGGATTTTTTGGGATTTTAAGGGAAATATGGTAGGAAAATGGACAAATGAGCCATATAATGTGGTGGATGAGGTAGTGAGCACTTTTTGGGTGTTAACAATACTGAAAGTAAATTTGCTGCAAGAGAAGGAACATAAAGCACATTAGAAAAATATCGAGAGTCAAGATCAATTCTTCCAATCCCTTGAGAGGAGATTTATGAATCATTGCCCAATATGATGGAAGGGCCCATTGAGCTCTTGAACTTGGAGAAGAGAGGAAGACATGTGTCTTGTGGATCCTGAATCTATAATGAAAGAAGAAACTGATGATGTAGTTTCCATGAGGGCATGGCATCTTTCTTTTCCTTTGGATCTAAGAGATTGAATATTGGGATCTTTCTTCCATGTACATGCAGGAACAGGAAGATTTTTCTTCTCGAGTAATTGAGCCATCAAATCTATGGATTTCCTCATACAAGCACTTTCAGGATGAATGCCTCTAAGACAATAGTTGCAGTTGGGTTTTCTCTTCTAAGAATGCTTGGTCTTCCTTGAGTTCGAAGCCCTATCTGACTGGTATGAACTATCTCTAGGCCTTGTATCATTCGATCTCTTGTTAGAAATCTTCTGCTTTCCTTTACCATTCGCTCTCTCTGCAACTGTAAGGGCTAAATCCAACTTGGGTTTGATCATTCCCATCGAAATCAACTTCTCTTCCTTTTGATTAAGAGATTGTGTGAAATCATCAAATGAGGGAAACTTCCATCTTGGAATGGAAAACCTAGCTACTGGAAAGTAGAGACAAAAACTGAGAAGTTTGCCCCCAACATTGAGAGAATCGCAAGTATAAGCTGCTTGTCTTCTTTCACTATCTCATATCTTTTCAACTAGGATATAAAGCTTTCAAACTTGGTGAGAAAGGCATTAATAGATTTGAAGCTATCAAGGCTCAAACATATGAGCTCATTCTCCAATTTGTGTCCTTGCATATCATCTTTTGGTCCAAAAAGAGATTCGAGCTTGTCCCAAATCTCTTTAGGAGATGTAAGATCGATGACATGAAAATGTAGATCTTCAAAAATTGAGAGAAGGAGAAGACCAATTGCTTCATCTAGCAGATCCAAGTACTTGGACTTTTCAACTGTGCTGATTGGTTCTACCATCATTCTGTTGAGTATTCAGGTGAAGCTATTTGATCTCATGAAGAGAGTCATTTTGGCTTTCCACTCAACATAGTTGTAAGATGTAAGCTCTAGATCCATATGAATAGAGAAAGTCGAATAGTTGAAGAAGATTCCGAATGGGTGAATAAACCTGCAAAACAAGAAAAGTTGTGGTGATGGAGAATGCTACACTTCAACTGAACACTAACTTAAGGACACTTGGCACATAGACTAAGTCCTTCACACCTGGCTAGACCTCACTGTATTTCTCCAATGAATTCAATTAATAGCACAAGGATTTTCTGTGGAAACTCAGAGGCTTCTAGTGCACAAGTGAAAAGATAGCTGCTCAAAGAAATGCTACAACTACTGCAATTAGAATAGCTGCATCCTGTTCTGATACCATGTAAGAATTTGCAAGAGATCTAGTAGCTGTAGCAACTCACAATCAAACTATCAAGTATGTTTCAAAGAAGAAGAGAATGAGACACTCAATGATCACTCATAAACACAGAATAATAGACAATATCTCATTATCATACAATGAATAAGAATGTAAGTGAATGAATACAATAGAACTGCAAGGTGCATAATAAAGGATTCGAATAGGCTAAGTAGGGCATTTGAATTCCTAACTCAGAGTCTGGCTTGGATAATAGTGGAGTCATCATCCAGTCAGTAGTATTAGTCATAAATGGTAAAGGTTCGTCAAGTGTGTCTAACTGAGTTTAACAGAACCATCTAGGCATAAATCGAGGAAGGGAGACTCCAAGGGAGGTGCATGAGGCTATCAATAGGGTCAGTGGAACTACAGAAATGGATAACTAGGAGTTGTAGGTAGGTAGGATGAGTAATCAGTGGAAGAACTGATCAATCAAGACTCTAACTGAGTGATAACTACTAGTAGGTGAGCTAAGGTGCTCTAACTGGGAGATGACTAACTGGTAGGTGAGAAAAGGCACCCAACTGGTTATGGTAGGTGGAAAAGGCGCACTTGCCATGCATAAGACTGAAGAAGGGTGCATTAGATAGGTGGGAGGCCCCATGGGGGATATACAAGCTACGGAGAGCTAGAAGCAAGCTCTAGGTGCTAGGAGAACCACCATGATGATGACTGGACACATGCACAATGCATGCATGCATGCGAAACTGAGAAATGATGGGGAAAATATTCCAACACTTCAAGGGTTGTCAATGTTTGGGTAGATATCATTTTGGAAGGGTACATTAATGAGTTTGTTGTTGACACAGTTAGATCGTACAATGATGCGAAAATGAAATTATTTAAAGTACCCAAAAGAAGGTACCAATTGTCGTTACCATTGTGGATCAAAATGCTCATTTGTGAAAAGGTAATATCGAAGATGAACTCCGACGACTAAATCTCTAGTGCACAGAGGTTGTGGGTACTGCACAGATGTGGGTCTGATAGAATGATGCGGGGTAGATGGAAATAAGCTATGATGAAACTGTAAGGGAATTTGTGGGATATTGTTGCCCACTTTGAGAAGTGGGGTGAGGTTCTGCTTGGAGTAAAGAAGAGGAATGAGATGGAGAGAGAGAGAGCCCCAGTGCAATCAGAATGGAGGACTACGAAGTGGGGCCACAAGGGGACTAAGCGACCCTACAGTGATGAAGAGGAAGACCAGGATACCCCTGAACTTGAAGAAGAATAGACCCCAAACCTACAACGTATGCACAACCCCATGCAATTTGCCAAACTTTGGAGGAATAAACACAAGCTCTTCGCAGGGTTTTCCTACGTGTCACAATAGCAGTAAAATAATAGCGGATATATAAACACCCAATAGAAAACCAATGATGGCGGGCGATGGCGTGAATTTTTCCTCTCTTTTAGAATAATGGGACAGAGGATCCCAAGCAATATTGGTTCTTGTCCGAAGCAGTGTGGATAGTAAAAACAAGTGCAATATGGAAAGCTATCAAGAAGGGACAACTGGCGATGACCTTCTAGGACGTGCACTGATTGGTACAATGAAGTTTTATGCAAAAGTACCCTATAGGACTTTAGTAGAAGACTCTGGAATAAATCCGAGTTGGGTTGATCGGCGAGTTTAAGAAGCCTAAATCTGAATCGCAGTACATCACAAAATTGAAGGAGATAAAACAATTCCCCTAATGAGTCGGTATGGATTTTGATCAGAGGTTCAAAAATCTAATGGATAAAGTTAATTTTTGGATGACTGATGTGCAATACAAGGAATGGTTAATTGCAGCATTGATACTGCACATCTGGATGCCATTGATGTAGCAAAATATTTTATCTCAGTCAGAGGCTTTAGAACTCGCGATGAAGCTCGAATATTTGGCGATTGGTGAAGCAGGGATTTCCATGAACCAGATCCTATCACAGCTAGAAAACTTGACTATTCAGCTGCAGGATATTAAGAAAGGAAAGGAAGTTCATGAAGAGGTATCGTGTAGTCGATGCAAGTCCCAAGGGAATCATAAATATTAGTTTCCTAAACTCCGTGAGTATCTATAGTCTCGTGCTCCCAATATGCCCAGTCAAGGAGGAATGCCCCGGTGCCAATTTTTCTAGACAGGAGTACATCGCTCGAAAGAATGCGTGTATTTACAAAAGGTTATGTCGAAGCCAAATAATATGTACTATAACTTATATCGATCTATCAGTCACGATGAGAAAGATTGTCAAGCATATGACTTGCTTCAAGAAAGGATTGTTGATACTTACTTCATGAAGGGAGACGAGCAACATCAGGAAGACATACATTCAGTGCAGTTGTAGCATAATCAGCCGTAGTATAATCAACCACAGTATAATCAGCCGCAATACAATCTACCGCAGTACAATCAGTCACAGTTCAATCCACAACAAGGAGGACTGAGACGGGGATATCACGGTGGTCATGGCAGAGGTTTTGGTTGTGGAGGAACCTTTGGACTAGGTCGAGGACCAATCACATGCTATAATTGTTGACATATCCCAAATCTGACCCCGCAGTGTACCTATTGCCGCGTAGCTGATCACACCATCGAAGATTGTCCCCATCTAATCGCAAAATGGTAGATTAAGATGGAACCACAACTACAGCCTAACCTGAACCTCAACCAGAACCAAAATCTAGCTCAGAAGGTGCAGAAGATATTAGCTAATGTAAGACGTCAACCAGTAAATGTCGCAGTGGTAACCATAAGAGGAGTTACGATAGGAGAAGATAGGCTACTACCAAATATTCGTCTTGCGATCCAGAAACACGTACGATTTGATATTGAAGCAGAGAAATAAATTTTTTGGAAGCTCGATATGCACTAATAAAGAATAATGTTCAATCGACACATGTATTCCACAAAGAACCTGTCTAAGGGGTGCTGCCAATTTTTTACCCAACAGTGTCGTAGAAGTCACCAGGAAAGATCAATACTTTGAATTTTTTTCTAGAAAGTTGTTTAACATTAGCAAAGGATCAGGAATAATTAGCAGAGATAGCTCACTTCTTGTATCGAAAGGAAAGGGGCAACAGGATCATGAAGTCAATCGTCTGTATAAGAAGAAAACAGGAAGGGAGATGCAGATGAATGCCCAGATCAATGCATATGATATGGATTCCATTATTCTGGATACAAGATCTGATGTGAATATCCTAACCAAGAAAACATGGAAAGCAATTGGGAAAACACAGCTGGTATGGTCCCCTATGCAACTCCGTTTAGGAAACTAGATCAAGGTTACACCAATCGGTCGGTTTCCTCATCTACTAGTGGAGGTAGAAGGATTGAAGACATATGTATATTTTGACGTCATAGAGATAATTGATAACACCAGTCCATATCCTACGCTTTTGTGAGGAACCTGCAACAATTAATTAATGAAAATGCATGAGACAGAAGAAATAACATAACTCAGAATAGATTTATTGATCGTGGACCACTTCGAGGGGGAAACCTCCTTTGATAAATATCAATACAAGTAACTTCATAGTGCCTTCATTGGCCTCAACATGCACTTATATACTAAGTTTATGTGCCAATAATATGGATCAATACCATGGAACATATAATACTATGTGATGACTTACAAATCATATGCGTCCAATACTATGGATCAATACCATGGAATAGATAATACTATGGGCTAATACAAACTAAAGATCAATACCATGGAACATATAATACTACAGGATGACTTACAAAGTTTATGCGTCCAACAACAATATACTGACAAAGTAAAGAGAAGGGTTGACACAAGTTCCTAACATCCCCTCCCCCTTAGAAAAATCTTTGTCCTCAAAGCTTTAGATGTGGAAATTGATGTTGAATATGAAGGAGTGGTTCCCATGTAGCATCCTCTGGTTGCATTCTATGCCACTGAATTAATACCCTTGTGATAGATCGAGAGAGAAGATGGTGAGTGCACCTATTGAGGATGGCCTCTAGCTCCAAAAGGATGGATCCTTCATTATCCAGTTCTGGTAAAATAGTTTTTTCTCTGATGTTGGTGCTAAGAAATTTCGACATACAAGAGACATGAAATACTGGATGAATGCAGGAAGAAGGAGGAATTTCCAATTTATAAGCAATGGACCCAATATTCTGAAGAACCTTATAAGGCCAATAGAACTTTGGAGCGAGCTTATGACACCCTTTGCGTTCCAGGGAGGATTGCTTGGAAGGCTCTAGACGATGAAAAACCATATCACTTGCTTGAAAAGTTCACTTAGAATGGTGCTAATCGGTTTGCTGTTGCATTCAAATTCTTGCCATGTGAAGTTTGTCCTACAAAATGCGAAGAATCTGATTGCGGTTTCGAAGAACTGAGTCAATTTTCTCAACTAGTGAACTGCTGAGGGGGTATGGAAGAAGAACTAAGGGGGTAGGGAGGATTGCTTGGAAGGCTCTAGATGATGAAAAACCATATCACCTGCTTTAAAAGTTTGCTTAGAACGGTGCTAATCGGTTTGTTGTTGCATTCAAATTCTTTCCATGTGAAGTTTGTCCTACAAAATGCGAAGAATCTGATCGCGGTTTCGAAGAACCGAGTCAATTTCCTCAACTGGTGAACTGCTGAGGGGGTATGGAAGAAGAACTGATGGTGCCTTACTATAGATTGCTTCATATGGAGTCATTTTAGATGCAGTATTGTACCACCTAAGCCCTTCAATAAAATCCATTGAAATATCTGTCCAAATCCGTGTAGGGATGGGAAAGGGTTTGAGCAATCCTCGAAGGAGTGTCATTTCACCCTTGTTGACCTGGAAAGTATCACATTCAACCACCATCTGTTGAATTGTCATGTTCATTCCCCATCAAAAGAAGTTACACTGTGCGCGCTCATACATTTTGAGTAACTGTCATGTCCCAAATTTGGCATTGGGTCACAATGGCCTAATCACATTGGCCATATTCATTAGAGTTTGTCAAATTGATGTTAAGGGCCAAATAATTGCCAAGGAGGAAAATTACTAGTTTCCTAGGTTTGGGGTGGAAGCTTTGGGATTTGGAATAAGGGGGATAATAAATGATGTTCGAACATTAGAATGGCATCGATATTTAATAAAGGATCTAAATAAATATATACAAGTGAAAATCAAAGTGGCATTTGATCATAAAGACACATGGAGGAAGTGGGACCCACATATGGCTAGATTTCCCCACTACACTTGGCTTCATTCTCTCACCAATTGGAATTCAAGGTGAATGGTAACATGATTGGGGGAATTCAAATGGTATTATTCATGGCATGACTCATCCAAGGTCGAAATATAGAGAAAGAGTAACTCCCATGGAAGAGGAAGAGGCAATTTGGAGCTAGTGGGACACTTGGGCTAGATTCCCTAGCTCTATGACAACAATGATGAAGATGCTATGACACCTATGACACAAATCAGACCTAAAGGCTGACGTATGATATATATGAAATTTTAGGGCTAAAAATAGGCTCCAATAGGGTGCTCAAGGGATTTAGGGAAGCTAAGATGCTTCCACATGTGATTTGGTGGAAGTGGGAAACTAGGAATTGTTGTACAAGTGGCATTCTTTGGAATCTCTTCCCAACTTGAGTTGGCATGAGTCTCTTGGAAGGAATTCAACCCATGGAGGACATTATAAGTTTCTAATATTCATGAACAAAGAAGAATAGCATCTTTTGATCATTTGTAGAATTTGCAATTGCATTTGTGAAGAGGGAGAGCTAGTGGATGACTAGTTTCTTGCCTTAGCCAATTGCGAGGGTGAAAGATTCCCATCCAAGTTGGTAATTGGAAAGGCCATTCAGACCTTTCATTTGGAGCTTGAATGGAGTCTTTTTTTTCAGGTGTAAGCTACAAGGCATCTCATGGTTTTTTCTATTGCAGCTCACTCCTTCAACCATTTCCATTTTTGATGGCATATTCTTGATCCTTGTGAGAGGGCGTTTTTGGTGAGCTATTGTACTCATTGGGGGAACTTATAATGCCCCATTTATTTTTTAATATGAATTAAATACTCTGTTATTCATCTCCAAAAAGTTTCAGTTCGAAATTCCAAGTAGAAATGTATAAATCTCATTTTTAATGAAAGAACAGTGTCATTTCCCCACTACCTTGTTGTGAACCAATGTAATGTTGATGGATTCGAATGGATAAGTAAAGTACTAATGGTTTATTGATGAATGGAATTTTATTTATGTATTATACAAGTTTCATGTTCAGTGCTCAAGCATTTGAAGTCATTTTACTCATTTTATTTACATTTGGAGAAGATTTGGTGCCATTTCCCTAACGGTCGAACTAGTGATTTTTGTTGTTGTTTGGGAGAGGTTTGGAACATAATTAATAACTAATAAATAGTGCATTGGGGACCTTAATAAAATCCTTGAGACATCCCCTACCTCTGTTCAGAAATTTGAGTGGGTTTGGAGGCATTTGGGAAGCCATTTTCAGTATTTACCCCAGGGGGATTTGAAACCCAAATTACTAGTAAAATTGCATACTTGGTATAGAATATTAAGAGAGTTTGAAGAAGTATTTTGGTGGCCATATCTCATCGATGAAAATAATATTCAAGTACTAATATAATTCATACACCTTCCTTGAATATTTGAAGGCATTTGGAGCCAATTTGAGACCTAGAGACCAATACTAATCAAAGGGAAATTACTAGTAAAGTTCCCTACATTGGATAGAATTGAAAGAGGATTTGAAGAATTATTTTAAATGTCCAAAAGCATCCCTTAAACACATATTTATGTTATAAAATCATCCATATACCTTCTCAGAATATTTGAGAGCAATTGGAGCAATTTGGGGACCTAGAGCTCAAAACTAGTCAAAGGTTGAACCAGGGAAACAAGTGAAAAATTGCCATTTTAATAAAATTCCTAAAAAGGCTCATTATAGTGGTATCATAGCATGGTATTGGAACTTGATGTGGTAGAACATTAATGAATACCAGGATTCAAAGAAATAAGCCACCACCGCTAGAAACTAAAACTGGATGTACTTTGGTGAAAGGGAAGAAGTAGGAGAAGAAGTGCATTCCTTGGTCACCTTGAGTAAGGATGAGAAAGGAACCTTAGAGGAGAATGAGGAGTTTAGAAAAATACTAAAACCATCCTTTGAAGACAAGTGGATGCAATTCATGCAAGGGTTTGAATTGTTGGTTAGTCGACTTGAAAGCAACTTGGAAAAAAGAATGAGCAATGGTTCTCTTTTCAAAGAAAAGAAGGAAATGGATGAAATAATTTATGCCACAAAGGAGGAACCTCATGTAATGGTCGAACATGAGGTACATGATGATATGTAGTTGCTTGAATATGTTACAGTCAAACAAGAAGAAGGACAAGCACTTGTCTTTGTTGAGAGAGATTATGAGTTGCCTCATGGAGAGAGTTGCAAAGTCTTGAAGGAGGCACATGATCTCACAAGAGTTGGACCAGCCAATTATGGAGAAGATGAATTAAATATTTCGATGGATAAGAGTTGTAAATATTTAAGGTTGGTTCATAATTCCTCACCCCCTACTTCTTTTTTAGCCACATCAATTGGGGATGAAAATTGGGTGAAAGGTTTTTTTCGACTAGTGCCACATGAGGGGTATGAAACTCCTAACTCTCATTTTGATGATGACATGAATAGAGCACCTCATTATTTACATTTACAGCGAAATGTTTTGTTTCCTTATGATGATACATATCTTGATGGATACACTTATGATGTTCACTTGAGTCACTTGAAGACTCATGATCTTCCTTGCTCCTTGCTTAGTTCAATTGATGTTGGAGGAACTTCATTAACTAATTGGATGAAAGAATACAGGGCTAACTATTTTGATGCATCTTACATATTTTTGGATCAGCATTATAGGACATGGGATACTCACCCATGCCATTGGATCAGATTTGATTGTTCACTCGATGCTTGTATGCACCTAGAAAATGGCGATCTACTTACTTGGAGGTATAAGCACTTTCATGATTCTTTGATGAAGCACCTCCTTGATGTACATTTCATTATGTTGTTATGTACTTTGATGATATATATTTTGTACTCATGATGTTTGGAAGAATATATACAAGAAAATGGGATCTAGGAATCCTCTTATCTAATGGTGTGGGTTGGAGAGCACTCTTAATTGTTGGGGTGCAATACAAGTAATGGAACCCTAGAAACAAGCAGTATGGGAGATGGATTTCCCACTTAATAAAGTGATTTTTATCAGAGTAGTGTAGCAGCAAGCATGGTGGTTCCTCTCTAAAATCTTCATGGAAACTCAAAGACTCAAGGTTGGGCAATTCAATGGAAACTTCAAAGAATTATACATAAAGCAGGTTCTTCAACACCCATGTTTGAAATTGCTTGAGGACAAGCAATATTGGGAAGGGATGATTTTTCATGTCCCAAATTTGGCATTGGGTCACAATGGCCTAATCACATTGGCCATATTCATTAGAGTTTTTCAAATTGATGTTAAGGGTCAAATAATTGCCAAGGAGGAAAATTACTAGTTTCCTGGGTTTGGGGTGGAAGCTTTGGGATTTGGAATAAGGGGGATAATAAATGATGTTTGAACATTAGAATGGAATAAATATTTAATAAAGGAGCTAAATAAATATATACAAGTGAAAATCAAAGTGGCATTTGATCATGAAGACACATGGAGGAAGTGGGACCCACATATGGCTAGATTTCCCCACTACACTTGGCATCATTCTCTCACCAATTCAAATTCAAGGTGAATGGTAAAATATTTGGGGGATTTCAAAAATTATTATTCATGGAATGACTCATCCAAGGTCGAAATATAGAGGAAGAGTAACTCCCATGGAAGAGGAAGAGGCAATTTGGAGCTAGTGGGACACTTGGGCTAGATTCCCTAGCTCTATGACAACAGTCATGAAGATGCTATGACACCTATGACACAAATCAGACCTGAAGGATGAAATATGACATATATGACATTTCAGGGCTAAAAATAGCCTCCAAGAGGGCGCTCAATGGAGTTAGGGCAGCTAAGATGCTTCCACATGTGATTTGGTGGAAGTGGGAAACTAGGAACCTGAGTTGGCATGAGTCTCTTGGAAGGATTTCCACCCATGGAGGACATTAGAAGTTTATAAAAGTCATGAAAAAAGACTAAAATCAGCTTTTGATCATTTGTAGAATTTGCAATTGCATTTGTGAAGAGGGAGAGCTAGTGGATGACTAGTTTCTTTCCTTAGCCAATTTCGAGGGTGAAAGATTCCCATCCAAGTTGGTAATTGGAAAGACCATTCAAAGATTTCATTTGGAGCTTTAATGGAGTATTTATTTGTAGTTGTAAGCTACAAGTCATCTCATGGATTCTTCTATTGCAGCTCACTCCTTCAACCATTTCTAGTTTTGATGGCATAATCTTGATCCTTGAGGGAGAGCATTTTTGGTGATCTATTGTACTCTTTGGGGGAGCTTATAATGCCCCATTTTTTTTGTAATATGACACTATTTTATTCATCTCCAGAAAGTTTCAGGTAGAAATTCCAAGTAGAAATGTATAAATTTCATTTTTAATGAAGGAACAGTGCCATTTCCACACTACCTTGTTGTAAACCAATGTAATGTTGATGGATTCGAATGGATAAGTAAAATAATGATGGTTTATTGATGAAAGAAATTTTATTGATGTATTATACAATTTTCATGTTCAATGCTCAAGCATTTGAAGTCATTTTACTCAGTTTATTTACATTTGGAGAAGATTTGGTGCCATTTCCCCAAGGGTCGAACTAGTGATTTTTGTTGTTGTTTGGGAGAGGTTTGGAATAGACTTAATAACTCAAGAATGGTGAATTTTGGACATTAATAAAATCCTTGAGACATTTCCTACCTATGTTCAGAAATTTGAGTGGGTTTGGAGGCATTTGGGAATCCATTTTCAGTACTTACCCCAAGGGGATTTGAACCCCAAATTACTAGTAAAATTGCATACTTGGTATAGAATCTTAAGAGAGTTTGAAGAGGTCTTTTGGTGGAAATATCTCATCCCTGAACATCATATTCAAGTATTAATATCATTCATACACCTTCCTTGAATATTTGAAGGCATTTGGAGCTATTTGAGACCTAGAGACCAATACTAGTCAAAGGGAAATTACTAGTAAAGTTCCCTACATTGGCTAGAATTGAAAGAGGATTTGAAGAAGTATTTTTAAGGTCCAAAAGCATCCCTAAAACATATATTTATGTTCTAACATCATCCATATACCTTCTCAGAATATTTGGGAGCAATTGGAGCAATTTGGGGACCTAGAGCTCAAACTAGTCAAAGGTCGAAGTAGGGAAACAAGTGAAAAATTATCGTTTTAATAAAATTCCTAACAAGGGTCATTACAATAACCCAAAGTGCCCTGCTAATGGAGAAGCATGGATTTCATAGAATACATAGCCCTGTTGAACAGATTGCAACCAATTAAGAACTAGCATAGAAATAGCTGAAAGAGAAACTTGGTTATCAAATGTGTGTGAAAGAGCATCCACCACCAAATTGTCCTTACCATTCTTGTAAGTGATCTCATAGGCATAGCCCATGAGTTTCCTAACCTATTTTAGCTCTGTTGGGGAGGAGACCCATTGTTCTAGGAAATTTTTCAGACTCTGGTGATCAATCTTGATGTAGAAATAATTCCCTACTAGGTAGGGCTGCCACTTTTGTAGTGCATTCAAAATAGCCAGCATTTCCTTCGCAGATGTAGAGGCAACTAAATTCCTACCGAAAAGGTCTCTTGAAGGTGGCAATCCCATTGGTTCAACAAAGACACTTGCATATCTATCCAAATGTGTTGTAGATCTAAGGGAATAGTGGAGACCATTGATGGTTGCATCTGAATGGAATGGAGCTAAGCGATGACACCATGCGAATTCTTCTTAAGGATATTTTCTAAGAGATGTGAACTGACGATGTGGAGCGACCCTAGTTGTAAGCCCGTAAATGTTTATTTTTTCCCATTGACTGGAAACTGCATCCAAAGTTCAGAAAAATCCCATAAGATGGGGCCAAGTGTGCATAACCATTGAGCACCCAAAACCACATCACATCCACCTAAGGACAAGCAAACATGTCAAAGCATAGGTTATAATATTCCATAGAAATACTCACATTGTGACACTCCCCCTTGCAAGGTAAGGTGCCCCCATTGGAAATCATGAGTTCAAAGTTAGAGCAATGATGGAAAAAATAATAATCCTATTTAGCGATCTCAGGGTCAATGAAGTTATGAGTGCTACCTGAATGAATGAGTATTGTAGTAGTGATATTCTTGAAGTAACATCTGACCTGCATTGTTTGTGGGGTGGTGAGTTTGGCTAAAGCATGGAGAGATATCTCTAGGTGGTAATCTGGAGATAGAGGGTCAACATGAGGCTATTGAATGTCGACCTGATCATCTATTGTATATGGAGCTTCTTCTTCAAGGTCAGAGGCAGGCGAAGAATCCACATCCAAGAGATAGAGTTGTTGCTCAAAACATCTATGTCCTCGAGTGAATTTCTCATCACAATTATAAAAAATGCCTAATTTTCTCTACATGCCCGCATCTCTGCTTTAGAAAAATGATTGATAGGAGTTGGGAGAGGAGCTGGCGTGATGGGAGGTCGTTGGGAAACCATATTTCTGAAGGGAAAAAAAGTGGATTTGGAGCACTGTTGGGTTGTGATATTGTCGTCCGCCAACTTATCCAACCCTAGGACATCCATCATTGTGTTGGGACATAACATTTTAACCTCTGAGCGGATTTCATCTTTGAGACGACTGATAAAACAAATCTTGTACAATTCATCAGACAATCCTTTTGTGTGATTGGTTAGTTTCTCAAATTATGTTTGGTACTCTCTCACAGTGTCAATTCGCGAAGTTTAGTGAGTGATCATGTGAAGTCATCAAAATCACTAGGACCAAATCGTTGCAAAAGGAGTTGGCAAAAATCTGTCCATTTTGGCTCGCCATGAGCCTTGATGTACGAACGATACCATTGAAGGGCTTCCTATTCCAAATTAAAGGATGCAAGTGGAACTTTGTGGAAATCAAAAGTATTATGCAGATTGAAATATTGTTCTGCTTGGTATATCCATCGAGTCAGATTATTACCATTGAAGCAAGGAAAATCAAGCTTCTTCCCACGGAAATTGCTGGAAGAAGAGAATCCAATGTCTGCAGAATATTTTGGTTGTCATTTATTGTTCATGGATGAATGATGAAGATGGAGGATGAGAAATTTCTCATTTAGATCTTGGAGTTTGGTTTTGAGGGCTGCAGGTTCTTCCTCCATGATTTGTGCTCCTATGAGGGAAACAACGATAACCAGGATTTTTTTTTTTTGTGAATGGGTAGAAAAACACAAACATAAGCTTCTTTAGTAAAGGAAAATTTGGATTTGGGAAAAAATTTGATTGGTAATTGGGGTTTGACTAGGTTTTGGACACTTTCTAATGGACAGAGAAGTAGGAAATGGGGATTTCAGAAGCGGGGTGAAAGAATGGGAAAATTTGTCAAAGAGGGACAAAGAAGAAAAAATAAGAAATGAACATTGTGGCAAAATTTGATGGTTATTGGGTGAAAAATAAAGAAGTTATGGAAAACCCTAAAAATAGAAAAATGGGGGATTTCTGGCTTCGAGAAGTGGAATTTGGGATAGGGTCCTTAGGAATGAAATATGCAGAATGGGAGTACAGGAGTGTCGGTGAAGTTTCAAGGGAAATGGAGTGAAAACAAAGATGATATCAGCAACAGTTCTAGACATATGTGCGATTTATCAGCTAGAATTAGATATGGACCCCCAGTATGTGCGGATTCCTAAAGGTTCAGGGGATTCACTCGACCACCAATGATGTCTGACGGATTTTGTATTGGGTAAATACCCCTCACTCCACGACTCAGGTAAAAATGATAACCCCTTTGCCACAAACGACAGCTCTTGGTTTACCTCACGGGTAGGAACTAGTCAATCAGGTAGGGGTAATTTCCCTTTTCACTAGAAGGTCCTCTCAATGGGCCAGCTACTTCGAGGTTTATGTGGTACTCCTCATAATGATTTTTAGGGATTGTGCCCAAGTACTTCCCACAGTTAAGCGGATAGGGATTATTCTCGGATCCAAACCTGCAATTGATAGGAACAAATACAAATGCGAAAAACAAATTGGTAGAAATTCCACCCAACGAGCCCAAGAAAGTGCTCTGATACTAGATGTGAGGAACCTGCAACAATTAATTAATGAAAATGCACAAGATAGCAGAAATAACATAACTCAAAATAGATTTATTGATCATGGGCCACTTCGAGGGGGAAACCTCCTTAGAGAAAGCTCAATACAAATAACTTCATGGTGCCTTCATTGGCCTCAGCACACACTTATATACTAAGTCTATCCGCCAATACTATGGATCAATACCATGGAACATATAATACTATGGGACAACTTACAAAGCATATGCATCCAATACTATGGATCAATACCATAGAACATATAATACTATGGGCTAATAAAAACTAAAGATCAATACCATGGAACATATAATACTATGGGTGAATTACAAAGCATATGTGTCTAACAACAATATACTAACAAAGTAAAGAGAAGGGTTGACACATGTTCCTAACAGCTGTTGGGGATAGATTGGACAATGGAAAATCATGAAGTTATCAATTTCAGGAAAAGAACTATGCCTTTTGATATTTGCGACATGAGGATCGTTGCTCCACTTGATCCACTTGGAGGACATAGATATGTTGAACCAATGAGAGACGAGCTCATTGGAGGATGGGAAAAAATCTATAATATCTCATAATATTACATCAATCCCACCGTCGATGGAGAATTGGGGTGGAAAAGTATCAGTTCAACGTCATCAGACTATGACAAGGCTCTAGAGAATTGGAAAAATTGGTTGCATGAGGTATCAGTTAGAAAGTGCGCGTAGATCACTCAATCACTGAGATGAGTTGCGACAGAAATATGTGATCTATTGACATACGAAGGACTACCTAACCTGGTAATATTCCTCAATGAGATTGAAGACAAAGTATCATAACCAAAACTCCTTCTACTATTAGATGAAGCATTAAAGAGCACTCCAGTGAGTGGGTGGGGTGAGCACAAGTCATCAATAACAAACTGGAAACAATGTCGATGATTAATGGAAGTAATATTTGGGGAAAACGACTACTACCAAGGAAATAAGTATGATGGAAGGATTGATCCAAGGGATCATCTGGGAAAATTTTAGGGTACGTGGGGGATGAGGCCAAAGCGAGAATGGGTTCATGCATTCATCCACACGTTAGATGAAGTGCCACAGGTCTAGTATGTCTCAGTAAAACTAAGACAAGGAACAACTATGTGGGAGGATCTAACCACTAGCTTAAGTCGCACATTCAGTTTCGCCGATGAGAATCCTCTAATTGACAACGCTCTATAGTTAATCCACAAAAATATATTTGAGGTAGTTCCAACCAAAATACCAATGGGACCACAATGGATGATGATTCCAAATATGATGAGGACCTGATGATGACGAAGATCCTAGAGCTTTCTATATCCAAGAGTCAGAAGGAAGCCGCAACATTGAAGCACTAGATATGCCATTCGACAAATTCAAGAAACCATTGAAAATCAAGAAAGTAAATTGTAGGTCATTGGAGAATCCAAAGTTTTCCATTATTGGAGGCTATTGGGATGACACAACAATCAGGAAGGTCACTGACTTATTGCATCTATTTCAATATTTACGACAAATTTTTCTGAGATGAAGGGAATTTTTGGGGACTTAGGTGAGATGAAGATACCCCTTAAACCCGATGCTAAGCCAGTGAAGAAACGGCCATATAGATTGAATCCCATTTACAAAGAGCGAGTGCAGGTTGATATAGAGTGTGTTAACACCCAAAAAGTGCTCACTAGCTCATTTCCTTATTCACATGACCCATTTGTTCACTTTTCCACCATTTGAGCCTCTAAAGCCATCAAAAGGTCACCAAAAGACCATAATACACCCCTTTTTCCCCTCAAAATGAATATTTTTCCTAAAAAAGCATAAAAAACCCTAAAAAAGGGTCTAGAATTCCCAAAAATATTAAAAAGGGAATAAAAATATTCAAAATATTCAAAAAAGGAAAAATGAGGGAAAAGGTACCTAAACAATGTTGGTCAATACCATTGGTTTCCTCAAAACCATAATGGTATTCCCCACCACCAAAAACTATAAAAAGGTGGTAGGGGCTCCTAACTTTCCATCCATCCATCATCCTATCCTCACACTGTCAAAATCTCTCATGAGACTTTTGGCCATTTTCAGTATCTTGGAGAAGAGACCTTTGGATCTTGGAGCTACTCACCTTGGGAGTTGCTCAACACAAATCGTCACCATTTGAGGTATCTTAATACAAAACACCTATTATTTTATTTCTTGTTCTTGAATCATTTTTAAAAAATTGTATTTGTTATATGCACATGCTAGTTTAGATTTAGATTTAGTTTATAATTGTTTTTGCTTTCAATATTGAAACTGCTATCACATTGTTGATAGGTGCCCATTGCACAAAACTTGGTTGCAAAACCAAGCCAACAGTTTTTGGCAACTCTGCTGGCTTCGAATTCTTAGATCTCAGTTTTTTGCTTTAGATCATAGTTTTTGTTAGTTTTAATCATTTTAATTCATAGATCTACCATCCTAGACAGTAGATCCATTGTTGTTCTAGATCTTGGCCCTTTCTATTGCCATTAACAGCCTGAAATTTCTATTTTCGGGTTCATTTTTCAGCGTCTATTTTTCGGCTTTTGCCTCGCGGCTTTTCGCCCGACAGTCACGTGGCTCATCGCGACCTCGCGGCTTTTTTCCGCGTGGCGCAGCACGGCTTCACGGCCATTTTATGCGCTGCACATCGCGGCTTCGCGGCCATTTGCCGTGCTGCACATCGCGGCTATGTGACTGAAACCCGTGTTGCACATCGCAGCTTCGCGGCCGAAACTGGCGCTGCACATCTCGACTGCACGGCCGAAACCCGCACTACACATCGCAACTGTTTTCCCAAAACCCGCGATGCAATTTTTTTTTGAATTCGGCCAATTTTTTGAAAATAGTTTTTGTTGTATTTTCTGCCCATTTAGCATATTTTACAGCATTAATTTTTCTTCATTTTTATAGCCATATTAAATCTTTTACTATTTATATATGCTCCATTAAAAGTCTTTTTAAAAAATTTCAGTAATTGAAAGAAAGATTTTATGCATTTTATTTAGATCAAGGTTTTACTGTTTATTTGCTCAATACTTTGTCCAAGCAACTTTTAAGAGATCCATTTATTTCTTGAAATATTTATGTTATTTGCTTCCCTTTAAATTATTTCAAAGATCCATTATTTTTGAATAGTTTTTTCAAGCATTTACATTTCAAAAATGCCTTTATTTTTTGCAAAATTGGAAGCATCTTTTCTTTCATTTGTAATCAATCGTCCAAGCGAGGGAAATCAATTTCAGTTTAAATACCAAACTTGCACCCACTCTACCACATAATTTAAACTGAGCCTTAAAATTTACCTTAAACTTAACAAACTTTTAAGCCCACTTGGGGAGCACTTAAAAGAATTTTGTAGTTACGTAGAATTGAGGGGATAGGTGTTCCAATAACACCCCTCAATTATTACATTTGAAACATAGTGGTTGTACTCTACGGTACCAAAATCCCTTATAATTTTGACACGGTTATCAACCAATTTATCGGGAAGGCCTCTCCCTTAGGAAGGTTGAAGTAGCCAGACTGGTTCCAGAAGTCTGAGTGGAATACCGCAATCCATTTAGTAACTGAAGGATACCTTTCAAAGTTCTCGGTGTACACCCAAGAGGGTGTATAGCGGCGATAGAACCAAACTGCAGATTCACCCAACCGAACGTGTCATGAACGGGGTATCCTAGTTTCCTAGTTGCCACTCTTTAGGATTGTCTACCCGGTATCCCTCCCGGTAGGGGGATATCTACCCGTTGATTCAACACTCTATATTGTGTAACTTGGATTTCATCACCTTGCAGAGGATATCGTTTGTTGACTCACAATACTTCTAGTTAGGTGTTTGCATGATACATTACCCACCTTTGGTCTAGTAACACCCCTTTTTTCTAGGAATTGTTTGACTTTTGGTATTCTGACCAATTTGTTGCATCCCTCCACTTATTATAGCACAGCTGCTATAATAAGTGCTTTTTGAGGTTGGTTGTTGGCCTGAGAGCCTTTATTTTTTCACTCCCCTCTTGCACCCATTATTGCATTAGGGTTTCGATTTTTTTACATCACCACCTTACACTAAAATTTTTTAAAATATTTCTCACCATTGAGAATTTAAGATGATCCCATCATCTTCGGGGTGAACCCCCTCAGTTCGGTATACTTGGCTCTACACATCATCGACGTAGAGCCTTATCCCTTGACTTGACACGTCATCGGCCAAACACACAGTCATCCAATTCTGACACAACCTCACTTCACATCTGATTCTGAGGCTGAATCCGAAAACCCTATTGAAATATCACCAACCAACCTCATGGCTGGATCACAATACGACCCACTTTTCACCAGTACTATTGGATATACATCCACAAACCCTTCTACTACTGTTCCACCCATGGTAACAACAACCCCTTTAGGCATGTCTAATATAGGGGGCCACTCCACCTTTAGGTATGCCCAACACAGGACTACCTCCTATTATGGGTATGCCCAACATAGGAATCACACCACCTCTCATTACCACAACCCAGATCCCAAGAATTCATGGCACTATTCCTAACCCCTCTGCAACCCATGTTGCACTTGGGAGCGTTGGCCCATCCCAAACCATCCCAAACCACAATGGTTGGAGGACACATACCTTCAATACCTAACATACCCTTAGGGGCTACTGGACCACTACATAATGCCACCATTAATAGTTATGTCCCAGTCACTACGCAACACTCATCTGCTAGTTTACCTTACATGGCTAGTCTAAACTTACCAGACCTAGCCAGGCTAACCAACGATCCTATCAGGCACAACCCTACATGGCCACCCATGCCTACAAAGCTCCCCTCAGACATACCCAAGTTTGAAGGAAAACCTGGGGAGGATCCCCAAAACCACATAATGTCATTTCACCTATGGTGTTCATCTAACTCCATAGTGGATGACTCCATTAGAATAAGACTGTTGCAACAAACGTTCACTGGCTCTGCAGCCAAGTGGTACATCGAACAACCACATGGGACCCACCATACATTTACGTCTCTTGCCTCCACTTTCCTTCAGTTTTTTCAGCTACCTGTACGCTATGATGCAGGAATTGAAATATTGTTGTCTTGCAGACAAAACACAGCTACCCACATCACCGACCATATCCATGAGTGGCGCAAGCATCGTAGCCTCTGTAAGATAAAACTGGATGACTGTATATTTTTTGGACTGGTTTCTTAAATAACTCCTACCCCTCATAACCAAAGACGTAGCTTTCGAATGACCCAGTCAGAGGAAGAAGCTATCTTAAAAGCTCAGCAATTTGACCTGATTTATGCCCAGTTAGGCTATCTCTACACCATCATACCAGAAGCACCACGAGGCGATTCTTCACGCAGTGATGCTCCGGGGGCATCACATGCCACTGATGGTAATTATCGGCCAAGTCACGACACAAAATAAACCTTTTAGCATGGTGAGCACCATAAATTCCCCAGACCTCTCTAGGGCTACATCTAATTCTGGAGCGACAACTTCGTACGCTCCAACGAATCAGATTCATCACACTCATGGACCCTCTTGTCCACAACATTGCTATGGGCAAGCGCCATTGACATATGTACCACCCACCTACTATAACCAACCGGCCCACCCAGAACCCAATTCATTTATCGGCACAACCAATGTATTACCCACAGCAAGCTACACCAGCTAACCCAACACTTCCAATAGCTCAGCGTTACCAACAACCCCAGCAAGCAACTAGACCACCTCCAACCCCACCAGCTTATTATCCACCGCAACCTACCGCATCTGTGGCATCCCAAAATCCTCCCACTACTCAAAGGCAAGTGTATACACAACACAATCAGCCCCAACACCAAAACAACCAACGCAACTAGGGTGGACAACAAAACCGTGGAAGAGAACATAGCCGCGGAAACAACCAACAACATAATCAAGGTCCACCACCTCCCAATCCTCCAAATAATAACAATTCTACTCCTCCCAACCAGAATCCTTATCGTCATCCCAAGTAGCCAAAAAACAATAACCTGAGAACAAACCATCCATGTTCTATATGTGGAGTCTATGGACACTACACTCACAACTGCCCCCATTTAGAGAAAGCACGTAAACTTTGGGCTGATGATGCCCAACGCCAGGGCCACGCTGGATAGCCAGCTCCACTTAATCAACCGCAACCCATGATATTACAAAACCCATTGCCAAACCAGGGAGTAGTAAATACTCGCCCTATGGATCTCCCACAAGGATCTGCTGCACCCCAGTAGCAAATCACCTATGTCGCAACTGATTATCAGCATACAGATCTAGGCACACACCCATTTATTAATGATGTCATCCAATGACATTAACCTCCAAACGCGCAGGAATTAGTATGGCCCACCCCTAGAAACTCCTCCCCACTGATGCATCCACCTCCCTTCCACCAAATCAACCACTACGCATACCAAATATACCGTTGGACGGAGGACCTAAAATCCCTCGCATCCCTTTGCGAAGGATTAACAACAATCTTAATGCTCGCGCAGCATCCAATTATAACGTTGTGGAAGACCTAGCACAATCCCCCGTTGCTATGTCTACTTTAGAGGTACTGAAAACATGCCCTGCACAATGAAAACTACTACTATCCGCCATCGGAGGAGTAGACCCTGATGACACACACATGATGGCTTTCGACTTAGACCAAGCCGAACCTCGATTGCCAACAAATTTGGCTTTCCGAGTATCAGTAAACATTCGAAACCTTGTTGTGCATCGATGCATCATCGATGAAGGAGCTTCAACCTATGTTATGTCCACCCTTGTGTAGTAGAAACTTGATTCCCCCCGCTTTACAACCATCCACCACGGCATTATGAACTTACGACGGACGCTCAGCTCAACCAAAAGGCCTCTTAGCGAACGTACATGTAGAACTAGGTGGGGAATTAGTTCTTATCGACATCGAAGTGATCAATGCCCAGCTCAACTACAACCTCCTTCTTGGACGTAGCTATATGTACAAAATGAAAGCAGTGGCTTCATATTTTTTTTCGCCTCATGATGTTCCCACATGAAGGATGCATTATAAAGATTGATCAACTCACATATTATGATCCTAACGCCCCCGCAACCCCTCAAAATGTGCTACCAATTGTTGAACAAACCATTCAAACCACACCAACATCATTTGTGTCGTCAATTGGTCCTGGAATCTACACCCAGTCACCTATGACTTCCACATTTCCATCGATCTCACCACCTTTACCGATAACAAAAACATCGTATTTGTGCACCCTGTCACACACCACACAGCAGCCTTTGTCACTACCACAAACACCCACAATGCCTGCTCATATTGGCACAACGCCAATTCATACTATCCCGTTCTTGTTCCCATTTTCCGGAGTTGTCAGTTCGTGAGTAATGACTACACTCAACCTTCCTGGTTTAACATTAGGGATACTTGTATGGTACTTACCTGCTCCGAGCCCCCAACCGAGTCCGATTGTTATTTTACAACCGGTACAACCTATCCCTACTACCAACCACCCACCCCCTCCGGTCGCTCATCTGCAAAACAGACCACCCCCAATAGTGACTATGGAATCAACATCTAGAAACGCCCCACCTCCGTTACGGAACATAGGGAGCAGAGGCCCACCAACTTATAACACTGGACCCATAACTCGCACCCCCCTAGCAACCCCCAAGGTAGCTAAAAACCCCCCAACTATTCGCATTCCCCCCTAAGTGCTCGTTGTGTGACGACGTAGACCATGCCACTCATCAATTTCCACAATTACCTGCACTCCAAGAACACATGAATATGTTGGATGACGAAACAGGAATTCCAGTGGTAAGACTTGAGCCACCTCCTCAACATCACGACAAAACGCTCCGCACTAACCACCCTTGTGCGATATACGGCATTTATGGCCATTATTCACACCACTACCCTGATCTCCGAGATTATAGAGCAGCCTTATACGAGATGAACAATGCCAACTTAGAGATATGTCCTCCCCTCATCGAGGAGATCTACCCTCCAAAATCATCTTCTTCGGAAGAAATCAATACCATCTATATGATTTCAACCACATACAAACCAGAACCCCGTTGATTTATGGTCTGATTACTTTTGTACTGATGAGCAAATTCTAGAAACAGTCACTGCACCAGACTACCCTTGGGACAATATGCATCATCGGTCATACTTCCTCCCTAAGGAGTCTACATCCACCGCAGAAATCCAGCTATCAGTTGAATCGAAATATTTCCTACCGACTAAGGTTGATTGGTTCAAAGACCCCATCCCAACACCAGATGCCTTTGAAGAGGGGAACATGTCCAACATTTTCCCTATTATACAAATCGACATTTCCACCACACCTGGAAAACCTGAGCTCATTTTGCTAGGCGCATCATGCACTCAAGCGGTAACTCAGGCATATAAGAAACTCTTCCAAGAGTTTCGTGATGTCTTCGCCTGGTCTTACACTGAGATGCCTAGCCTCGATCCAAAAATTGTGGAACATCACATCGACACTTGGCCCAATGTGCCTCCTATGCGACAGAAACAACAACCAATTCACCCGTCCAAGCTCCCAGCTATTAAGCCTGAGATTGAGAAACTCCAAAAAGCAGGATTCATATATCCTATTGCCTACACCACCTGGGTTTCAAACCTAGTGCCAGTAAACAAAAAAGTGGGCACCATATGCATTTGTACTGATTCCGAGACCTCAACCTCGCTTGTCCCAAAGACAACTTCCCCACACCTTTCATTGACCAACTAATCGATGAATTTGCAGGACATGAGGTCCTTTCTTTTATCGACGGTTTCTCCGGATATAACCAAATCAAAATCCGTAAAGAAGATCAATAGAAGGAAGCTTTCACTACCCCATGGGGCACCTTTGCCTATCACGTCATGCCTTTCGGTCTCAAGAATGCTGGAGCCACTTTCCAACACGCCATGACTTATTGCTTCCATGATCTACATAGAATCATAAAATTTTATCTGGACGACCTCACCGCTCGATCCAAGAAACGATTTGACCATTTAGACGACCTTTGACAAGTTTTCTTGCGTTGTCGAAAATACAACATCCACTTGAACCCTCTCAAGTGTGTCTTTTGCGTTACATCAGGTCGCCTGTTGGGGTTCATCATTTCAGAAAAAGGCATCACTGTAGACCCCTTGAAATTCCAAGCCATTGTAGACTTACCGTCACCCCCGTACATTAATACAACTTTAAAGCCTTCAAGGGAGGTCCAACTTCCTCCGCTGCTTTGTCCCTGACAATGCCACAATGGTCCACGATTTCCTATGACTACTGCGTCTACATACCCATTTCATATGGGACCAACAACGAGAAACAGCTTTCACCGACTTAAAGAAAGCACTCACAAATGCCCTGTTGATCTCTCCTCCATATTTCAAAAAATATTTCACCCTCTATGTTTCAGCATCCGAACATGCCGTATCTGGAGTTCTTGTGCAAGAAGATACTGCTCGCCAAGAGTATGTCCTCTACTATGTGAGCTAGACCTTGTTAGGCCCACCCCTCCGCTACCCACATGAAGAAAAGATGGCCCTCGCCGTCGTCTTTTCAGTACAAAAGCTGTGACATTACATTCTCTTGAGCCACACCACGGTTGTAGCCAATTCCAATCCAATGGTTTACCTCTTGACACGTCGCCTCCTTCAAGGCTGTGTAGCTAAATGGGTGATTATCCTGCAAGAATATGACCTAACTTTCAAAACCCCAAAGAGCACCAAGGCCCTAGCACTTGCTCAACTCATCACAGATCTCCCATCTTCTTCGTCATCACCTGTTATCCAAATGAATCTCATTGACGATCACATTTTCATCATTTCTTCTGATGACCAATGGTATGGCGACATCTTAATCTACCTCCACACACAAAAATTTTGACCCCACATCGATCGTGATGGACGCCATCGTATATGACACCACACCCCCCGATATCTCCTATTAGGCGATGTACTTTATCTACGCGACATTGATACCATCTTACGACGTTGCCTATCTCATAACGAGGAAGAACAAGTCCTTAATGACTGCCATAGCGGTGCCTGCGGAGGCCACTTCTCCGGCATGGCCACCGCCCAAAAGATCATCTGCGCAGGTTACTTTTGGCCTTCATTATTTACTGATTGCATCACCGCAGTCAAACATTGTCAAAACTGCCAACTTTTTTCCCCCAAAGCAAGAACCCCACCCACCCCCCTTCATCCAGTCGTCACTATCGGACCATTCTGCAAATGGGCCATCGACTTCCTAGATTGCAATCCCACGTCAGCCGGCGGTCATAAACACATCATTGTGGCCGTAGATTATTTCACCAAGTGGGCGGAAGCCATGCCAACTTACAATTGCAAAGCCGACACCACAACACGTTTTTTCCTCAACCATGTTATCGCTCTTTTTGGAGTGCCAAAGCAACTCATCTTAGACCACGGCTCTCACTTCAAAGATGTCATTTGGAGAGAATGATCAACCTTACTGAAATTTGAACACCATTTCTCCTCCGCCTACTACCCCCAAGGAAATGGCCACGTTGAAGCGATTAATAAAATTTTGAAGACCATCCTCCAGCGCACTGTGGAAAAACACAAATCAAATTGGCACCACATGCTCTTGCCGGCACTATGGGCATACCGTACCTCAACCAAAACTGCCACCGGTTTTACCCCTTTCCATCTAGTTCACGGTGTCGAATCCGTCCTCCCCATCGAGTGCCAGATTCCAGCCCTACATATGGCCATTGAACTACTACCGGAGACTTTCCTAATTGACCAATGCTTACTACTCCTGGAGCAAGCCGATGAATATTGATGCACAACCCTCCAAACCATGGAAGCAGCCAAGAACTGATCCAAACTGAGTTACGACAAACATGTCCACCCAAGAACTTTTACTGAAGGGGACCTTGTCCTCGCCTATGATCAAGCTCATGACAAAACCAGAAAAGGAAATTTTGTGTCCATGTGGCAAGGCCCATACATTACACACACTTGCCTCGGACAGGGGCCATACATTCTGACCGATTCAGAAGGAAACCCCCTACGCAACCCATGCAACGGGTTGTACCTCAAGCGATTTTACCCATAGAAAATATGACGGACACCACCGTCCATTATTGTATAGTCTTATTTTGTTTTTCACAAAAGATTCAAAGAACCTAAATATTTATTTTTTCTGCATGACCACAGATGGATCCTGTTCCACTCTGCTACATCGGTTTCGCTGATGGTGCAAGCTGTTGGTCCCCCAATCTGGCCTCCGCAACTTGGGTAATATATTCCCCTTCACATGAGTTGATCCACATCGACGGAGTGTGCGTAGGTGCCGCCACCAACAACCAAGATGAATACGATGCCGTGACCGGTCTCCTGGCCACAGCTCTCCAAATGAGCATAAGTCACCTTAACGTTTTCTTGGACTCACAACTCCTTGTTTCCCAGCTCAACAATGATTACCAGGTACGCGATCCCCGTCTTTTCAGAAAATTCTTGTGCACTAAACAAATGGTTCGACAGTTTGAATCCATTTCATTCACACATGTCCCAAGGAATCTCAACAGTGTAGAAGAGCATATGGCCAACAACATTCTTGACTGGCACACCAATCAAACCATATAGTAAACACAAATGTACCTCCACAGGCTTAAACAAAAATGCATCCACGTGCATAACATGTGCCTCCATGGGCATACAAAAAATCAAACATGCCTCCACAGGCAAGAAAATAGACAATAAATGCATCCATGTGCATACACGACTATATACCAAATCACATATATATATATACATCATAATATAGTCAAACATGTCATAGGTGCCCTCAACACCCAATATACAAAAATACATCAGCCGTACAAAAAGGTATTTTCCCATATGCTCATCAGCATTTGGGGGCAGATACAAGATCATCTAATCATCATGGTCTCCAGGCTCCTTTGGCGCCACCTCCACTGGCCCTGCTGGATCATCTCGCACCCGAATCCTCCTCTCCACCGGCCCTGTCGGATCCTGCCAAGCCCCATCCCTCCACTCAGCCACCAACAATGCTGCTCTGAGCAAGATCGAGCGCCACTCATGAGGTGCATCGAAACAACACTTGATGATGTCCCAATCCAAATCCCTCCTCCCATCCTCTGGCAATCCTGCCAGGATCATGTCTAGTGTCTCTGGGACACCCTCCACGGCATCATCTCGAGGCCCAGCTCCTTGACTGCGAGGCCCAAATCCTCGAGCATGAGGAGGTGGTACCACTACAGGAGGTGGAATGACAACCATTGCCTGTCCCCTATGAACCACATGGTCGGCCGGTGGTACAGGACCAACATATGCACAATCACACAAGTGAACCATCATATAAATATCTAACTATAATCATAACAAACACATCTATAACACATGATATAGTAGAGAAAAAAATACAAAAACATACCATCTAAACCCCAGGCCTGTCCCTGGGCTCGAGGCATCTCCGGATCTCCTCAATAATCCATACCGGCATATGGATAGTCATCAATCAGTAGGGGGATCTGCTCCCACTGCTCATACATATCCTGTGAAAAGAACCCGTGGATACCACCACCACAGCGGGGCATCATCTGCCCCCACCACACCATGAGCGGCTCGCTCACCAACCCATCTCGAACTGGCACCCGTGGCCACAAAGTCGGTACCCGATCAAAGAAGAAACAGCACAGGAAGGAGGCATAGCAAAACTCTCCCCCCTCCCGATTGACCTTGTCCAGATCTCTCCGGACACCAGCCAAAAACATCTGACCCCACGTGTAGTAGGTCCCCCTCAGCACAGAATCCACCATCATCATTTGTCCCCCCGACAAACGATGTGGTGCCACGGAACCCAACACCTGCAGAACACAAGCCCCAACAGCCCGCATGTCCCACTCCTGCAAAGATCTCAGGCTCAAAGCGCTGTTCTGCACAATCACCCCAACAACATAGAAGGTCTCCAGGAGATCCTCGATATCCAAACCTGCTGGGATCCTCGGCAGAAGATCCCCTACCTCCCCTAAGCAAGGCAACACGGTAAGAAAGTATACATCAGTAAGGGTGATCTCTAACCTCTCACCCCCAACAATGAATGCAACCTCTGTAGGGACCCAAAGACTCACCAATTTGTTCAGTAGTGGTCCTACTGAACGCATCGGGGGAATCCGAGCGAACTTTAGGATCCCACTCACAGCCAGAGCCTGTCGGATCCCCTGATAGGTCTGAATCCTAATCATCAATTCCTCCTCCATCTCCCACTCTTGCCATGACACCAATGGTCTCCTCAACATCCTGCCAAAAAACAAAGAAAATTTTTTAGAACCAGAAAAAAATTTCAAAAAATTCTATCGTGGCTTTTCCATCAAAAGCCACGATGATCATCGTGGCTTTCATCCAAGAACCCGCAATGAACATCACGGGTATTGACCACACAGTCATGATGAACATCGCGACTATCAACCCCATAGTCACGATGAACATCGTGACTTTTAGCCTGACAACCGCGATGAACATCGCAACTGTCAGCCCCAAACCTGCGATGTTCATTGCGGAAAAGGACACGAAACCAGCGATATTCCACGTTGGAAGGCCAACATGGAATTTCTCAGCCTTCGAGGTCCCACCGCTAACCAAAAAACACATAATTAAAAAGGCTAAGGCGAATAAGGTTACCTGAAACTCGCGGAATCGAAAACCAATGGTCAAATCTCCCGAAAATCAAGAAAGAGCTCTGATTGCTCTGCCAAACTCACACGTAACAATGACATGTCATATGGACCCCACACCCTATTTATAGAAATTTGACCATTTTTCAAACAACCATTGCGGTATCATACAACGTCCGTTCCTCAAACCGTTGGAATCAGCACAACGAGAACTTCACGATAATCCTTTCTTTTTCCTGATTTCACCAGGTCCATTTTTTGACCATTTTTTCATGCCCTCGTTGCCTCGGTTTGTGTGCCACATCGATCGTTCTCCATTTTTTACGAGTCTTATATCGAAGGATTTAGTTTTCCGCACTTGTGATGACACCTGAGATCATTTCTCGCTCTCACGCCCAGATTTTTCGGGCATTTTTTCCCATGCCCCCTCATTGCCTCAGTTTGCGTGCCACATCGGCCGTTCTCCATTTTTTACGAATCTTATATCACCAGATTCAGTGTTCCGCGCTCGTGATGACGCTTGAGATCATTTCTCGCTCTCATGCCAAGATTTTTTGGGCATTTTTCCCATGCCCCCTCATTGCCTCGATTTGCGTGCCACATCATCCGTTCTCTATTTTTAACAAGTTTGATATCGTTAGATTCAGTTTTTCGTGCTCATGATGATGCTTGAGATCATTTCTTGCTCTCACCCCATACTTTTCAGACATTTTTTCAAAATGCAGCTCATCACCTCGGTTCGCATACCACATTGGCCGTTGCCCCTTTTTGACAATCCTTATGTCACTGGATTCAGTATTCCGCACTCATGACGATGCTTGAGAACTTTTCTCACTCTCATCAATCCCTTTTTGTTCGGTATAGTTTACCCCTTTTTTGGGCCAAGCAATCCCTTATACGAAAAAGGCACTTAGGGAGTTTCTGTTAAGCTCTTTTCTGACTCCTAAAACAATGAAAAGATCGCCGAGCAATCTTGCTTCCTTTCATGCTCGCTAAACGTATCTGAAAGGGCGTCTACCTGGTATAAGTTTACCCCTTTTCTGGACCTTGTAGACTAATTACGAAAAAGGAATACTCTAGTCACATCAGCTAGAAGAGTTCTCCATTTGCATCATTTTATGCTTTTTCAGGCCTTGGAGACTAACTTACGAAAAAGAATACCAATGGAGTCCACTTACTGCTTTCAGACTCTCTAAACATGAAAGAGACCACGAGCAATCACCATCTTGGGCTCGTAAAAACCCACAGGACGGTACTCACAACCACTGCAAAGTCTTCTTATCGTTTTCAGACTCCTCAAAAATGAAAGCACCCATGAGCACGAACAGTCCTGGGCTCACAAAATCCACAGGATAGTACCATTTCAGAGCACACTTTTATCCCTTCTTGGAGCTCATTAAAACTGCGAAGAAAGACCCAATGGTGCTTCTCGGTGCCACAACAGATCACCTCTACTCATATGGCAGCTTCCCCATTTTGGTTGCCTTTGTTCAGAGTATTCTGCAGTATGTCACCCCGAGAATCCCTCGACAACACCCATTAGCTTGACCCCCCCAAAGTCAATACATACCCTTTAGTCCCTAAAAGCTATGATCCCCACACCTACAAATCAATTCCCTATGCTGCCAAATCAACCATGTCATCATGCTCTAAACAAAGGAAGTTTGAGTCTACCCACTCTATGACCCCAGTTACTTCCCATCCCCACAAGTATGTCAGTCCTACCATCAGTACTACCACACTTTAGTTCTACACCTCATGCTGCTATCAAGGAAACATCATTGCCTTGTCAGTTGCTGGTCTCCCTCTGTCGATGACACCCAAATTTATTCTAGAGGATAGACCTAGAGGTCCCTGTGTCTTGGACTCATCACCATTTATGATGAGTGCCTACGAATCATTTCGAGAAGAGTCCCCAGTACCTCTCCAAATGATTGTTTCTCACATGCTCAACTTCAACACCTTGATCGCATCGTTGAGACTCGCACAGGGTATTGGTCCTTTTAGTTATTGGTTGAAGACCCCGGATACCACCTGACTCTTCCACATTTGAGAGTTTACCTATGAAAACAACCAATTACATTTTTTCTATAGATATCCGGGTTGCGCATGGCGATAGTATTCAGCTATATCCCAATTTTATACTTCCTCGATTACATATACTCGTCATAGTTGACTTAGAGTCATTGAGTCCCTATAGATGTCGGACACCTTTAGATTCAGCAGTTCATCAACCCTTCTGAGACCTTGTTCAGAATGGTTGTCACTTTATTCTAGTGTATCAGTTATTGAGATCAGTCATGTTATGATCATGAGTACACCCAAAAATGGTGTCCCCTTTGGACCTTTATGATGTCCTAGCAGATTTTTTATTTAGGTCGCCCTTCTTGGGACTAATTGTTATGTATATGTCTTGATACGAGCATGGGTATGCCTGCCTCATCCATTATCAGAGATTATTCCTCATTCATATTGAGGCCATGTAATATTTTTGTTTCTACAGCTTCCAAGGGCTGTGGATCCAGTCTCTTCTCTTCCCCAAACCCCAGAAAAAAGACAAAAGAACTATGATGTCTATCAGCCATATGATGAGCTCCTGCCCTCACACATCAGGGGCAATCTGTTAACACCCAAAAAGTGCTCACCAGCTCATTTCCTTATTCACGTGACCCATTTTTCCACTTTTCCACCATTTGAGCCTCTAAAGCCATCAAAAGGTCACCAAAAGACCATAATACACCCCTTTTTCCCCTCAAAATGCATAAAAAACCCTCAAAAAGGGTCCAGAATTCCCAAAAATATTAAAAAGGGAATAAAAATATAAAAAATATTCAAAAAAAGAAAAAGGAGAGAAAAGGTACCTAAACCATGTTGGTCAATACCATTGGTTTCCTCAAAACCATAATGGTATTCCCCACCACCAAAAACTATAAAAAGGTGGTAGGGGCTCCTCACTTTCCATCCATCCATCATCCTATCCTCACGCTGTCAAAATCTCTCATGAGACTTTTGGCCATTTTCAGCATCTTGGAGAAGAGACCTTTGGAGCTTGGAGCTACTCACCCTGGGAGTTGCTCAACACAAATCCTCACCATTTGAGGTATCTTAATACAAAACACCTATTCTTTTATTTCTTGTTCTTGAATCATTTTAAAAAAAAATTATTTGTTATATGCACATGCTAGTTTAGATTTAGATTTAGTTTATAATTGTTTTTGCTTTCAATATTGAAACTGCTATCACATTGTTGATAGGTGCCCGATGCACAAAGCTTGGTTGCAAAACCAAGCCAACAGAGTGGATGTTGGACCTAGGGATCATTGAACCTGTCAAAGATTTAGAATGGATCATCTAGATGGTCATCCAGGATAAGAAGACTGGTGAAGTCTAGCTCTGCGTCGAGTAAAGGAAGTTGAATGATGCATTCCTTCATGATCTATTACCCCTGCCCTTTACCGATGAAGTAGTTGAAGGTGTCAGAGGAGAGGAAGTATATTCATTCACAGATGGGTTGTCAGGATATCACCAGATCAAGATTGCAATAGAGGATTGACACAAAACCACCTTTGTAACAGAGTGGGGCTGCTATCAGTACACAATAATTCCATTCGGTCTCAAGAATGCCCCTGCAATTTTCTCAAGGTTAGTTGTCGCTGCTTTCAAAGATTTTATTCACAACTTATTGACGGTGTATATGGATGATTGGACTATGTATCGATTAGTTAAATACCATGTTGAGAGCCTCAAGATGATTCTTGAAAGATGTCGACAACATTAGATCTCTTTGAATTTAGAGAAGTGTATCTTTTGTGCACCATTTGGTATATTTTTGGGACATATTGTCTGCAAGAAAGGTATGTTGGTCGAACCAGCCAATATTGCGATCATTATCGACTTACCAGCACCTACGACAGAAAAGTAGCTGAGGGCCATGTTGGGCCATACAGGAAATTATAGAAATCTCATAAAGGGGTATGTAGCAATTACTGCGCCCATGGAGAAACTATTCAAGAAAGATGCAAAGTTTGAATGGAACGGTGAGTGTCATAAGAGCCTCGACATATTGAAGTAAAAGATGGTTGCAACACCAATATTAGCCTTCCCCGACTAGAATAAATAATTCCATGTCCATGTAGATGCTTCGTCAGTCACGCTAGGGGTGATATTGGCCCAGCCTGGAGAAGGGTCGATCGACCATCCTATCGCATTCGCTAGACGAAATTTGTCGACCGCAGAGAAAAAATATACAATGACAGAAAGAGAAGGCCTGGTGATCATATATGCATTGAAAAAATTCTAAAAGTATTTGCTAGGAAGACACTTCAAGATGTTTACTTACCCCCCAGTACTGAAGTACCTAGTAAACAAACCTGTGTTGGGAGAGAAGATATGTCGGTGTTTGCTATTGTTCCAGGAATTTGAATTTGAAATAATCGTGAATCCTGGACGATTGAATGCAGGCCTTGACATTTTTTCAAGGATTGAATTAGGTGAGGAACCAAGTAGCATCAATGAAGGTCTTCCCAACTCGGAGTTATTTCACATTGGAATGGTTGATGACCATTATGAACAGATTGTTTAGTTTTTGGCCATAAGAAGAGAACCTGAAGGGCTCACCACTAATCAGAAGAAGCATTTAGTCATCAGAGCTATCATTTTGCAATTGATTGCAGGACAGTTGTACAAGATGGGGCCAGGTGAAATTCTTTGTCGATGTGTCTTTCCACATGAGAAAGAAAGAGTGTTGTACGAGGCTCATAGTGGGATCACATGAGGACATTACTGAGGGCATGCAACCGCTAGAAAGATACTTAGAGCTAGCTTATGGTGCCCAAAACTGCATAGTGATGCATCAGATTACTCCAAGAGCTTCGATGTATGTTAGAGGATGGGGAAACCATCACGACAAGATGAGATTCCATTGATTCCCTATCTAACATTACAACCTTTTGAAAAATGGGCTGTAGACTTTGTGGGACCCATTACCCCACTAGGAAAGAGGACGGGTGCGAGGTACATCATTACTGTGACAGACTACCTAACAAGTTGGGCCAAAGTAGCACCAGTGAAATATTGCACAACTGCGACAACAACAATATTTCTTTCGACAATGTGGTCACCAGGTTTGGGTGTCCAAACCTCTTGATGAGTGACCAAGGTACACATTTTGTAAATCATACCATCAAAGCAATGACTGAGGAGATTCAGATTCAATATAGAATAAGTACTCCATACCACCCACAGGCGAATGGATCAGTTGAAGCGCTGAACAAAATTCTGGAGAGTGCAATCACTAAGGTATGCAATACAAACCACAATGACTGGGACTTCAATATTCTTACGGTATTATGGGCCTATAGAACAATGTGCAAAATATTGACAAGCCATACCCCCTTCAAGTTGTTATATAGACAAGAAGCATTAATTCCTATGGAGTACATTGTCCCCATTCTGCGCATAGTAGCAACGACAGGAATGAGCGATGACGAGGCGATTCAATAAATATTGGTGCAGTTACTACAACCAGAAGAAGATTGCTTCATTGCAGGATTTCAACAACAAGTAGAAAAAGATCGACAGAAGGCATGGCATGATCGCCATGTAAATCCGAAGCATTTTCAGCGCGGTGACTGTTGGAATATTTTATATTCCTTGGAAGGTAATAATGTCTTTGTGTTATGTCGAAAGATATCCACAATATTATGTAAAAGAGTAATACATTATATCCCATATTCATTATGGTAAAATATACTCTTGATATTCATTATTATATAAAGAGATGTTATTATGGAGAATTATACTATCCGACATGTAATATGTGAGAGTAATTCCTCCTCATCTCTTAGTATATAATAGAGTCAAGGGCGTCACATCACTCATCATGATATTTACTTACTCACACAAGTATTGCTATATTGTATTGGGGTTATTGGCATTGCTTTCTTGTAAGCTTGAGGGAGATATTTTCGATATAATAGAATACTACCTTCCCATGGACGTAGCCCAATTGGGTGAACCATGTATATCTGGTGTAATATTTTCTCTTGTCCTCTTTTTTGTACTTATTGTTGATATATTATTGTTTTGCATATATAGGTAAGCTACTTTATTTAGATCAATATCTCTAACATGGCATCAGAGCTTGTTGCTATGAACTAGTACCTTCTACTGCTTTCAAACAATATTTTATCATTTTGGCATTGTTTATTTCTTATAGATTTTCTTTTTATCTGGTATCCATTAGGATTCTCTTCAGATTTGGACATATTTATGTAGTTTTTTTTCTAACCCTAACCTTGTTGTGTAGATTTTTGCAGAAATTTTTCAAGGGTTTCTTGATGTTATTTTTGTAGATCTATATGATTTTTGGATTCTCCTCAAGGAGATCTATCTTTTGGTTGTCAAAATGGTAGTTTTCATCCAAGTTTGGTAGACTTTGTGCAAGTTTCCGTGTTCGGCCTAATCGGCACTATTTTCGGCCTTAAACTAGACACTCGCGACTTTTCTTTGCAAAGACCCATAGTTAACCGCAACTGATCCAACTGGAAACCTGTGAATACACTGGAGACTCATGCCTCTTAGTGCGCAGACCCGCATATGCTTTGGCATACTTGCGAATGTTCCACTACCGAACCCGTATTTACTTCAGTTTATTCGCAACCCTTCCTGTGCTGAGATTGTGAATGCTTCAGCAGATTCATGACCTTATTGTACAGAGACCGCGAGTAGCCATGACTCCATTACACCCTAACTCGCATGTAACCGCGACCCTTTCAGTGTAGCATGCATGTTTTTTTTCCAATGTTATTCGTGAGCCTACTGTGGAAAAAACCACGGGTGACTTTTCTTAGCACTTTTCAGAAGGGATATAAGTAAAAGTTTCATTCCTTTAATGTTTTTTTTCTACTGTGTTTCTGCAGTTCAGTATGGTAAAGTATATCAGTTTTTTGTTTTTCACTTTCTTTCTCTTGTCATTTCTAGCATTTGGGTTTTCTTGTCAAGATTTATATCATTATGACTTCAGAAGTAGATTCTGTTGCTGAACGTGTTGGTCCTAACTATCTTGCATGGAAGAGAAAAATGATTGATGTTCTCAGGACTAAGAATCTATGGAGGATTGTTAATGGTGAACATACGAAACTTGTTGATGCTGAAGCCTTGGCTATATGGGAAGATAAATGTGATTAAGAAAGAGGGCTCATTGGTCAAATAGTTGCAGATAGTCTTTAGGTAAGTGTTGAGGCACAAGACAACCCCGTTGAGGTATGGAAAATTCTTGGTTCTTTATTTGATAAATCTGATGATGTTTGTGCTTATTACCTTGAAAAGAATATTTTTGAGCTAGATCCTACTAACTTTGAAAGAGTAGAATTATATCTTGCTGAAGTGAAAACTTTAAATGAAAAATTAAATAATTGTGGTAAAGATTACAAGAAAACAAACATTGCTCTTATAATTCTTGTAGAAAAAAAATTTCCATCTTGTTTTGATATGTTCATTCAAACTAGGAATAGAGCTATTGAAGTGTCTTCAAATACCACGAAACCTACTTTTTATGATTTTTGTAAATGGTTGATAAATGAGCAAGAAAGGTTAATTGTTTCAGGACAATTCTCACCTAATAAAGCTCTAATGGCACATAATAAGAATCCTAAGAGAAGTTTCAATAATGTTAAAGATTCTAATTCACACACTTCAAATCCTACTAATAACTCTGGTAATGCTTCTAATCCACATCATGACAATAGTAAGATGAAGAAAGTGTATCCTCCTTCTAAACATTGTAGTAAAACTAACCATCCTGAAAATAATTTCTTTAAATTGAAACATTTAAAAGACAATGTAACGCCCCATATTTTGATTAGGCATATGTATCAGTTAGACATGCTATAATATATTTTCTTATATTCTGTTGAACTCAGCTTGACTGAGTAAACTATATTACGATATGATGGACCTCATTATATGAGGTTACCTTGTTTTATTATTTCACTATGATTATGATGTTACTATGTTATGCGGTTACGATGTCATGATTATCATATGATTTCTTTATTTTACGATTACAGTATATGTTTATATGTTTTCATTAATAAGATGTGAAATATATGATTCGGTACGTGGATACCATCTTCTTATATGAATTATTGAAGTGTTATATGTCATACGCATCTATGATGAACTAAAAAGGTTACCTGAAATAAAAGGATTTTTGATAACATGGATCAATTGGCGATCAATGCGAAATGCTTTCTATAAATTTGTATTTTGCGAAATACTAACCTACAGGACACAAGGGCTATGGGATAGCCAGTTACTTGATCTGATAAAAAAAACTTGTTCGTACAATAAACCTTAGTAGCCAAAAATGAGGATACGATAACACAAACTGATAATCTCGATAGCAGCAAAGTATGAGTTGATAAGGGCGTAGGCCCAGTATGTTGAGAGGGATGGATGTGTTTCCCACCCTATGTTTCCATGAGACCCGAGGTCGTGGGAGGGTCGTGTTGAGACACGCTCCCCATGTAGTTGTGATGACAATGGTTGGATGCCTGCTAGGGGAGGATAGGTCCGCTATTCAGTCGACGCTATTGCTCTCAAGTTCTATGTGGTCAGGTCGGTGAGTCCGACATCCACTTTTGTACTAGCAGAGGAAGGATAGGGAGGATGCAGGACGTAGGTTATGACGGGGGGATGTGTTAGTTAGTACTGTTGAGGGTTGATTATTCCTTGATTCTGAGTTAGTGGTAGTAGGCACCCTTCCTTGTACATGATTGATTAAATTAATGTAAACATAAAGATAATGATGTGAAATCGTAAAGAATTAAATGTTAAATAATTAGGGATGTTAAAGTAATTGTACGATATATATTATGCTTGTTCTTCTACCTGGGGGTAAATACTACTATTAGTTAGCAGGTATGCATAGGCGGGATGGGGTTTGTCTATAGTACATTTCTGATCTGTGCATACGCTGGCCACGCATGCACACCTTGCACATGTACACTAGTATCGATATACAAACACTTAACATATTGAATAAATGTATAAGTCGTCATAAGTAATTATGTTAATCATGCATTGATCGAATTTAGATAATGAATATAAAGTTATTTAAGATGTGTAAAACAAGTCAATTAAGCTATGTATTACTCGTTGGTAAACATCGTGATAGACAATTGAGACAAGTGTCATCAGTTACCATTGTCGTCTGAGAATTATCGTAAATAAGGTAATGGTATTGTCTAATTAATTAGTAAGATTGTTTAAGCCCTTAAGGGTGCTTTGTTTAGAAGAACGACGATACTATGTAGATGTTAGGGTACTCATGTGATAAACAAATGATTTAAAAGATATTTTTATTAAATTCACCATTTATTATTACTTTGTAGTGATTTAATTAATATTATTACTTAATAAAATTTATTTTAATAATATTACTACCCATGTCATAACAATCGCAAAATAGGTAAAATTTAAATATTGATTAATGAATGATTAGAGTGTGATTATTTTACATTTCTAAGTTAGACATAATAGGATAACAATTTTGGAATGAATGTGATGTGATGGAAAATGGTTTATTACTATTTAATTATTCAATACGAATCTTGGAATTTAAATCTCAAGATAAGTGATCTCAACGGATGAGGTAGACCATTAAGACACACCATGTCCAAGTTGAAAAGGGGTCAACTATTTATATAATATTTTATTAATTACATTAATAACATTAAATACAAAGTTGGTGAATAGACTTGTAATTAATAAACCTTGTCCCGAATGGATAACCTTTGGGTAATGATTCCCATCATAATAAATACTTACGACCGTCAATCAAAATCAAATAAATTACCATGAGTGTAGTTAATTATTTGGTACGTTGAGTGTGAAAAATACATTTTTATAATGAAACGTGTATGAATGAACTAGGGAAAGGAGTAAATGTTTGAGGGGCTCGAGAGGGGGATTTTGGGGCAGTGGAGTCAGCCCAAGGTATTCTCGAGGAAGGAAGTGTATATATAGGGGGAGAAATTTGAAGGTAGGGGGGAGCTTGAAGTGAGGAAAAAGGTTTGAGAACAGAAAGATTTGGGAATAAAAAGAAGGTTGGAGAATAGAAAAAGGTTTGGAGAACCTAAGTAAAGATTGCTCTTGGGATTATCAGTTTGTGAGCTCAGGGGCTTGGAAATCCTTTGATTTCCAAGGGCTAGCAAGATAATAGCTGGTCGGTAGGGTGGACACTTCATATTGGCTAACTAAGAGGATATAAAACCTGCTACAACGTACGGTCTACTAGCATCAACATCAGGTAATTTCCTTGTTCTTTACGTTATTTGATTATTATGCTAAAAGTACTCTAAACATGCAAATAACTTTCTATTTACTGATTTACTACGGTGAAACATATTCTTATGCTGGAACAAATTGTTGAAAAGAAAATATCGATATGTTAGTTGTTTTAAAATACGAATGTATGGTTTATAAAGACAAGACAGTACACTAAATATCATTTAGAAGCATAGTAATTTTTAGAAATTTACTCCTATACACCTGATTAAAGTTTAATACATAGAAAATTAACTCAGAAATTTTACTTAGTGCTCTGCTGTAAAAACCAGAGCACTACATTTGGTATCAGAGCCAAGTTTCGAACTCTTGAACCTAAAAAGCCTATTCATGCTTCATCTAGTCCTCGTTAAGGAGAAAATCCACTTGACAAGTTACCTACTTGACATCCAACCATAGTGAGATTTACCTACTCAACTTCCAGCCATGGTGAGCATCCAAGGTACCTGCACAACCACAATAGTATTAACATTTAGAAAATCAATAAATAAAGAAAACAAACTGAAATTTCATATTTAGTATAAGAAAACAAACAGAAAATTCATGCTTAACCCATTCAACACACATAACTCATCAAGTTCAATTAACACGGCTTCCTCATGTTGTTGTGTTAAGGTAGATTTCTGTCAATTAAATTAAGACTTAAAAAAAAATATATAATCAGATTTAGTTTGAAGTGATATTCTGTGTGAAATTACTGTAAACTTTCAAAAGTCTGTATTTTCACTACCTTCAGTAGATGAGGAGAAATATTCACCCTCTCTGTCTATTTTGATGCATCAACCAATGAATGCAAGGGCTATTGACCTCCGCAACCTTATAATCTATTATGAGCATGTAAAAAAAAATGTTATTTAAGAGAAGAAGAATTACAACTTCTCATTCCCAACCGAGCGATAAAATGTTGTGTCCTATTTATGTCTTCTTGTTCCAGTGTAACTTTGTAATTGGGGATTGTGTAGTTAAATGAGAGACTAGGGTTTACGTTAATCATGGCCAGCCACAGACATACTCTCTGTAAATGGCTACACTCAACAGTAATTTCATAGCAACGATTTATGACAAACCAGGGGGGAGAGAGAGAATAATTCACTCTCAATCCTCAGAGGAATTCTAGGATAATTAATGGATATGAGGAACACTGATTTCATCTAATCCATTACCAATTACTAATTAATAAACAAGACTAAAAGGGTTTAACGCATCCTTCATAAGGGTTGCATCTTCTTTAAATTTTTCCATTTAACCGAAAGATAAAATTCTGAAATACTGAATGATCGAAGGTGATGAACTCGAAAAGAAGCTAGAATTTATATGGAATATATATGCAGAGATTCTTCCTTGAATAATAAAAATAAAATAAAAATAAAAATAAAAAATTGCAAAAATATTAAGCCATAAATTCTCAGCCCTTCATTGCTCGACACGATGAAGAATACTCCAAATTTATTTAGTCCTATCTGTTTATACCTAAAACAATTAAAATAAGTAAAAATTCTAGAACCTCCAGCCAATGTCGAAATATATATGCCTATCAACATGCATATATGCTTATAGATGTAATATTTTAACATTATTTATGACAATAATTGGTGCTAAAGAGAGGAGCATACATCTTAGAGTCATTGGATTTATGGCCGCACAGAGAGTCAATATATTTTAGTCTTTCAACTACTGGCACAAGTTCAATATGATTTCTAGTTTGCACACATATTGGCATCTAGAATTTGTCTTATATATACACCAGCAGCTCATCTATATTCTCAGGCTCTATCTATATTGATTGGGTTTCTCCTTTTTGTCCTTGATTTTCTTCGCTGTGTTTAGCTCCTCTCCCTTTCGTCGTTTCCCATTGTCCTTTCTTGACATCCATCTGCATCTTAATGCCACATCCCGTACATTTTTTTTCGGGCAATAGTGCAGCTATTTTTATGCATCTTAAAATGCTAGATTCATTTCAATATTTTGAAAGCCCGTCTTCCAGTAGAGACTATTCTTCAACTGACCATTCTACAGCAAGGCCTGGATCATGCTTAAGTCCTTGCGAAGTCCCTGAACTCCCCGCTGCTGCTGTATTTCGGCCGTTACTAGTATGCCCATTAAACGGAGACCCTTGGTGAACACCAGTGCCACAGATGGCTGCCATAATACTGAAACACCCGATGCTCACCTCATTACACACCAATTCAAGTTAAAACCTAGCTTAGTCCTCAGAAACTCCTCGAAAGTAATAATAGTTCAGGGTCGTAATGTAGGAGAAAATTTTGTCAATTCCGCCATCAGAAATAGTCCAGCTTACTTAATAAGCTTATTTAAGGTTTTATTCACTGCGAAATAATTGGGGATGCAGCAGCCGCCTTCAGTAACCCCAAAAAGGGAAAATTAAACCAAGAAGAGGCCGAGGCAGCTGACATTTTATTCTATTCTTTGCACAAGTTTTTTTTCTTCATTACAGCTTCAGGCTTTCTCCCCTACGAACCAGACCCTTCCCTAATATATATATATATATATATATATATAGGACAAGTCCAGTCTAATTTAAATATTATTTCTACAAAAAGAACAATACGAGGCAAATAAATCTATTTATACTCCATATCCAAAACCAAAAATAACAACCCTGTTTTCCAAAACTCAGTAACCTAAAATAGCCCTTGAGTACAGAGTTTCTAGTAAAATTTCAAGATAGCCTAAGACAAATCCAAATTTCAAAAGGGTAATCAGTTGGCTGAGCGTCAAATCCTAAGGTAGCCATAACCATCTACGGCTAATAGCAAGAATAGAAGCCTCTATGCAAGCAGTTGCAGAATAATTGTAACTATCTTTGTAGGAAACATCAAAATGTTTTTTTTGAATAACCAGCAAACTACTCGTACCTAGCTTAATGCCAGACAAATTACATTATTAAATTGGACACAAAACAAACAGAAACACAACTCAACCCTTAGCTCGAGTGCATCAAGAGGTGGATGGGCAATGTTAGGTCATTGTTGTGCTTATGAAATATACGTAGATAAAATATATATATATATATATATATATATATATATAAAATAGCTATAAATTTATTAGAAGTAATGGTTCCCCTTCTAATTATATCACATGGAAAAGGAGAGATCAATGGTTAAAGTTGATAACATTTGCATTCTAATATGGTATAGTCCCAAAAGCCTTGTAACAATAATAGTTGTCCTAGTTTAGTGAATGCTACAATACTTTGGTTATTGCTAATTATCAATAGGGGAATAATATTGTAGGACCTTAGGATTTAAAGTACATGAACCTTCTCCCCTAAGAGAGGTATGCCAACCTTAAGGTTCCTTGGTAGTTGCGTGTTGAACGAATACAAATTATGAGTTCTAAAGACCTCCATTTTTAAATCGTTGATTATTTCATGCTAAGTTGGATCAATATAAGCTTTTGTGATGAGTAAACCCCTCTAGATGTTATAACTTAAAGGATATTGCTAAACAGTAAGAAGTAGGATACTAAGGTGGATAGCACTTGATTATAACCTTAGGCATTCTAGATATAATATTGAGATTCGATAGAAGGATTAATCTAAATGTTTCTTTAATTATTAGAACACATATCATGAGATAAGAGAAGTAAAATTATAAGATAATATCAACATATTTGGTCAAGTCAAAGCTAAGTAGGACATATCCTTACCCCATTGAATATAGTACTAAAGAATGGCAAGGTAAGAGAATAATCGTCAAGGTGCAATATGTGAGTACCATTATATGACACGGATGAAAGACATCACCGAAAAGGGAGTGAACATAGAGAAGTAAAAGAAAGAAGTGCAAATATAAAGATAGGTTATAGTTATAATGGACATGGGTATCGACGTAGTTGGTACATGGGTTGTAAATGGATATGCATATTAAGCCGAATGCAATTATGATCATCATTTCAGGTTAACTATAAGTAAAGACAAAATAATTAGGCACTCAATGGGTCTTGTATACTGAAATGAGTAAAGGCATAGGATAAATAAATTATTAAATGAAGTAATACATATTAAACAATGTACGTATGGGCTAGGTAATGTGAACACTAATGTAAAACCACTATGCGATAGAGGGTATGGTTAAATAAGGAAATAGAAGGGCATTATCATTAAGCCTGAAATGTACAATGCATATACGCATAAAGGAACATAATGAGGAAATAACATGAATATGTTAGGGCATATAGCATCCCTATTAGGGAGAGTATGATAACACATGATATACCCATAAGTTAATGATGAAAGAAGGTGGTGAGGAAAGCATATAACAATAAAAATGAAGAGTAGATCATAGTAGAATGAACATGTGAAAGTGGTGTCTAGTCATGGGGGTACAAGGGATTAATTTTAGTACCTCAAGTAAAGGCATGCTCTTTACCTTCATCTAGTAAGGGTAGAATAAGAGTAGATCAACAATGCAGGGGGTTACAAAAACAAAAATTTATAAGGCCATGATAACTTAGAATTCATGGTGCAGTTGAGATGATGGTATTCTATAAGGGAGTGCACTCAAGTCAAAAAATTTAATCTATAACAAAAGGGGTAGTGCGAGATGCATGCATCGGGGTTCATACGGAACATTAAGTAAGGATATGTAATTGATTGATGAGAGAGGCAAATTATGCATAGGAGGATAATAGGGTATATGATAAAACGGGGAGAATACAAATCATTATGATAATAAATGAGGGTTATATAAATAGAGGTCGAGGCAACAATATGTTTAGTGACACATACTTCCATATGAATGTTAGTAATAGGAAGAGAGGGGTGAAAGGATGAAGTATTTCAATCCTTATTAGAGTAAAATAAGCGAATGCATAAATGACATTTAGATCTCATCATAGAAAATGATGACAAGCATGCAAACTAATAATTTAACTCCATAGTATCGAAAGCAGGGCACATTACTAAGGTTACCAAGAAAGATGTGGTGATTATACTATCATATTACAGGAGTACCATAAGGGACTAATATCAAACTAATGGACTAGGTTAATATCGATAGGGACCAGTATAGCCCATGTTCTACTATTTAGGAATATGTAGAGCCTTGTGTCTTGAATTTCCCATACCATTACGAGTATAACTTCGAGACGAAGTTTCTTGAAGGGTGGGTGTATGTAACGCCCCATATTTTGATTAGGCATATGTATCAGTTAGACACGCTATAATATATTTTCTTATATTCTGTTGAACTCAGCTCGACTGAGTAAACTATATTACGATATGATGGACCTCATTATATGAGGTTACCTTGTTTTATTATTTCACTATGATTATGATGTTACTATGTTATGCGGTTACGATGTCATGATTATCATATGATTTCTTTATTTTACGATTACAGTATATTTTTATATGTTTTCATTAATAAGATGTGAAATATATGATTCGATACGTGGATACCATCTTCTTATATGAATTATTGAAGTGTTATATGTCATACGCATTTATGATGAACTAAAAAGGTTACCTGAAATAAAAGGATTTTTGATAACATGGATCAATTGGCGATCAATGGGAAATGCTTTCTATAAATTTGTATTTTGCGAAATACTAACCTACAGGACACAAGGGCTATGGGATAGCCAGTTACTTGATCTGATATGGGACACAAAAAAAACTTGTTCGTACAATAAACCTTAGTAGCCAAAATGAGGATACGATAACACAAACTGATAATCTCGATAGCAGCAAAGTATGAGTTGATAAGGGAGTAGGCCCAGTATGTTGAGAGGGATGGATGTGTTTCCCACCCTATGTTTCCATGAGACCCGAGGTCGTGGGAGGGCCGTGCTGAGACATGCTCCCCATGTAGTTGTGATGATGATGGTCGGATGCCTGCTAGGGTAGGATAGGTCCGCTGTTCAGCCGACGCTATCGCTCTCAAGTTCTATGTGGTCAGGTCGGTGAGTCCGACATCCACTTTTGTACTAGCAGAGGAAGGATAGGGAGGATGCAGGATGTAGGTTATGACGGGAGGATGTGTTAGTTAGTACTGTTGAGGGTTGAGTATTCCTTGATTCTGAGTTAGTGGTAGTAGGTACCCTTCCTTGTACATGATTGATTAAACTAATGTAAACATAAAGATAATGATGTGAAATCGTAAAGAATTAAATGTTAAATAATTAAGGATGTTAAAGTAATTGTACGATATATATTATGCTTGTTCTTCTACCTGGGGGTAAATACTACTATTAGTTAGCAGGTATGCATAGGCGGGATGGGGTTTGTCTATAGTACATTTCTGATCTGTGCATACGCTGGCCACGCATGCACACCTTGCACATGTACACTAGTATCGATATACAAACACTTAACATATTGAATAAATGTATAAGCCATCATAAGTAATTATGTTAATCATGCATTGATCGAATTCAGATAATGAATATAAAGTTATTTAAGATGTGTAAAACAAGTCAATTAAGCTATGTATTACTCGTTGGTAAACATCGTGATAGACAATTGAGACAAGTGTCATCAGTTAACATTGTCGTCTGAGAATTATTGTAAATAAGGTAATGGTATTGTCTAATTAATTAGTAAGATTGTTTAAGCGCTTAAGGGTGCTTTGTTTAGAAGAACGGCGATACTATGTAGATGTTAGGGTACTCATGTGATAAGCAAATGATTTAAAAGACATTTTTATTAAATTCACCATTTATTATTACTTTGTGGTGATTTAATTAATATTATTACTTAATAAAATTTATTTTAATAATATTACTACCCATGTCATAACAATCGCAAAATAGGTAAAATTTAAATATTGATTAATGAATGATTAGAGTGTGATTATTTTACATTTCTAAGTTAGACATAATAGGATAACAATTTTGGAATGAATGTGATGTGATGGAAAATGGTTTATTACTATTTAATTATTCAATACGAATCTTGGAATTTAAATCTCAAGATAAGTGATCTCAACGGATGAGGTAGACCATTAAGACACACCATGTCCAAGTTGAAAAGGGGTCAACTATTTATATAATATTTTATTAATTACATTAATAACATTAAATACAAATTTGGTGAATAGACTTGTAATTAATAAACCTTGTCCCGAATGGATAACCTTGGGGTAATGATTCCCATCATAATAAATACTTACGACCGTCAATCAAAGTCAAATAAATTACCATGAGTGTAATTAATTATTCGGTATATTGAGTGTGAAAAATACATTTTTATAATGAAACGTGTATGAATGAACTAGGGAAAGGAGTAAATGTTTGAGGGGCTCGAGAGGGGGAGTTTGGGGCGGTGGAGTAAGCCCAAGGTCTTCTCGAGGAAGGAAGTGTATATATAGGGGGAGAAAGTTGAAGGTAGGGGGGAGCTTGAAGTGAGGAGAAATGTTTGAGAACAGAAAGATTTGGGAATAAAAAGAAGGTTGGAGAACAGAAAAAGGTTTGGAGAACCTAAGTAAAGATTGCTCTCGAGATTATCAGTTTGTGAGCTCGGGGGCTTGGAAATCCTTTGATTTCCAAGGGCCAGCAAGATAATAGCTGGTCGGTAGGGTGGACACTTCATCTTGGCTGACTAAGAGGATATAAAACCTGCTACAACGTACGGTCTACTAGCATCAGCATCAGGTAATTTCCTTGTTATTTACGTTATTTGATTATTATGCTAAAAGTACTCTAAACATGCAAATAACTTTCTATTTACTGATTTACTATGGTGAAACATATTCTTATGTTGGAACAAATTGTTGAAAAGAAAATATCGATATGTTAGTTGTTTTAAAATACAAATGTATGGTTGATAAAGATAAGACAGTGCACTAAATATCATTTAGAAGCATAGTAATTTTTAGAAATTTACTCCTATACACCTGATTAAAGTTTAATACATAGAAAATTAACTCAGAAATTTTACTTAGTGCTCTGCTGTAAAAACCAGAGCACTACAGACAAGGCTAAAAAGAATGGTTCTAATGAATCACAAGTAGCTTTGTGTGATTCTATTGTTTCTTCTAGTAATTCTTCTTCTAATGTGGAATGGATAATGGATTCTTGTGCTTCTAAACACATGACTGGTAATGCTTCTTTATTTACATCTTATGACAATAATAAAAACACATCTCAGAAAGTATCTATAGGTGATGGTAAACACCTTTCTGTAATTGGTTCTGGTAATGTTAATGTTCCTAATGGTCAATTGGAATATGTTTTTCATGTTCAAAATATGCCCATCAACTTACTTTCTATTTATCATGCATGTCAAAAAGGATATAAATTTGAAGCTTGGCCTGATAAATATGTTCTTAAAGATATCAATTACAATTGCAAAGTAGTTTCTTCTGGTCCTGTTGATCATACTACTGGTTTGTATAAATTTGTTGGTTTTAATTCAACTAAAAGACAACATTTTTATTCCTATCTTTCTCATGCTCATGATCTTAGTAAATTATGGCATGAAAGATTGGCTCATTTGAATTATGGTAAAATGAAAATGTCAACTAAAATGGTACTTGGCTTGCCTAATATTTCGTCTTCTAACGGTGTTTGTGAAGGTTGTGTTCTTGGTAAACATCATAGAGAAATTTTTGATAAAGGTAAAGCTTGGCGTGCTAAAGAACCTTTTCAATTAATTCATAGTGACATTTGTGGTCCTCTTGAAGTTCCTTCTATATTACATGCAGTCTATTTTCTTACCTTTGTTGATGACTTTAGTAGAAAATCATGGGTTTATTTCTTGAAACATAAAAGTGACACTTTTTTTAAATTTCAAGTATTTAAATCCTTGGTTGAAAATGATTCTGGTAAAAAGATTAAGAATTTAAGAACGGATAATGGGGGGGAATTCATTAAGAAATAATTTGAAGTATTTTTATCTAAACATGGAATTCAACACCAAAATACTGTTCCTTACACACCTCAACAAAATGGTGTTGCTGAAAATAAAAACGGAACTTTAGTTGAAAGGGCTAGATGTATGCTTTGTTCTAAAGGATTACATAAGAAATTTTGGGCTAAAGCCATAAGTTGTGATAACTTTATTTTTCCTCATTGGTTATTCTGAGGATTATAAGGCTTATAGGTTGTTTGATCCTTCTAATAAAATTATCATCATTAGAATAGATGTTCAATTTATTGAAGTCTCTCCACCACCTGCATCTGTAGAACCTCATGTTACTTTGAATATTCCCTTATCACCTGTTACTCCTCGATTGCTACTTTCAGTTCTGTGACTGATCTCAGTTCACCTTCTTCTTCTTCTTCAAGTATTCCACCTTAATGTCAAGAAGCTCTTGAAGTGACTTATGTCCCTTCTAACCTTCATGTTTGGGCTCGGAAAACTCTTGAATCTGCAAGAAGTTATATCGGAATCCTTTTCGATAGTCGTAGAACTAGATCTAAATTTGATCTTATGACCAAAGTTTTGGCCAGATATGATCCTACCTCTTATGCTCAAGCTAAGGGTAAACCTCATTGGGACCAAGCTATGTCTGTTGAGTATGATTCTCTTATGAAGAACAAGACTTGGTATCTTGTTCCTCTTCCTTCAGGAAAGAATTTAGTAGGTTGTAAATGGGTTTATAAAACTAAATTTACTGCAGAAGGACAAATTGAAAAGTATAAATCTATATTAGTTGCAAAAGGTTTTAATCAACTTGAAGGTATAGATTATAATGAAACTTTTTCTCATGTTGCTAAAATGAATACAATAAAAACCATTTTATCTATTGCTGCATCTTATAAATGGGAAATACACCAAATTGATGTTAAAAGTGCTTTTTTAAATGGTGATCTTAATGAAGACATTTATATGCAACAACCTCCTAGTTTTATTAATGATGATCCTCATGTTTAGTATGTTAATTACACAAGTCTTTATATGGTATTAAACAAGCACCTAGGGCTTGGTATGATAAAATTGATGCATATTTCTTGAATAATGGTTTTAAGCATTGTATATATGATCCTAACCTGTATTTTAAGCATGTTGATGATAATATCATTGTTATTGTTTTATATGTGGATGATATTATTATCACTGGAAGCCAACTTGTTCTCATTCAAGTTATGAAAAGTGACCTTCAAAAGCAGTTTGAAATGACTCATCTCGATATATTGCACTAGTTCTTGGGTCTTCAAATTTGGAATCTGGAAGATGGAATTTTTCTATCTCAATTGAAGTATGCTACAGATTTATTGGCTTGTTTCCACATGAGTGATTGTAAACCTTCTCTTACGCCTTTTTAGTCTGGTGAAAGGTTAACTGTTGAGTGTACTACTCCTCTTGTTGATGCTACTCTTTATCGTCAGCTAGTCGACAATTTGATATATTTAACTCACAGCAAACCAGATCTCTCTTTCGTCGTCAGTATGGTTTCATGGTTCATGCAACAACCTCATGAAAGTCATTGGCAAGCAGCAAAGAGAATTCTAAGATATTTACAGGGGACATTGTACTATGGTGTATTTTATTGGAGCAGTACTACAGTTTCACTTTCTGGTTATAGACATTCTGACTAGGAAGGTGATAGTTCTGATCGACAATCGACTGCTGGTTATATATTTCAACTTGGTTCAAATCCAATTTCTTGGTCCATAAAAAATGTGAAGACTCTTTCTTTATCTTCGTGTGAAGCAGAGTATAGAGAATCCAAAGAAGTAGCTAATGAAGCATTTTGATTACGACATGTTCTCACTGAGCTTGGTCTAGTTCTGAAATTGTCCACTATGTTGAAATGCGACAATTAGGGTGCAATACAACTCGTTTATAATTCGATGCATCACTCCAAGACAAAGCATCTTGATATTGATGCTCATTACATTTGAGGTCTTGTTGCATATGGTGTTCTTTCTCTTGAGTATTGTCCAACAGAGGAGCAAGCAGCCGATATCTTTACCAAATCCTTAACAGTAGCGAAGTATGTGCATATTCATTTCTTACTTCGGATGAGGGAAGTTGTCATCAAGGGGGAGCAGTAATGACTCCTTCCTTCCTTTGTTAGTGGGATTTTCTCCCAGCTAATTTTAAGGGGGATTGTTGGAATATTTTATATTCCTTGGAAGGTAATAATGTCTTTGTGTTATGTCGGAAGATATCCACAATATTATGTAAAAGAGTAATACATTATATCCCATATTCATTACGGTAAAACATACTCTTGATATTCATTATTATATAAAGAGATGTTATTATGGAGAATTATATTATCCCACATGTAATATGTGAGAGTAATTCCTCCTCATCTCTTAGTATATAATAGAGTCAAGGGAGTCACATCACTTATCATGATATTTAATTACTCACACAAGTATTGCTATATTGTATTGGGGTTATTGGCATTGCTCTCTTGTAAGCTTGAGGGAGATATTCTGGAGATAATAGAAGACTACCTTCCCGTGGATGTAGCCCAATTGGGTGAACCACGTATATCTGGTGTACTCTTTTCTCTTGTTCTCTTTTTTGTACTTATTGTTGATATATTATTGTTTTTCATATATAGGTAGGCTAGTTTAGTTGGATCCATATATCTGACAGTGACATGGTACTCTTATATGACAATAAGTTCACAAAACACCCAGGTAAGATCCAAATGCATTGGCTTGGTCCATATGTCATAAATTTTATTACTGATGGGGGTGTATTTCAATTTCAAAAGTTGGATGGAATACTTTTGATGAGCTTAGTGAATGGAAGCCGGCTAAATCCCAATAAAATAGGTACACAGAATAGTTCGGGAGTCTATCGATGAAATGACGACAAGGCTTGAGGTCATATACCTAGCGATGGAATGGTGACGAGGATTGGGCACTGTCGATGTCCAAACTGGCGAAGTGTGAATTGGTCATATCGGGACATAAATGATGCAGTTAAGATGCAGCAGATGACGTCGCAAGTGGACATGGTTGCATTTAAGGTCGCATTATTATGACAGATTGGGAAAATCAACGATGGATTAGGATAATCATTGTCCAAATCGATTCGATGGGTGAAACCAAATTTATAAAAGGACGTGCAGGGAAACATTATGAGCCATTGCGAATTGTGAGAGTGTTTAAGGTGATAGTATTGAAGAAACTAGAGAGTGAAGATAAGCGAATTGCAGTCGAAGAGTTATGATGGCTCATGTGATATCCAACACCAGTACACAAGAGGCACCCACTGCAACGACACACATTGTTGAAGAGCAAGAATAAATTTCATTTGCACCATCCTGACTATTTCGAAAGAAGAGAAGCTCCAACCGGTCGGTGGATACCGTGAGAAGATCAAAAACCATCCGCAACACAACACAAGCTGCAACTAAATGAGCAAAAGTGGGCATTTCAGGTGCCACAGAAGAAGAGACGACAATGGTTAGAGGAAGGGCCAAGAAGTAGCAAGTTCCAACCATGGTGGACATCCTAGGATATGTACCGTCAAGGAGGGAAGGGGCTCCGTTGATAAGAGTTGGGAAGAATGCCAAGTATACCATAGTGGAACCAGTGACACTGGAAGGTGTCCACATTACCGGTCAAGTGTTACAACGGTTGCACAAGCTACAATACAACAACCATGATGTTTTATCATATCCCGAGTGCACCCAACAGACATTCATGGAGAAAGTCCAAGCGGAAGGAGGCCCAATTACAAGGAAACCAATGCCATGGGTGTTGGGACTACAGCGATCGGGACTGTTGTCGATCATTCACATGCCGCATTTTGGGCACTCAAAGGAGTTCAATGCCATACATCAAGAAATTTCTTGTCTATCTCCATGCCGGCTACTTGTGGCTCGACAGAAAGATCCTAATTGATGTGGATATGATTGCGAGGATTACTACATTGATGTGGATAGCAAGATTGATCTCAGGTTCATTTTATCATCAAATACATAGTGTAGACATCATATTACAAATAAATGGGTCCCCTTGGACTTCCCCAAAGAGATCATCATCTCACCATGTGCACCCTTCCTCCAAGAGAAAGAATGTGAAGAGAAATGTGAGAGAGATGTGGGAACAATTTGAAGAAGAAATGGTCACGAGTAGCCCTATAGATTCAACCTGTAACAAATGACTTCATGCAGCTCCAATGAAAGGTTTGAATGGCCTCTCCAATTGCCAATTAGGATGGGAATCTTGCACCCTCGAAATTGGTACTAAGGAAAGAAGAATAAACATTCAACTTGCATGGACAAGCTATGCTCTCCAATTTGCAAAATGAGAATGATCAAAATCCCCCCTCCTTCTCTTTTCTTATCTTTTATTATCCTCCCAAGTCCTCCATGGCTCGAATTCGCTCCAAGAGCTTCATGCCAACTTGATTTGGGGAGAGATTCCAAAGAGTGCCACTTGTCCAACAATTCCTAGCCTCCCTCTTCCATCAACTTGAATGGGGGGAATCTTAGATGCCATGACTCCCTTGTGTGCTCTCTTGGAGGATAATTTTATCCTTGACATGTCATATAGGTCAGATTTAAACAATTAGGTGTGATGAACCTGCAATAATTAATTAATGCAAATACATAAGATATCAGAAATAATAGAACTCAGAATCACTTTTATATTGATCACGGGCCACTTCGAGGGGGCAACCTCCTTTGAGCAAGATCAATACAATTAACTTCACGGTGCCTTCATAGGCCTCAACAAACACTTATATACTAAGTCTAGGCGCCAATACCATGGGTCAATACTATGTGTCAATACAAACCATGGGCTAAGTCTAGGCGCCAATACTATGAGTCAAATCCATGGGACATATAATAGTATGGGACGACTTACAAAGCATATGCATCCAATACTATGGGTCAATACTATGGGCTAATATAAACTATGGATCAACAAATACTACGGGACGACTTACAAAGCATATGCATCCAACAACAATATACTAACAAAGTAAAGACATGGGTTCCTAACATCCCCTCCCCCTTAGAAAAAGCTTTGTCCTCAAAGCTTTAGATTTGGAAAGTGATGCAGAATCTGAATGAGTGGGTCCCCTGTAGCATCCTCGGGTTGCATTCCGAGCCACTGGCGCCTTTGGAGTTTTAGGGAGGATTGCATGGAAGGCTGTAGATGAAGAAGAACCATATCAACAATGTGAAAAGTGTGCTCAGAATGGTGCTGATCGGCTTGTTGTTTCAGTCGAATTCTTGCCATGTGAAAATTGTCCTGCAGAATGAGAAGAAGTTGATCACGGTTTCGAAGAATTGAGTCAATTGCCTGAACTATGGAGCTGCTGAAGGTGTATGGAAGAAGAACTGGTGGTGCCTGTCCAGAGACTACTTCATATGGTGTCCTTTGAGATGTGGTACTATACCACTGGAGCGCTTCTAGGAAATCCATAGAAATAGTTGTCCAAATCTGTGGAGGGATGGGCAAGGGTTCGAGCAGTCCCGAAAGGAGGGTCATTTCACCCTTGTTGACCTAGAAAGTATCACAGTCAACCACCATCCATTGAATTGTCCTTTTGAGTCCCTGCCAAAAGAAGTTACATTGTTCCTGGTCATACGTTTTGAGGAACCCAGAGTTCCCTATTGATGAAGAAGCATGGAGTTCATAGAAGAGATAGCCCCATTGAACAGATTGCAACCAATTTGGAACAAGCAGAGAAATAGCTGTAAGAAAAACTGGGTCATCAAATGTGCGAGGAGGAGCATCTTCCACCATATTGTCCTTACCCTTCTGGTAAGTGGTCGCATAGTCATAACCCATGAGTTGGATAACCCATTTCAGGTGTGTTGGGGAGGAGACTCGTTGTTCCAGGAAAGTTTCCAGACTCTGGAGATCAGTATTGATGCAGAAATAATTCCCCAATAGGGATGGCTGCCACTTCTGTACTGTATGCAAAATAGTCATCATTTCCTGCTGAGAGGTAGATGTGGCTAAATTCTTACCGGAAAGGTATCTTGAAGGAAACAAGCTCATTGGTTCAGTAAAGACACCTGCATATCTATCCAAGGAAGTAGTGGAGACTGTTGATGGGTGCATTTGAATGGAATGGAGCTGAGCGATGACACCATGCAAATTATTCTTAAGTATTTTTTCCAGGTGATGTGAACTGATGATGTAGAGAGACCTTGGTTGTAATCCCACAAATTTGTGTTGTGCCCCATTGACTGAAAACTGCATCCAAAGTTCAGCAAAATTCCATAAGATGGGGCCAAGTGTGCGTAACCATTGAACGCCCAAAACCACATCACATCCCCCTAAGGACAAGGAAAACATGTGAGAGCGCAGGTTATAATCTTCCATAGAGATACTCACATTGTGACACTTCCCCTTGCAAGGTAAGGTGCCCCCATTGGCAACCATGACTTCAAAGTTGGAGCAAGGATGGACAAAACAATCAACCTATTTTGCAATCCGAGGATCAATGAAGTTATGAGTGCTACCAGAATCACTGATTATTGTAAGAGGGAGATTCTTGAAGTATCCCCTAACTCGCATTGTTTGTGGGGTAGTGACGCCGGTTATAGCACGGAGAGAGATCTCGGGTGGGTCATCCTGAGATGGGGTGTCAACAGGCGGTGTTGAATGTCAACCAGATCATCTACTATATCTAGAGCTTCTTCATCAAGTTCTGAGGCAGGTAGAGAATCCACATCCAAGAGATAGATCTTTTGTTCAACACATCTATGTCCCTGAGTGAATTTCTCATCACAATTATAACAAAGCCCTTTTTCTCAGTGTTCCTGCGTCTCTGTTTCAGACAATTGCTTGATAGGAGTTGGTTGAGGAGCAAGCATGATGGGAGGTCATTGGGAACCCATATTTCTGAAGGGAACAAAGGTGGGTTTGGAGCGTTTTCGAGCTACGATCTTGTCCTCGGCCAGCATAGCCAACCCTAGGACTTCCATCATTGTGTTGGGACAAAACATTTTGACCTCTGAGCGGATTTCATCCTTGAGACCACTGATAAAACAACTCCTGTAGAATTCATCAGACAATGCTTCTGTGTGATTGGCTAGTTTCTCAAATTCCATCTGATAGTCTCTCACTGTGCCAGTTTGGTGAAGTTTAGTGAGTGCTCCTGTGAAGTCGTCAAAAGCACTAGGACCAAATCGTGGCAAAAGTAGTTGGCAAAAATCTGTCCAGTTTGGCTCGGGATGAGCTTTGATGTACCAATGGTATCACTGAAGGGCTTCCTATTCCAAATGAAAGGATGCAAGTGGAACTTTCTGGACATCAAAAGTATTATGCAGACTGAAATATTGTTCGGCTTGGTATATCCATCCAGTCGGATCAGTACCATTGAAGCGAGGAAAATCAAGCTTCGGCCCACGAAAATTGCTGGAAGAAGAAAACCCAGTAGCTGCAAAAGATTCTGGTTTTCGGTTATTATTCATGGTTGAATGCTAAAGATGGAGGCTGAGAAATTTTTCATCTAGATCTTGGAGTTTGTTTTGGATGGCTGCAAGTGCTTCCTCCATGGTGTTTGCTCCTGTGCAAGTGACAACCATAACTAGTATTTTTTTTTTTGTGGGGGGGGGGGAATGGATAGAAAAACACAAACACAAGCTTATTTAGTAAGGGGAAATTTGGATTTGGGAAAAACTCAGAGGAGTAATTGGGGTTTGACTAGGTTTTCGACACTTTCTGAGGGACAGTGAAGCAAAAAAATGGGGATTTCAGAAGCGGGAACTCTATGGTAAAATTTGAAGGCAATCGGGTGAAAATTGAAGAAGTTATGGCAAACCCTAAAAATAAACAAATGTGGGATTTCTGGTCTTGGGAAGTGGAATTTGGGATAGGGTCTTCAGGAATGAAATATGCAAAATAGAATTGTAGGGATGTCAGTGAAGTTTCAGGGAAAACAGAGTTGAAACAACGGAGATATGGCCGAAAAATGGATTTTTTTTTTTTTTAGAAATGGATATGCAATAGTGGTGCGGAAGGGATCCGCAACAGATGGATCTGCAATGGCACGGAAGGGATCGAAAACGGATGGATCTAAAATGGCAACTGGATCGGAAATGACAACTGGATCTGGAACGACTTTCAGAATAGATCTGAAATGGCTGGATCTAGAGCGGAAGTGATTGACAACAGTTCAACTGAAAATAGATATGGACCCTAGGTATGTATGGCTTCCTAACAGTTCAGGTGTTTCACTCGTCCACCAATGCTGTCTGACGGCTTGCGTATTAGGGCAGTACTCCTCACTCCACGACTCAGGTAAAACTGATAACCACTTTGCCACAAACGACAGCTCTTGGTTTACCTCACGAGTGGGAACTAGTCAATCAGGTAGGGGTTGTTGCCCTTTTCACTGGCAGGTCCTCTCAATGGGCTAGCTACTTTAGGGTTCTTGTGGTACTCCTCACAATGAGTTTTAGGGATTATGCCCAAGTACTTCCCACAATTAAGCAGATAGGGATTATTCCCAAATCCGAAGCTGCAACAAATGCGAAAAAAATTTTGGCAGAAATTCCACCAAATGAGCCCAAGAAAGTGCTCTGATACCAGATGTGATGAACCTGCAATAATTAATTAATGCAAATACATGAGATATCAGATATAATAGAACTCAGAATCACTTTTATATTGATCACGGGCCACTTCGAGGAGGAACCTCCTTTGAGCAAGCTCAATACAATTAACTTCACGGTGCCTTCATCGGCCTCAACACACACTTATATACTAAGTCTAGGCGCCAATACCATGGGTCAATACTATGTGTCAATACAAACCATGGGATAAGTCTAGGCGCCAATACTATGAGTCAAAACCATGGGACATATAATACTATGGGACGACTTACAAAGCATATGCATCCAATACTATGGGTCAATACTATGGGCTAATATAAACTATGGATCAACAAATACTACGGGACGACTTACAAAGCATATGCGTCCAACAACAATATACTAACAAAGTAAAAACATGGGTTCCTTGTTGAATATTGTAACTTCAAAGAATATTATATTTGTACTTTATTATTCCGGAGATGGTTCATTCCTCCGAGGTAACCCTATCATGTATCTGGAGATGTTTATTCCTCCAGGGGTTTGTATTAACTAGGGTTATTAGACCCACCATGTGTGGGTCGGCCCGGAAGTTATATTTTAGGGGTTATTAGACTTCTCCAGGTGAGGTCGGCCCCATTAGTCTTTTAGTCAGTTGGGAGTCAAGTATAAATAGAGGAGGTGAACTCCTCATTAGATCATTCACTCACTTGTGGAAGAGTACGCACTAGTTGAGGAGATCTGCTAAGGAGTCAAGGAGAAGGAGCACATCTTGTATTTTGGTTGATCATCTTATTGAGGAAAGCTTTGCTGGGTTTTCTACCCCATGAGGGTTTCCCAGGGTATATTGTGTGTCTATCTTGTGATTGTGTTTCTTTCAGAGATCTTGTTTGTCTATTTGGTTTAAACTTAACATGGTATCAGAGCTAGACTGAATAGGACATCTTTCACAAGGTAAGAATACCTCTTTCTCTCTCTTTGGTGAAGTTAGGGTTTTCAGCCCAAAGTTGGTATTATTGATTTTTGGTTGCATGGCTGGATAGCTCTCATCAATACCTTTCTTTTGAGCCATAGATCGAACTTTTTGGTTGGGTAGAACTTCGGGAAAGTCAAACCCTAATTCTACCAAAAGTGCGATACGTCAGATTTTGGTTTCAGAAAAAAGTTGTAATTTTTGATTTCTGATTACATGGCTGGATAGATCTTCTCAAGAGCATTCTTTTGAGCTATAGATCGAACTTTTTGGTTGGATAGAACTCCGGGAAAGTCAAACCCTAATTCTACCAAAAGTGCGATAAAATTCTGTTCCAGATTCCGGAAAAGTGAAAAGTAACTTCCCAGGTAAGTCTGCTCTGTCTCTTGGACTCCCCCAAGAGAAGATGGCTCCAAATACTAAGCTTGAAGACAAGCTAGAAGGCATAGAGAATTTCCGGGCATGGAAATACAGAATTGGTCTCATTCTTGAGGAGAATGATCTTGCTCATTATATCAAGGAGGAAGTTGCAGAACCAGAAGATGATGAAGCCAAAGAAAAACACAGGAAGGACCTGATTAGGGCAAAGAGAATCATAGCTGATTCCATTAAAGACCACTTGATTCCCCAAGTGTCTTCCAAGAAGACTCCAAAGGAAATGTATGATGCCCTAGGAAGAATGTATGAAGGAAAGAACATCAACAGGAAGATGAATCTAAGGACTCAGTTGAAAAGTACCAAGATGCACAAAGGAGAATCCATTCAAGACTACTTCTCAAGAGTCTCTCTAATCAAAGAACAACTAGATGCCATTGGTGATACTCTTGATGAAGATGAACTTGTGATGACAGCTCTAAATGGTCTCACTAGACCTTGGGAGTCATTCATTCAAACTATGTGTGCCAGAAAAGAAAGTATGAAGTTTGATGTAGTATGGGAAGATTGTGTTCAAGAGGAGGCTAGGGTTGCCAACAGAGAAGCACTTCTCAAAGAGGATGACCAAGCTTTGGCCACCCACACCAAAAGAGGAAAGAGAGGCTACTTCAAGAAAGTGAACCACAAAAGGCCTCAACCCTCTCATAGATTCAAAAAGAAAGGGGGAGACATCTCCACAGTCCAATGCTTCAATTGTCTCAAGCTAGGACACTATGCCAGAGACTGTACCCTACCAGAGAAGAAGAAGAAAAGGTTTGTTCACAAAAGACATCATGCTCATATGGCAGAAGATGACAGTGAAGAAGAAGAAGAAGAAGAAGAAGAAGTGGAGGAAAGGCCTCAAAAGAAAAGATCTAAAGTAAAGAAAGAAGAACCAGAAGAATATGTACTATTTTCTGCTCTCTCTGGATCTGTGTCCCCTGGTGAAGGCACTTGGCTCATTGACAGTGGTGCTTCAAAGCACATGACAGGTCATAAGGAAACTCTCTCCAAGATTGAAGAGAAGTCTTCACCACAGAAGGTATCTCTAGGAGATGATTATCAATATCCCATCAAGGGAATTGGTGAAGCAAGCTACAAGCTTGATTCAGGAACACCTTTGAAGATGAAAGAAATTTTATATGTCCCAGGTTTAAAGAAGAATCTACTTTCTATCTCTGCACTAGACAAGAAAGGCTTTAGAGTAGCCTTCATAGATGGTCAAGTACTCATGTGGACCAAAGGAAAATCAATCAAAGATGCAATTGTCATTGGTGAAGAAGAAGGAGGACTTTATAAACTCAAGGGTCATCCAGAATCTGCCCTTGCTCATGAAGTTTCTAGTCCCAGTGAGCTATGGCATAGAAGACTAGCTCACATTAACTATAAAGCTTTACCATATGTGAGTAAGATGATTATAGGTTTGCCAAACTTGAAGGTTGATCATGATGGCTCATGTAAAGGATGCAAGAAAGGGAAGAATATCAAGAATCCCTTTCCGAAAAGTGAAACAAAGACTAAGGGTTCTCTAGAGCTAATACACTCAGATGTATGTGGACCTATGCCTACCACATCTCTAAGTGGGTTTGAATACTATCTCTCTTTCATTGATGACTATTCAAGAAAAACTTGGATATACTTCCTAAAGGGTAAGAATGAAGTCTTTGGAAAATTCAAAGAGTTCAAGGCTCTAATAGAAAACCTCTCAGACAAGAAAATCAAGATTCTCAGAACAGATAATGGTGGAGAATATACTTCCAAGGAATTTGAAGAGTTCTGTAAAGAAGCTGGAATCAAAAGGGAACTAACCACTCCTTACAATCCCCAACAAAATGGGGTAGCTGAGAGGAAAAATAGAACCATCATGGAAGCTGTAAAGACTATGATACATGATCAAGACCTTCCCATGTATCTATGGGCTGAAGCAGCCAAGACAGCAGTATATGTTCAAAATAGACTATCTCATAGTGCTCTTGACTTCAAAACTCCAGAAGAAGTCTTTACAGGAAAGAAGCCTGAGGTAAGTCATCTCAAAATATTTGGGTGTCCTGTGTACATACACATTCCAAAAGAAAAGAGATCCAAATTGGATCCCTCAGGTAAGAAGGGAATATTTGTTGGTTATTGTGAAACCTCCAAAGCCTTCAGAATCTACATACCAGGTTTCCATCATATAGAAATAAGTAGAGATGTTACCTTCGATGAGGAAGCAGCCCTCAAGAAATATAGAAAGTGTCAACTTGAAGAAGTTTATGAAGAAGATACATCTCCCAGAATCTCAGAGAATGCTCACATTCCTGAAGAGGACACACCAGAGGATCATGACATGCTGGAACCACAAGAACCTCCTGTTACAGAATTGTCAAGGAAAAGAAGACCAGCATGGGCTAGAGACATTATTCAAGGAGCAGAAAGATATGGTGCTCCTGAAGGCTCCACTAGAGAAAGAAAGAAACCAAAGTTAGTATCCAACTATATGGCCCTGATGTGTGATCTAGTGGATCAACTACCTACCAGCTATGAAGAGGCAGCTCAAAAGAAAGAATGGGTAGAAGCAATGACTGAAGAATATCAGTCAATAATGAAAAATGATGTTTGGGATATAGTTCCCAAACCAAAAGACAAAAGTGTGGTTTCTTCCAAATGGATCTTTAAAATAAAACATGCTGCGGATGGAAGTATTGAAAAATACAAAGCAAGATTTGTAGCCAGAGGTTTCTCTCAGAAGGAGGGAATTGACTATGAAGAAACATTTGCACCAGTTGCTAGGTACACTTCAATTAGAACTATCATGGCTCTTGCATCCATGATGAAGTGGAAACTACATCAAATGGATGTTAAGACAGCTTTTCTGAATGGTGTAATTGAAGAAGAAGTTTACATAGATCAACCACAAGGGTTTGAGGTAAATGACGGAAGGACTCATGTATGCAAACTGAAAAAGGCATTATATGGGTTGAAACAAGCTCCCAGAGCTTGGTACGGAAGGATTGATAATTTCTTAACTAGCATGGGCTTTACCAAAAGTAAAGCTGACCCAAACCTTTATCTCAAGGTGATGGATGATGAACCAGTTATACTTTTATTATATGTAGATGATCTATTTCTAACTGGAAATGAGAAACAAATCATTGAAAGCAAGAAGAAGCTTTCTTCAGAATTCGAGATGAAAGATCTCGGATTGATGCACTACTTCTTAGGATTAGAAGTGTGGCAAGAACCAAGAGGAATCTTTCTGAATCAAGGTAAGTATACTGTGAAAATTCTGAAGAGATTTGATATGTTGGAGTGTAAACCCATGGCCACTCCCATGGACTCCAACTTAAAGATTTTGGTTAATGACTCATCAGAATTAGTGGACCTAACTTTATATAGACAGATCATTGGGTCACTAATGTACTTAACAAATACTAGACCAGATATATGCTTTGCTATAAATACCCTAAGTCAGTATCTAGTAGAACCCAGAAAGGTTCATCTAATAGCTGCAAAGCATGTAATGAGGTACTTAAAAGGTACATTAGATTTTGGTTTACTCTATGATGGAAGTCATGAACTCAAGTTGCATGGTTACTCAGACTCTGATTGGGCAGGCAGTGTCTCAGACAGAAAAAGTACTTCAGGTGGATGTTATAGCCTTGGATCTGCCATGATCTCTTGGTTCAGCAAGAAACAATCCAGTGTAGCCCTCAGTTCTGCTGAGGCAGAATACATAGCTGCTTGCTCTGCCAGCTGTGAAGCTGTATGGCTTCGGAAACTGTTATCTGGGGTGTTTGACTTAGAAATGGATCCCACTATGATTATGTGTGATAATCAAAGCTGCATCAAGATGACAGAAAATCCTGTGTTCCATGATAAGTCAAAACACAAAGAGATCCGATACTTCTATATTCGAGATATGGTGCAGAAAGGAGCTATCAAGCTTGAGTACGTGAGCACTGAAGATCAAATTGCTGATATCCTTACCAAACCACTGTCTCGTGTGAAATTTGAATACTTTCGAGACAAGCTTGGTGTAGTTCAAAAGGACTCTCCTAGAAAGGGGGAGTAGCATGGTTCCTGATGACAAGCAAGTCTCATCAACAATGAGACTTCACCTAGTCACTTAGAAATAGTTAGATTTAGGACTATTTTATTTTCATTTAGTTTCACTTATACATGATTTGATGATAGATGTATTAGTGAGAATACATGCTAGATATATCCATGCTTTTGATGTTAGATGTATATATGATTTTGATGATAGATGTATTAGTGAGAATACATGCTAGATGTATACATGCTTTTGATGTTAGATGTATACATGATTTTGATGATAGATGTATTAGTGAGAATACATGCTAGATGTATACATGCTTTTGATGTTAGATGTATACATGATTTTGATGATAGATGTATTAGTGAGAATACATGCTAGATGTATACATGCTTTTGATGTTAGATGTATATATGATTTTGATGATAGATGTATTAGTGAGAATACATGCTGGATGTATACATGCTTTTGATGTTAGATGTATACATGATTTTGATGATAGATGTATTAGTGAGAATACATGCTAGATATATACATGCTTCTGATGTTAGATGTATATATGATTTGATGATAGATGTATTAGTGAGAATACATGCTTTTGATGACAGATGTATACATGCTTTTAGATGTATTAGTAAGAATACATGCTTTTGATATATGACGTATACATGCTGTTGATGCTAGATATTGATTATGTACTTGTATGGATGAGGATACTTGTACTTGTATTGATGAGAATACAGATTGAGGGGATTGAATCATCCCTGGACTTTCAGTCCTAAAGAGAGCCGTAGACGTGAGGTCTCCGAGAATGAAGTCCTTAGTGGACAGTTGAGGGGATTGAATCATCCCTGGACTTTCAGTCCTAAAGAGAGCCGTAGACATGAGGTCTCCGAGAATGAAGTCCTTAGCGGACAGTTGAGGGGATTGGATCATCCCTGGACTTTCAGTCCTAAAGAGAGCCGTAGACTGGGTCTCCGATAATGAAATCCTGAATGAACAGGTAGGGGATTGTATCGTCCCCGGACTGAGGTCCCAGAATAGAACCGTAGACTGGGTCTCCGATAATGAAATCCTGAATGAACAGGTAGGGGATTGTATCGTCCCCGGACTGAGGTCCCAGAATAGAACCGTAGACTGGGTCTCCGATAATGAAATCCTGAATGAACAGGTAGGGGATTGTATCATCCCCGGACTGAGGTCCCAGAATAGAACCGTAGACTGGGTCTCCGATAATGAAATCCTGAATGAACAGGTAGGGGATTGTATCGTCCCCGGACTGAGGTCCCAGAATAGAACCGTAGACTGGGTCTCCGATAATGAAATCCTGAATGAACAGGTAGGGGATTGTATCGTCCCCGGACTGAGGTCCCAGAATAGAACCGTAGACTGGGTCTCCGATAAATGAAGTCCTGAATGAACAGGCAGGGGATTGCATCGTCCCCGGACTGAGGTCCCAGAATTGATCCGTAGACTGAAGTCTCCGAGAACTGGAGATTGGATTGTATCATCCATGGACCTATGTCCTAAAAGGAGCAGGATTGATCATCCTAGGAATATGATCGTGTGACGACGATGCTGATGATCGTGTGACGACGATGCTGATGATCGTGTGACGACGATGCTGATGATCGTGTGACGACGATGCTGATGATCGTGTGATGACGATGCTGATGATCGTGTGATGACGATGCTGATGATCGTGTGATGACGATGCTGATGATCGTGTGATGACGATGCTGATGATCGTGTGATGACGATGCTGATGATCGTGTGATGACGATGCTGATGATCGTGTGATGACGATGCTGATGATCATGTGATGATGATGCTGACGATCGTGTGACGACGATGCTGATGATCATGTGATGACGATGCTGATGATCGTGTGACAACGATGCTGATGATCGTGTGATGACGATGCTGATGACGATGCTGATGATCGTATGATGGCGATGTTGATGATCGTATGATGACGATGCTGATGACGATGCCGATGATCGGATTGATATCGACACTGTTCCAGTAACTGGTTGAGTTACTGATGAAGATGAATTGAAGAAAGCTTCCGATGATTTGTAGATGTATCATATATGATGACTCCTTTCTCTTGCAGATGTTGTTATAATATCCTTCTTGTTAAGGGGGAGTGTTGAATATTGTAACTTCAAAGAATATTATATTTGTACTTTATTATTCCGGAGATGGTTCATTCCTCCGAGGTAACCCTATCATGTATCTGGAGATGTTTATTCCTCCAGGGGTTTGTATTAACTAGGGTTATTAGACCCACCATGTGTGGGTCGGCCCGGAAGTTATATTTTAGGGGTTATTAGACTTCTCCAGGTGAGGTCGGCCCCATTAGTCTTTTAGTCAGTTGGGAGTCAAGTATAAATAGAGGAGGTGAACTCCTCATTAGATCATTCACTCACTTGTGGAAGAGTACGCACTAGTTGAGGAGATCTGCTAAGGAGTCAAGGAGAAGGAGCACATCTTGTATTTTGGTTGATCATCTTATTGAGGAAAGCTTTGCTGGGTTTTCTACCCCATGAGGGTTTCCCAGGGTATATTGTGTGTCTATCTTGTGATTGTGTTTCTTTCAGAGATCTTGTTTGTCTATTTGGTTTAAACTTAACATTCCTAACATTAGGTCCAATCCTTGTCATAAGTGTCATAGCATCTTCATCATTGTTGTCATAAAAGCTAGGGAATCTAGCCCAAGTTTCAAAATACCTCTAAGATGCCTCTTCCTCTTCCATGGGAGTTAATTTTCCACTCAAATTCGACCCTCATTGAGACATTCCAAGTATAATTCCATTCCAACTCCCCCAAGAACGTTGGACTCCACCTTGGATTCAAATGGGTAAGAGTAGGATGCCATGTGGCATGGAGAATCTTGCTTTGTGTGGGTCCCACACCAGCAATGTTCCCTCATGACCAAGTTCCACCTTATTTTCCTATTATAAATATTTATTTATCTCATTTTAGTATATTTTTGTCAATCTAATGTCTATTTGTGGTTTTATAGCTCCCTTATTCCAAATCTAAATGTTTCCACCACAGCCTAGGGAACTAGTAGATTGGTGGAATTTTCCCTTCTAGTGATTTATTTGGATGGGGACATTACAGTTCTCCCCACCCAAGATTGCTCGCCCTCAAGCAATTCCAAATTGGGATGCTGCAAAATTTCTTCCTCTTCTTATGCGGCATCCTCACTTGGAAAATATTTCCATTGTACCAAATATTCTTTTATGGTTTTTCTCCTCAATTTCCTTTCTCTTGTCTTCAAAATTTTTGCTGGAATAAGTATGAGTTGTCCTTCATAAAGTGTCATCATGCAAGTGTCACAAATCAAGTGTCATCTTTTAGTTTAACTCAAGTGTCGGCATGAAAGTGTCGTAACTCAAGTGTCATCTTTAAGAATCTTTGTTAGCACTTTAGTTAACTCCTTTTACAGACGTCTTTCTTGTTAATATTTTAGTTAACTCTTTTAGCACACTTGATAATTGAATTCTTTCTTATTAACACATAGCTAACTCAACTACTGCACCGATCACTAAAGTCAACAAATTCAGGTTCTCTCTTTATCTTAACCCATATAATCTTATCTCTCGTCTCATTAAAGGAAATTTGGGTAAAAAACGGGCCTCTTAAGGAAAATAATAATAAAATAATAGTAGAGAGAGAGTAAAAAAACTACTTTTTTGGATCATATTTTCAACTTATCTCCTTGTAGGTTTACTCAAATTTCAAGCGGGATGACTCATTGGATGCATAATTAAATTATGCATCCAACGAATACCAATGTTGCCTACTTCTAACAACATCCACACCATGAAAATTGAAAATACATTAAAAAACGTGATTCTAGTGAGAGAAAACACGTTTTTTAATGTATTTTAAATTTTTCATGGTGTGGATGTTGTTATACGTATGGAAAGTGGGTACTTGTTGGATGCATAATTTAATTATGCATCCAATGAGTCTTCCTGCTTGAAATTTGAGTAAATCTACAAGGAGATAAGTTGAAAATATGATCCAAAAAAGTAGTTTTTATTTTTTCCCTCCAATTTTTTTATGTGCTCCCTTTTTTTTAATTTTAAAGCATTTTGATTGGCTAATACATGATGACATGGAATTTGTATTATTTTTGGAAGGCCCATTTTAAATTGAAATTTCCTCATTTGCATGGATGGTCCACTTTTACCAACTTAATTATTTATCATATTAAATATACTACGGATATTTTTCCAATGATATGATCATCTCATTCTACTCTCATTCCAAGTGGTGATATTCTATTGTAATTTACTCTAGAGATGTCTAGTCTCTAGTGGAGACTTAATAGCTTATCCATCTCTAAGACCATGGCTAGTGGTACGTCACACATCATTCATTATTTGACAAGAAAAGCATCACCTCAACACATAAGGATCTGTCATGACACACAAGACCTTAGTCTTGACAAACAAGATTGTACAACATCGTCACTTTGAAATACAAAGTACTTACCTCAAAACATGAGGCTTTATCCTTTACACATAAGGCTTAGTCATCCTTAATTCCAACTGAAGATTCTGCTCCAAGTTTCCTCAGTCCAACTAAGGCTCCTACAAGGCACTACCTCGACACATGAGGCTGAATATTGGTGCACAATATTGACATGGAGAATGACTCATAATGTTGTAAATTTAAGATAACAGGGGTAGTCTAGTCTATCATAAATGGCATATCCATGCCCACCACTTGGCACTGATGAGCAAAAATAGAGCAAGTGTCCTGCACCTATTTCATTGTGGAATCCAGTTGTTCTGTATGATAATGAAGCTCTATCACATCATATTTGGTCTTGAAGAGGAGATGCCCATTTTCCTATTGGGGCAAATTTTTTTTTCCATCCTAATTGTGTTGAGCTTTCACCTTGTCACCTTTGCACTCCACAACCACTTAGGGTGCACTGGGATGAGTTTTGGAATATTCACCAATACTAAGAGGGGGGTGAATCAATATTGAGCACTTTTTACTAGTTTTATCCATAAGCACATCATGTAACATTAACCATTAACAATGTCATTCATCATCACATAAATCATAAACAGTGCACAAGATATTTTTATGTGGAAACCTAAATAGGAGAAAAACACATAATAATTTTCTTATATAATATCAAGATTACATTCAATTGTTTTACTAGCACCAACTGGAAGGAATCACCCACTCCCTGATTTCTCTATCACCCACAAGAAGGAGGTTACAACCCCCTAGATTTATAGGCACCAATGGGAAGGAGGCACCAACCTCTTTATTTTTATAGCACCAACTAGAAGGAGGAACTGACCCCCTTTGTGAGCACCAACTAACACTTTTCAGGAACCTACCTAAAAGAGACTTCAATCTCCTTTCCTTTACCTATCCTTCTGTTGGAATATTCACACCATCATTTTTGTATTTTGCATGCTTGCATGCAAAAATGCATGTTGCATGCATTTGCATGCCACTGCATGCATCCATTCATCATCATGGTTGTCTCCCCAACACCTAGAGCTTACTTCTAGCTCTCCAGAGCCTATCTTTAGCCCTCAATTGGCCTCCTGCCTACCTAATGTGCCCTCCTTGACTTATATGCTCAGCAAGTGCGCCCTTCTCACCTACCACTGTTAGTTAGAGCGCTTTTACTCACCTATGACCAATTACCACTCAGTTAGGGTGCCTTATCTCACCTACCAGGAGTTATCATTCAGTTAGTGCATTGATTGAGTAGTTATTCCACTGATTGCTCATTCTGACTGCTTATAGCTTCTAGTTAGCTAGTTCTCGAGTTCCACTTGACTATTTGATAGCCTCATGCACCCTCCTAGGAGTCTTCATTCCCTGATTTATGCCTAGATGGTTCTGTTAGACTCAGTTAGACACACTTGATTGACTATTACCATTTATGGATGATACTATAGACAAGATGATGTCTCCATTGTTATCCAAGGTAGACTTTGAGTTAGACAGCGTCATGCACTCCACTTAGAGTCTCCATTCCTTGATTTATGGATAGTTAGTTCTGTTAGACTCAGTTAGACACACTTGACTGACTCTTACCAGTCATGACTGATAATGTTGACTAGTTGATGTCTCCATAGTTATTCATGTTAGCCTTTGAGCTCAGAATTCAAATGCCCTACTTGGCTAATTCAAATCCTATATTATGCCTCATCATTGATTATTGTAACACATTCTCTACATTCATTATTCATTGTATGATATTGACATTGTGCATTATTCTGTTTTTGTGAGTGATTATTGAATGCATGCTTCTTCTTCTTTGCAAATAATCTTGAGAGTTAGATTGTGAGTTTGTTACAATTGCTAGATCCCTGCAGATTATCACATGGTATCAGAGTAGTAAGTAGCTACTCGAATTGTAGCCATTGCAACAGTTGCAACATTTCTTTGAGCAGCTATCTTTTCACTTGTGCACCAGAAGCCTCTGAGTTTCCAAGTGTCCTTAAGGTAGTGTTCAGTCAAGGTGTAGCATTCTCCATCAGCAAAAATTCTCCTGTTTTGCAGTTTTCAAAGTTTTTTGTAGTTGCAACAATTTTTTCAGTTGCAGCAGTAGATTCAAAATTGAACAACATCTTCTATGTATATGGAAGGAGTTCCTTCTCTCACTCCATTCAACTATGATGAGTGGAAGCCAAATATGGCATCATATCTTAAGAGACATGGTATTTTCGATGTGTATACTGGTATTAAGAGAGATTTTTCTTTCGATAGAGAGAAGGAAGATTGGCTTGATGCTTGTAATGGAGCCCGAGGAAGCATATGTATTACTATGTTTTCCAATATGGAATACTACATTGATCTTGATGAACATCCAAGTGATCTATGGACTAGATTGGATAGATTATTTGGAATTTAGGAAGAGGTTGATGTTATCCATGTGGAAAGCAAGCCCAGTGATACTTCCTGCAGTGATTTGTCTATTCATGACTCGGCCTCCATCATCTCCCATGACGAATTTGTTCAAGCTAAAATCGAATCACAACACATGGTTTCAGTTGTTCCATCTTCCTATCTGATTTTTGAGCAAAAGATGTCAGCTACTACTCTAGAAGTTGAAGAGATATTTGAAATCTCTACTTCCCGTGAGCTTGCTGATGTGTGAAATAATGATCTATTGAGCATCTTGGAAGATTTAGGAGGCAATGCATTCGCCTTCCTTGATCAAAATCTTCCTATGGACTCCTACTTGGTCATTGTCACATGCTTTCAGAACTTCACCAAAGATAGAAGACTCTACCATTCATTTGGATTAAATTCTCATGCATATCCTTGTGATTTTGGTTTTGATCTCACTATTGTTTGTTCAAAGAAGATCATAAGAAAACATCCTCAAAATCTTGGATCTGATTTGAAGTTCAAGCCATCACCATTATATGGTTCATGTGCTTCTTATCTCACCCTTGTTGGTTCAAAGGAGATATCAAAGAACTACATACACTTTCATGGAGTTGATGCACCTGTTGATGTGCAAGATGATGACCTACTGAGTATTTTGAAGGTAAAATCAGATTTGGAAGGTAATGCATTTTCTCTCCCTCATCATATGCTTTCCTTGGATTCCTATTTGGTCATTGGCACATGTTTTCAGAGTTTCACTGACGATGGAAGACTCCATCATTTGCTTGGGTTCATGACTTATGCACCTTTCTGTGATTTTGGTTTTGATTTCACCCCTATTGGTTCAAAGGAGATCATGAGAAACCATCTTCCAAGTTTTGGATCTGATTTGCTTGCATCCATTGTTGGAGAAATCAAGCTTATGTTCTTGCAGCATGATCCACTTCTTCCCAAAAGGAAGATACCTCCTTCTTTAATTAATGATTAAGAGAGAGAAGCATCATCACATGAGATTTGAGATTCAGAGTTTGGATATGATGATGAGCTAGCTGTAGATGCATCTTCACATGATATTTCAGATTCAGAATTTGAAGATGAAGATGGGAGAATGCTAGACCCAGATCCACAAGAACCTAAAGGTCTAGCAACTGATGATGAATATGAGCGAATGGGAGATCCAAATCCACAAGAACCTGAAGATCTCTCACCTGATATTCCTCCTCTTCCTCGATGGGCAGCCACTACACTCTGATCTACTGTTGATTTGGTTTGTGATAGTTTGTGATATATGCCGGTGATTTGGTTTGTGATCCACATGATCATAGAAGAACTAGATCAGATTTTCAGAATGGAAGGTTTCATCCTTCTCACATTACTAATCCATTTCAGATCGATCGATCCTTCTTCAGAAAAGAACGACACTTACCTCCTTCAGGGGTGAGTGATGACATGCTCTTTTAGCATCCTTCAGTCTATTTTGAGGGAGGGCTTTCTTCCCACTAGGTTTTCCCTCAATCCTCACCTAGTTGTTTAGATTGATTGTACGGGGTGACCTTTGGTCTCAGTCACCAGGGCCCTATTTTTTTATTTTATTCATTTCCTCATAGTATAGCATGCGGGAGGGTGTTGGAATATTCACACCATGATTTTTGTATTTTGCATGCGTGCATGCAAAAATGCATGATGCATGCATTTGCATGCCACTGCATGCATCCAGTCATCATTATGGCTATCTCCACAGCACCTAGAGCTTACTTCTAGCTCTCTAGAGCTTGTCTTTAGCCCTCAATTGGCCTCCTGCCTACCTAATGTGCCCTCCTTGACTTGTCTGCTCAACAAGTTCACCCTTCTCACCTACCACTGTCAGTTAGAGCGCTTTTACTCACCTACCACCAGTTATCACTCAGTTAGGGCGCCTTATCTCACCTACCGGGAGTTATCATTCAATTAGTGCATTAGTTGAGTAGTTCTTCCACTGATTGCTTATAGCTTCTAGTTAGCTAGTTCTGGAGTTCCACTTGACTAGTTGACAGCCTCATGCATCCTCCTCGGAGTCTCCATTCCCTAATTTATGCCTAGATGGTTCTGTTAGACTCAATTAGACACACTTGACTGACTATTACCATTTATGACTGATACTATAGACTGGATGATGTCTCCATTGTTATCCAAGCTATACTTTGAGTTAGACAGCCTCATGCACTCCACTTAGAGTCTCCATTCCTTGATTTATAGATAGTTAGTTCTATTGGACTCAGTTAGACACACTTGACTAACTCTTACCACTCATGACTAATACTGCTGACTAGTTGATGTCTCCATAGTTATTCATGCTAGACTTTGAGCTCAGAATTCGAATGCCCTACTTGGCTAATTCAAATCCTATATGATGCCTCATCATTGGTTATTGTAACACATTCTCTACATTCATTATTCATTGTATGATATTGACATTGTCCATTATTCTTTGTTTGTGAGTGATTATTGAATGCATGCTTCTTCTTCTTTGCAAATAATCTTGAGAGTTAGATTGTGAGTTTGTTACAGTTGCTAGATCCCTGCAAATTATGACACCTTCCATCCTCGTTCTCTAGTACCAACTGGAAAGAAGCACAAACTACCTGATATCACAGGCACCAACCTTCCCTAGCACCACCCTACCACCCTGATATGAATAAGAGTATCAACAGGTCACTATCATTGTTTATGTCACTATCACTATCTCTATCACTCTCCCTGTCACTTTATTCACCCTGTCACTATCATTGTACTATCACTATCACTATTACAATAATTGTCACTATCTTTAGAATGTCATTTTCATTGTACTATCAATGTTACTATCATTGTCGCTGTCGCTATCATTGCCACTATCACTGTCACTGTCGCTATAACTGTCAACATGTAACCCTGTATATGCCTTAAATATGTCCTCTAAATTTGCAAGCAAATTCTTCCAATATAGTCTTCAAATTTGAAACAAAACCCTCTTGTGGAAAAAAAAATATTTCTTGAACATCTTCATAAAGAAGGTTGAAATGTGTACTTCAAATTTGTAATTAAATCCTTCATGAAGAAGACCAAAACATGTCTGCAATATGAACTTCAAATAGGAAGCAAACTAGGCCTTGAAATCTGCAATAAAACCTTCATAAAGAGGACCAAATCATGTCATACGATTTTTCAATTGTAGTATCCCTTTTTAATAAATTTGGAGAAATTGGAAAAATTGCATTTTTTTGTCAAATTCGAACCTTGGACTAGTGAGGACTCTAGTGCTTCCAACTGGATTATAAGGATTTCAAATTGGGTCTGAAGATATTTTAAGGGTATCAGGACATAAAAATGAAGCTGATAGGTACTTGGAAACTCTCAAAATATATCTTCAACCTTCATTTGAAATCAAGACAAAATGGAGAATTTTACTAGTAAATTTGAGCTTCAAACCCCAAAGGGTAGAGGTCACTAATGGCTTCCCAAATGTAGTACTACCCTCCAACATTTAAGAAAAAAGACATGGATTAGTTATATGACTTCAATGGGCACCTAAATTCATCATTAATCAATTCCTAAAGGCTGCTGCAACCCCCATAAATCAGATATTTGTAAACATATCATCACATAGGGGGGGAAATGAGATAAAAACACTATAACTTGCTATATAATTTGTGAGAAATGTTCCAAGGAATTGCATAAGGTTCATGAAACTTATTAAATACATTAATGGATCTCCAAAGATCAATAAAACCACTGATATTGACTGAAACAATTCAATATCAAACAACTTCAAGCTCTTACAACAAGATATATGGGAAAATGGCACCATTCATACATAGTTTGGAATTTTTACATAGTTTCACTTGGATTTTTAATCTGAGTTTCATCTGATCATCAAATAAAGAGTGTAGGCATCATATTACAAACACATTGGTCCCCTTGGACTTCCCCAAAGAGATCATCATCTCACCATGTGCGCTCTTCCTCCAAGAGAAAGAATATGAAGAGAAAAGTGAGAGAGATGTGGGAACAAGTTGAAGAACAAATGGTCACGAGCAGCCCTGTAGAGTCAACCTGTAACAAATGAATCCATGCAGATCCAATGAAAGTTTTGGATGGCCTCTCCAATTTCCAATTAGGATGGGAATATTGCACCCTCGAAATTGGTACTAAGGAAAGAAGAATAAACATTCAACTTGCATGGACAAGTTATGCTTTGCAATTTGCAAAATGAGAATGATCAAAGTCCCCTCTCCTTCTTTTTTCTTTTCTTTTATTAGACTCCCAAGTCCTCCATGGCTTGAATTCCCTCCAATAGATTCATGCCAACTCGAGTTGTGGAGAGATTCCAAAGTGTGACACTTGTCCAACTATTCCTAACCTTCCTCTTCCATCAATTCGAATGGGGGGGATCTTTGCTTCCATAACTCCCTTGTGTGCTCTCTTGGAGGCTATGTTTATCCCTGACATGTCATATAGGTCAGATGTCAGCAATAAGGTCTTATCCTTGTCATAAATGTCATAGAATCTTCATCATTGTTGTCATAGAAGCTAGGAAATCTAGCCCAAGTGTCAAAATACCTCTAAGATGCCTCTTCCTCTTCCATGGGAGTTATTCTTCCACTCAAATTAGACCCTAATTGATTTATTCCAGGTATAATTCCCTTCCAACTCACCAAGAACGTTCGACTCCACCTTGGATTCGAATGGGTGGGAGTAGGATGCCATGTGGCATGGAGAATCGTGCTTTGTGTGGGTCCCACACCACCAATGTGCCCTCATGACACAGTGCCACATTATTTTCCTATTATAAATATTTATTTATCCCCTTTTAATATATTTTTGTCAAGCTAGTGTCCATTTGGGGTTTTATAGCTCCCTTATTCCAAATCTAAATGTTTCCACCCCAACCTAAGCAACTAGTAGATTGGTGGAATTTCCCCTTCTAGTGATTTATTTGGATGGGCACATTACATTCCTCCCCACCCAATATTTCTTGCTTGCAAGCGATTCCAAGTTTGGATGCTGCAAAATTTTTTCCTCTTCCTATGTGGCATCCTCACTTGGAAAATCTTTCCATTGTACCAAATATTCTCTTATGGTTTTGCTCCTCAATTTCCTTTCTCTTGTCTTCAAATTTTTATTTTTATTTTTATTTTTTTCTGAAATAAGTATGTGTTTTCCTTCATCATGTAATGGAGGGATTGTTTCTGAAATAGAAATTTTCTAACCAATAGCATTCTTAAGGCATGAAACATGAAATACAATGTGCATTTTTCTAACATCCGGAAGTTCTAACTCATAATCTACCTCCCCAGCTTTTCGAACTATCTTGTATGGACCATAATACCTTGGTTTAATATTTTCTTATCTTTTCCATTTTAAGGAGGTTTTATTATGTGGATGTAGCCTCAAATAAACCAAATCATTCACTTGAAGCATCCTTTCCTCCCTATGTTGATTCACATACTATTTTTGTTGATTTTGGGCAACCTGCAAATTGTATTTTAGAAGCTTCAAAATCTCTTGATTGTGCTCATACCAATATTTAGCTTTTGGGGCTCTACTATCACCAAAAATGTGATCAACAAAGGTGAGTTCTTCATAACCATAAAGTTCTTTGAAAGGATACATGTCAATGGACATATGTAAAGTAGTATTGCAACAAAACTCACCCAAGTGTAGCCATTTGACCCATGCTTTCTACTACTCACCAACATAATTCCTCAAGTACCCCTCCAACCATTGGTTCACCCTCTCTATTTGGAAATCAGTTTGAGTATGATAGATTGTTCTAGGAGTCAATTGAGTGCCCATAAAATTGAAGAGTTATTTCCAAAAAGCACTCATAAATCTATTATCCCTATCACTCACAATGTTTTTTCGAAATCCATGCATTCTGAAAATGTATATAAAGAATAGATTAGCCACTTGTGCAACACTAAAATATGATGTAATAGCAAAGAAATGAGAAAATTTGGTGATTCTATCCACCAAAACATAAATACAATCCTTACCCAAAGCCTTGGGCAAACCTATGATGAAATCCATTAAGATGCTTTCCCATTTTTGTTCTAGAATGGGAAATGGTTGCAATAGACCAGCATGATGGGTGTGTTCAACTTTGTTTTTATGACATATATTGCATTCATTCACATACTTTAGAACATCTTCCTTCATCCCTTTCCAAGAGAACCTTTGTCTTAATTGCCTATATGTTTTAAAGAAACCAAGATGTCCTACTAAAGGAGAATCATGAGCTTCCTTCAAGATCTTGTGCTTTAGGTTCAAACCATGAACCAAGTATATTTGGTCCTTATATTAGATTAGGCCATTCAATATCTTGTATCTATCATCTCCTTTGACCCCATCTAACACATCACAAGCAAAACTATCTTTGGCATACTCTAATATTAGCATATCTTTCCAATCTTTCGAAATGTCCATAAGGGAAAATGAAGGTCTCCTAGACAATGCATCTGCTACAATATTATTCTTCCCTTTTACATATTCAATGTCAAAATAAAAAGCTTGGATCTTACTTACCCATTTTTTTTCCTTTCATTGAGATCCTTTTGTTTGAGGAAGTGCGTTAAACTATTATGATCAGTTTTGACTATAAACTTGTTCCCCACCAGATATTGTCTAAACTTGGCCAAGGCATGCATGATGGCTAACATTTCTCTGTCATATATGGAGTAGAGCTTCTCATGTGGCTGCAATTTTCTGCTCACAAAAGATATGGGGTGTTGATTTTGCTTTAGGACCGCCCCTATACCTTCCCTTAATGCATCACACTCCAAAACAAATGGTTTAGAAAAATATGGTAATTCAAGTACTCAACAACTAATCATTACCTCTTTCATTCTTTGGAAATACTTTTCATCCTCTTCATCCCATTTGAAAGCATCCTTCTTGGTCAAATCAGTAATGGGAGCAGTTAGTTTGGAAAACCCCTTCATAAAATTCCTATAGTAAGTGCATATCCCAGTGAAGCCTCTCAATTCAGTGATGTTCTTGGGTGATGGCCATTCAAGAATAGCCTTTATTTTCTCCAAGTGAACCTTTACTCCATCTTTCCCAACGATGTGCCCAATATACAAAACTTATTTCAACCCAAATTCACACTTGGACAACTTAGTAAACAAAGATTGTTCATGCAAGTTTTTCAATACAACTTCTAAATGGTGCAAATGTTCCTCTGATGTCTTACTGTAAATCAAAATATCATCAAAGAAAACCAAAACAAACTTACGGAGCTGCTTGCAAATTTTTTTGTCCATGCATGATTGGAAGGTGGTTGGAGCATTGGTCAAACCAAAAGGCATGACAAGAAATTCGAAATGACCATAGTGACTTCTAAAAGAAGTTTTTTGCGCATCCTCCTCCTTCATTCGAATATGATGGTAACCAGATATAAGATCAATTTTGGAGAATAAATTTTCTCCAAATATCTCATCTCATCTATTCTAGGGATGGGATATCTATTCTTTATTGTCCTGTTGTTTAGAGCTCTAAAGTCAATGCACATCCTTAGGGTTCCATCCTTTTTCTTCACCAAAACAATTAAAGAAGCATAGGGACTTGAGCTTGGTCTAACAAGAGCTTTTGAATAGCCTTCTCAATCTCATCTCTGAAACTTTTTGGGTGTCTATATGGTGGTATTTCTATAGGTGAAGTACCCACCTCAAAAACTATGGTGTGCTCAACTCCTCTGTCAAGTGGCCTTCCAGGAGGAAGGTATCCAAAAACCATTTCATATTTTTGTAGTAGTTTCCTTATCTCACTTGGATGTTCTTAAATATTTATGTTTTGCTTGGGGGAGTGATGAAACATTCAGCATCCCATTCAATATCCCCATCCCTCAATATGGACCTCATACTATGGAAGACACCCCTTGGTTAGGATAGGTGTGCATTCCTCTCATTAACCTTTGTTTTCCTTCTGAATCTTTGAATTTAATTTTAGGTATTTGGTAGTTCACAGTATGTTCCCTTATAGAGTATAACCATTTCAATCCCAATATCACATTTGTATCAGCAACATTCACCACATAAAATCTATCATAAAATGTGTAATTTCCTATTGTGAGTTGTAGCTTTGGAATCCATGTTTTGCATTCCATAGAATTCTTACCTAGAATGATTACTGTGAACCCATAAAATGATTTAGTAGGTAGCTTTATCCTCTCCACCAAGGCTGCATAAATGAATTTATGAGTTTCTCTTCCATCTACCTATTGATGTATATGTAACTTCGGAATGTATTTCACCCATGTATTTCATCTATGTATATTGTACTCCTATAGAGATGTTATTATTCCTCTATACGGAAGTGTGGTCATTTGTATTGACAAGTTTCGCAACTTGCCGATGGGTTATTAGACCACCATGTGTGGGGTCGGCCCGGATTAAGTTAACATTGGGTTATTATACTAAGCTAGACAAGTTGGCCCCATAATTTTATTGGGCAGTCAAGACAAGTATAAATAGAGATCTCCCGATCTCTATTTGGATCACTTCACAACTCACTCTTCCATCACTCGAAAAGTGGCGCACATGTGAGGAGGAGGATCAGCTGCTAGGAGGAGTCTATCTCTGTGTACTTTGGTTGTACTTTGGTTGTACTATTGCTCTATCTATCTCTGAGGAAGTTGTGGGGTTTTTCACCTTAGGGTTTTCCCCACGAAACTCTGTGTGTCTATTGTCTCTTATGTTTGTTTCTTGTGATGATTGACATGCTTGATATGATTGATATGCATTGATATACTGTACATGTTATTCTCTCAGCAAAGATCCTAGAGTATATTTAAATAATACTAAAAAATTAACATGGTATTAGAGCTAACCTGAGAAGAAGACATTGTGCAGTGGCGGAAACCAGGGTTTCTTGTTTATTGGGTTTCCCTCCACAGATTTTGGAAAAGTAATATGATAGATTGACTCTCCTCAGCAAGGTGAATCTATTTGTCCAATCAGAATTCAATTCTGAGCACTTTTAGTTTGGCCCTAAAAGTTACGGTTTCCACAAAAAATAGGAATTTATGAAATCTGAAGACATAGCTGGAAGCTCCTTGGAAAAATCAAAGTTTAGAGCTTTGGATCAAGATTTTGGCTGGGTAAATCTGCGGGAAACTCAAACCCTAATTCAGGGTCCTCCTTAGTGAATCCAAAAAGACTAAAAGGAATTTCTGAAGGTTGAAACTTTGTAGAACTCAAATTCTGAGTATACCAGGATGATCTGCTCATCAAGGCGCATCTTCCTATCCTTTCAGAAAGTTGAAATTCACATGTTTTAATTTTTAGGGTTTCTCTGACAAACCCTAATCCGGGACCAGATCTAGTTTTCAGTAAATCAAGTGGTAAGATCTAAATCCTTTCTGTTTCCATTTGAAGTAATCTTTAAAGATGTATCACCACACCAATCTTGAGGATAAGATTGAAGGGGTTGATAACTTCCGAGCCTAGAAGTATAGGATTGGGTTAATCCTGGAAGAAAATGAATTAGATACATATATTAGTTTTGAAGTCCCCGTCTCGGAGGATGAAGAAGCTAAAGCATTGCATAAGAAGAACTTGGTCAAGGCAAAGAGAATCATTGCTAATTCTATCAAAGACCATCTCATACCACATGTGTCATCTCTGAAGACACCCAAGGAGATGTTTGATTCCCTGACCAAGTTATTTGAAGGGAAGAACATAAATCGGAAGATGACTTTGTGGAATCAATTGAAAGAAGTCAAGTTGTTGAATTGAGAAACCATTCAATCTTACTTCTCGAAGGTCTCTTAGATCAAGGAACACTTTGAAGCTATGGATGAAGTAGTGGACAATGGTGAATTTGTTATGACCACTATAAATGGTCTACCTAGGGCATGGGACTCTTTTATTCAGGGAATCTGTGCAAGAAAGAAATTGATCTCTTTCAGTAAACTATGGGAGGAATGCTCTCAAGAAGAAGCAAGGCTTGTAGCACGACAAGAAAATATGGGAAGTGAAGACCAAGCTCTCACAACTCACACTAAAAGGATCAAGCCTAAGAGAGAGCCATCTTATAACAAGAAATATTCACACCACCATCACCCTAGAGAGAAGAAAGATCTCAAGTGCTTCACATGCAATGAGAAGGGATACTTTGCTGCAGATTGTCCCAAGAAGAAAAACAACAACTTCAACAAGAAGAAGAAGAACAACAACTTAAACAAGAAGAAGAAGAACAACAAGAAGAGATATCATGCTCATGCTGCTGAGGATGATGAACCTCCAAAGAAGAAGGCTAGAGTAGAAAGTGATGATGATGACTGATCAAGCGAAGAAGAGTATGTTCTAATCTCTGCTCTCACAGGTACTATTTCTCATGGATGTAATGATTGGCTTATTGATAGTGGGGCTTCCAAACACATGACTGGGTTTAAAGAATATTTTGTAAATATATCTGAACATGAATCACCCCATAAAGTGAAACTTGGGGATGACTATCAATACCCCATCAAAGGAAGTGGTGAAGCCTCCTACAACCTAAATTTTGGGAAGTCTTTAAAGATGAAAGAAGTTATTTATGTACCTGGGCTCAAGAAAAACCTACTCTCCATATCTACATTCGATGCAAAAGGTATGAGGGTTGCATTTGTGGATGGCCAAGTTCTAATGTGGCCAAAGGGAAAGATCATAAATGATGAAGTGGTGATTGGAGAGCAAGAGGGAGGATTGTATAAATTGAAGGGACAACCTGAACATGCCATTATGCATGATTCCATGGAGCCAAGTGAACTTTGGCATAGAATACTTGCACACATGCACTACAAAGCATTACCAATTCCAAGTAAAACTGTAGAAGGTCTTCCTGAAATCAAGACCAAGCATGAAAGTGTTTGCAAAGGATGTGCAAAAGGAAAGAACATAAAGAAGGCATTTCCAAGTAGTGAAAGCAAGGAAAAAAGTATCTTGGAAATTATCCACTTCGATGTATGTGGTCCGATGTTATCCAGTTCTCTGAGTGGATATGTTTACTATGTCTCTTTCAATGATGACTTTTCCAAAAAGACTTGGGTTTACTTCTTGAAGAACAAAGATGAAGTGTTTGACAAGTTCAAGGAATTCAAAACCTTGATGGAGAACAAAACTGATAAGAAGATCAAAACATTCAGATCCGACAATGGTGGAGAATTCACTTTAGCTGACTTCAGGAAGCTATGCAGTGATTCAGGGATTAAGAGGGAGTTGACTGCCCCTTACAATCCACAACAGAATGGAGTTGCAGAAAGAAAGAATTGAACAATCATGGAAGCAGCAAGGGCAATGCTGCATGACCAGGATCTACCTATGCATCTATGGGCAGAAGTAGATAGGATAACTGTATATGTGCAGAACAGAACACCCCACAAGATATTGGACAACAAGACACCAGAAGAGGTCTTCTCACGTAAGAAACCTAAAGTCAGCCATCTCAAAATATTTGTTTGTCGAATATACACTCATGTCCCAAAGGAAAAGAGGACCAAGCTAGATCCTTCAAGAAAGAAGGGTATCTTTGTGGGTTACAGTGAAAGCTCAAAGGCTTACAGAATATACTTTCCAGGGTTCAAGAAGATTGATGTCAGCAGGGATGTGACATTTGATGAAAACTCAGCATTCATCAAATCAAGGAAGACACCTGTTGAAGATCATGAAGAACCTAAGGAAACTAGATTTCAAGACACTACTATGACTGAAGCAATTCCAGATGTTGATCGTGAAATTGAAGATCCACAAGAACCTGTAGATCCACCCCATGAGAATAAATCTCACAAGAGAAAACCTGCATGGGCTAGAGAGCTCATTCAAGACGCAGAAAGGTATGGAATTCCAGAAGAAGAACACAGAGCAAAGAAGAAGACCAGATCACATACCAGCTATGTTGCTTTACTCTGTGATATCATGAACAAAGAACCTTCCAATTATGAAGAAGCAGCAGAAAAGAAAGAATGGAAGGATGCCATGATCGAAGAATACCAATCAATAATGAAGAATGATGTTTGGGATGTAGTCCCAAGACCTGAAGGGAAGTCTGTTGTGACTTCCAAATGGATCTACAAGATCAAGCATGCTGCAGATGGCAGCATGGAGAAATATAAGGCAAGATTCGTAGCTCGTGGCTTCTCTCAGAAAGAGGGAATAAATTATGAAGAAACTTTTTCTCCTGTAGCCAGGTACACTTCCATTAGATCAGTACTTGCTCTAGCTGCATTAATGAAATGGAAGATACACCAGATGGATGTCAAGACTGCTTTCTTGAATGGTGTAGTTGAAGAGGAAGTGTATGTGGAATAGCCACTCGGTTTTGAAACACATGACAGGGAGTCATATGTGTGCAGATTGAAGAAAGCCTTGTATGGCTTTAAGCAAGCCCCTAGAACTTGGTATGGTTGGATGGACAGTTTCCTATATAGTTTGGGCTTTACCAAGAGTAAAGCGGATTCCAACCTTTACTACAAGGTTAAGGAAGGCAGTCCTGTGATACTACTCTTGTGTGTATATGACCTATTTGTGATAGGTAAAGATGGATTGATTGTCGATACCAAGAGGAAGCTTGCTGCCGAGTTTGAGATGAAGGACTTGGGGATGATGCACTATTTTCTAGGCATGGAGGTGTGGCAGAGTGCAGATGGAATCTTCCTTGGACAAGGGAAGTATGCAGTAGAGATCCTGAAGAGGTTGGGGATGATGGACTGCAAGGCCATGGCCACACCTATCGCATTGAACCTGAAGCTTCTGTGTGATGCTTCATTTGAGCCAGTTGATGTCACTATGTATCGCTAGATGATTGGGTCCTTGATATACCTGACGAACACGAGACCAGATATTTGCTTTGCGATGTACACATTGAGCCAGTTCTTGACGGATCCCAGAGGTGTTCACCTGCTTGCTGTAAAGCATATTCTAAGGTACCTGAAGGGTACAGTTGATTATGGGCTCAAGTATGATGCGAATCAAAAGTTTAACCTGCAGGGTTATGTTGATTTAGATTGGGCAGGTAGTGTTGCAGTTAGGAAAAGCACTTATGGGTGTTGCTTCAGTATGGGATCAGGTGTGATCTCTTGGTTTAGCAGGAAGTAGTCCTGCGTAGAACTGAGTATAGCCAAAGCAGAGTATGTTGCAGCTTGTTTGGCTAGTTGTGAGGCAGTATGGCTTAGGAAGATACTATCTGAGTTATTTGATCTCCCACTTGAGGCTACTGGTATCTTTTGTGACAACCAAAGTTGTGTGAAGCTTTCTGAGAACCCAGTGATCCATGACAGGTCGAAACACATAGAGATCAAATATCACTATATCAGGGATATGGTGCAGAGAGGAGCAGTGAAGCTTCTGTATGTTGCGACGGATGAGCAGATTGCAAATGTGCTGACGAAGCCACTATCCAGAGTGAAGTTTGAGTACTTTAGAGAGAGTCTTGGTGTTCTTCAGATCGATGACACTTCGAGGAAGAAGTGATGGAGACATTTTCTAAATCCATTCCAATCATGTTGGAAGGAGGATCCTTCACATGGCTGTGGATGTAAGCACTGGATGATGAGCATCAGGACGATGCTCCAGTTACTGCTCTGTATATGTATATGCATCACGTTCGATGCTTGATATGATCAGTTGGATCATTTATGTATGTATGCATCATGTTGGATGTTGGATATGATCAGTTGGATCATTGATGTATGTATGCATCATGTTGGATGTTGGATATGATCAGTTGGATCATTTATGTATGTATGCATCATGTTGGATGCTGGATATGATCAGTTGGATCATGTGTATGTATTTTTATTTGTATCAAGTGGATACATTGTATGATCAGGTAGATCATGTATGTTGATATGTATCAGGTATGATCAGGTGGATCATGTATTTGTATATGTATCATGTGGATACATTGTATAATCAGGTAGATCATGTATGATGATATGTATCAGGAAGATACTGTGTATGCATCAGGTGGATGCATTGTATGATCAGGAAGATCATGGATGATGAGTTTCAGGATGTCGCTCTAGATGACATGCATTAGGACGATGCAGTGATGATGATCAGGATGATCATGTGTACATCAGGATGATGTATGGTGAGTATCAGGTTGATACTCTGTGGACGTGTACAGGTTGTGCAGATAAGCATATAATAGCGCCCTGGGAGGTTTGTAGATTCTCTTGCTAGGTTTTGCCGCTGGCATATAATAACTCCCTAGGGGATCTGGCAAATGCTCTTTCAAGGTTTTTCTTTGGGAGGACATATACTAGCGCCCTGGGAGGTTTGCAGATTCTCTTGCTAGGTTTTGCCACTAGCATATAATAGCTCCCTAGGAGATCTAGCAAACGCTCTTTCGAGGTTTTGTTTTATGGCATGTAAGTAGACCTAGGAGATCTAGACAGGATGAAAAAGGCCTCAGATGCTCTTTTGAGGCATTTCCATGACCACATGTAATAAGTCCTGGAGATCTGGACATGATGAAAAAGGCCTCAGATGCTCTTTAGGGTTCCTGCTTGACAAGACACTCTTTTAAGGTTTTGTGGTGGGGGTCACATGTAATAAGTCCTAAAGATATGGACAGGATGAAAAAGGTCTTAGATGCTCTTTAGGGTTCTTTCTAGTCAAGAGACTCTTTTAAGGTTTTGTGACAGTCACATGTAATGTGCTCCTGGGAGATCCGACAGGTGGGGCTGTGTGCTTGTAACAGCTTGGGATGTTGCTGCCAGGTTTTGTGATGCACGTAATAAGTCCTAGGATTCCACAGTATGGCCAGTGATGATGAAGACCTATAGATGGTGGGCTACATCCAGTATGAAAAAGGAATGGCTCTGTAGAACTTCCTATGATGAGTAGATTCAGAGATTGATTGAGATAGCAACAACAGTGATGATGACGATGATTCGAGGATGATGATTCGTTGATGATGATCCAGAGAAGAAGACTTGTGCTAGCAGATCTGTGTCAAGAAATACCTTCCTAGTTAAGAGGGAGTGTTGATATATATGTAACTTTGGAATGTATTTCACCCATGTATTTCATCTATGTATATTGTACTCCTATAGAGATGTTATTATTCCTCTATACAGAAGTGTCATCATTTGTATTGACAAGTGTCGCAAGTGTCGCAAGTGTCGTAACTTGCTGATGGGTTATTAGACCACCATGTGTGGGGTCGACCCTGATTAAGTTAACATTGGGTTATTGTACTAAGCTAGACAAGTCATCCCCATAAGTTTATTGGGCAGTCAGGACAATTATAAATAGAGATCTGCCGATCTCTATTTGGATCACTTCACAACTCACTCTTCCATCGCTCGGAAAGTGGCGCACATGTGAGGAGGAGGATCAGCTGCTAGGAGGATTCTATCTCTGTGTACTTTGGTTGAACTATTGCTCTATCTATCTATGAGGAAGTTGTGGGATTTTTCACCTTAGGGTTTTCCCCACGGAAACTCTGTGTGTTTATTGTCTCTTATGTTTGCTTCTTGTGATGATTGACATGCTTTCTATGATTGATATGCATTGATATACTGTACATGTTATTCTCTCCGCAAATATCCTAGAGTATATTGAAATAATGCTAAAAAATTAACACTACCAATACCGAAACTCTTTTCCCTTCTACTACTCCCTTGCATCGAATGGTGTGAAAACAAGGAACTCATGAAAGCATTGACATTCGCCTTTTTTCAAGTGATGGATGATGTTCTTCTGCTTTGACATATACCTCTTCTTGGGATGACATATGTTCTTCTTCCTCCATGTCCCCTTCACCTTCATCATCACAAAATAATTCAATGAATTGTGCTTCCCCGTTAGCACATTTATGTACTGGTACCCATGGTTGGAAGCATGTGTAACATAGTTTCTTTCTTCTGAGTTCTTCCTTGCCTGGACCCTCTTTCTTTTCCTTTCCAAATGCATCTTTTTTCCATGGCTTCTTGTCAAATCTGAACTTGGAAGGAAAGTTGGTCTTGAGGGGATACTTTGTCTTGGGTAGCACATTTTGCAGATCTCTTGCCAAGTTCATGGAATCTTTCAATGAATTAGGTTTGTGGGCATTAACTAAAGCTTTCAAAGGTTCAACCAAAACTTCAGTAAAGATAAATACCAATCAAACCATATATATATCAACCACCTTAACTGATAATTTTTTACATTCCAACATGTACTCATCAGGGGTTCCAATTTGCTTCAACTGTGCTAGTTCCTTGAAAGGCATTTCAGGGTATTTTTGCTCAAATATTTCTAATAACCTATTAACAAATTCTTCATATGTTGTAACCTGATCATGTCCCAAAGTTTTAATTCCATGGAACTACCAATCATTGGATTCTCCCTCAAGATGAAAAATGTCCAATTTTAGAGCATCCTCTTCAACCATTGGATTCACTTGAAAATATACATCTAACTTTCATATCCAAGTATTTGCAGAACTTTGAGATGAGCCATCAAAGGTAGGATGGGGAATTTTACCTATGGAATAATTCAATTCTTTGTTTGGGAAATGAGTTCTATTGCCTCCCCTCATCTTGAGCTTGTTTGAGATAGTAAATAATATATCAAATGGTAAGGTTCTCCTACAATCTTCACTCAACTGCTGCCATTATGCTAGAACTTCTTCCATTTCATTGTGGGTGTTAAGGTCCCCTTTAGTCTCAAGAAACTTGGGTTTGGTGGCTCTTATTGATCTCTAAAATTCATTGGGTCTATTATGAGGCCCTGTCTTTGAGAAAATGGTTCCACCAAATGCCTTCTTTTCCTCACTAGGGGAACTACTGCTGCCTCCTATTTCCAATTTGCTACCAATTTGAATAGCCATCAATTCGAACCCTTGCATTATATTCCTTGTCATGTCTTCAAACAATGGTTTCATAAATTTCCTAAACTGTTGTTTCTCCTCCATATTTGAGGTTTCTTTCTCATCCTTAGCCGTAGTCTCAACAAAGTGCACCTCTTCTCCTTCTTTTTCCTCTTCACCAAAGGAACTTTCAATTTTAGTGTCTAAGGGTGGGGGCTAACTTCTTGCCCTCATAAATGGTGACCCAAATCAGGTGCAAGGACCATGTTCTTATACCACTTGTAGTGTCCCTTTTTAATAAATTTGGAGAAATTGGAAAAATTGCAATATTTGGTCAAATTCAAAATGTGGACTAGTGAGGACTCTAGTGCTTCCAAATGGCTCCTAAGGATTTCAAATTTTGTTTGAAAGTATTTGAAGGGTATTAGGACATAAAAATGAAGCTGATAGGTTCTTGGACACTGTCAAAGGACATCTGCAACCATCATTTGAAATCATGAGAAAATGGAGAATTTTACTAGTAAATTCGAGGTTCAAACCCACAGGGGTAGAGGTCACTAATGGCTTCCCAAATGCAGTACGAACCTAAAAAATTTAATAAACGAGACATGGATTAGTTATGTGACTTAAATGGTCACCCAAATGCATTATTAATCAGTTCCTAAAGGCTGCTGCAACTCCCATAAATCAGAGATCTGTAAACATATCATCACATAGGGGGGAAATGAGATAAAAATGCTATAAATTGCCATGAAATTTGTGAGAAATGTTCCAAGTACTTGCATAAGGTTCATGAAAATTATTCAATACGTTAGTGGCTCTCCAAACTGTAATAAAACCATTGGTATTGACTGAAACAATTCAATATCAAACAATTTCAAGCTCTTACAACAAGATATATGGGAAAATGGCACCATTCATACATAGTTTGGCATTTTTACATAGTTTCAATTGGATTTTTGACTTGAGGTTCATATGATCATAAAATACAGAGTGTATAAATAATATTACAAATAAATAGGGCACCTTGTACTTCCACAAACAGATCATCATCTCAACATATGCTCCCTTCCTCCAAGAGCAAGAATATGAAGAGAAAAGTGAGAGAGACGTGGGAACAAGTTGAAGAAGAAATGCTCACGAGAAGCCCTATAGCTTCAAACTATGACAAATGACTTCATGAAGCTACAATGAAAGGTATGAATGGCCTTTCCAATTTTCAATTAGTATGGGAATCTTGCACCCTCAAAATTGATACTAAGGAAAGAAGAATAAACATTCAACTTGCATGGACAAGCTATGCTCTCCAATTTGCAAAATGAGAAATTATCAAAATCCTCTCTCCTTATTTGTTCCGGTCTTTTATTATCCTCGCAATTCCTCCATGGTTCGCATTGCCTCCAAGAGATTCATGCCAACTCGATTTGGGGAGATATTCCAAAGAGTGTCACTTGTCCAACAATTCCTAGCCTCCCTCTTCCATCAATTCGAATAGGGGGAATCTTAGCTTCCATAACTCCCTTGTGCGCTCTCTTGGAGGATATGTTTAGCCCTGACATGTGATATAGGTTAGATGTCAGCAATCAGGTCTGATTCTTGTAATAAGTGTGATAGCTTCTTCCTCATTGATGTTGTAGAAGCTAGGGAATCTAGCCCAAGTGTCACAATACCTCTGAGATGCCTCTTCCTCTTCCATGGGAGTTACTCTTCCACTCAAATTTGACCCTCATTGATTCATTCCAAGTATAATTCCCTTCCAACTCCCCCAGGAACATTGGACTCCACCTTCGATTCGAATGGGTGAAATTAGGATGCCATGTGGCATGCATAATCTTGCTTTGTGTGGGTCGCACACCACCAATGTGCCCTCATTGCCAAGTTCCACCTTATTTTCCTATTATAAATATTAATTATTCAACCCCTTTTAATATCTTTTTTTCAAGCTAATGTCCATTTGGGGTCCATGGTCTTATTTTTCACAGAAGGTGTTTGATGACAAAGCTAACAGCCTACCAAAATAGGGTTTCAGGTTTCTTTTACACCAAAGTAGTAAAACTGCCTAAGTGGCCTCAGGGAAATTCCCGCATGGTTTTTGGGTTGAAGAAAATGCCCACACCATATGGTCATCTTGTAGGTTGTTGTTTTTTATACCTGACCATGTTCTCATATTGACTTGAGAGTGCTTGACGAAGAAGTTATGGATCTACCAAAACAATGTTTGAAGTAGATTGGACCAAGTCTAGGAAAGTGCAAAAATTGTCTAAGTGTGAAATCAGTAGTTTGGAAGACCACTGTCAAATGCCCACCATATGTTGTGTGTGTGTCAATAAGTTCATCAATTGAAATGGTCTTTTTCATTATTGAGGTAGCTATCCAACCATGCTTTTAGTTTTCCTTATGGTGATCATATATGAAAAAAATCAATCTGCCAAAGTGAAGGAAAAAGTGTTTTACATATTAGGGACAAAAATTTGTCATGTCAAACTCACATGGCTAAGAGGCCATTTGGAAATTCCCACAAGAAGGTGTTCATGTGCTGATAAAATTAATCAGATGGCATAGGCTTGTTCTCTGGTGAATTGGTTATCTAACCATGAGTTCAGATCTTCCTATGGAGTTCACACGTGTGAAAAACAAGCCTACCAAAATGAGAAAAAGCTTGTTTTTACTCTTCAAATGAAGGTTGCAGAGGCATTTGGAAATGTCCGCAAGGATGTGTCCTTGTGCTGATAAAATTAATCAGGTGGCATAGGATTGTTCCTTGATGAATTGGCTATCTATCCATAGGATCATATTTTTCTTCTAGAGTTCACACGTGTGAAATACAAGCCTGCCAAAATGAGAAAAAGGTTGTTTTGTTTTGGATATTAAGAACAAAAATTTGGCTAAGTGTTGAACTGACATGGCTAAGAGGCCATTTGGAAATGCCCGCAAGGAGGTGTCCTTGTGCTGATAAAATTAATCAGGTGGCATAGGCCTGTTGCTTGATGAACTGGATATCTATCCATAGGATCAGATTTACCTCTGTAGTTCACACATGTGAAAGACAAGCCTGCCAAAATAAGAAAACGTTCGGTTTGTTGTCGAAATAAAGGTTGAGAGGCATTTGGAAATGCCCGCCATAAATTCTCCTTGAGATGATAATTTTATCAGATGGCATGGGTCTATTCCTTGATGATTTGGTCATCTATTCATGGTCTCATACTTTTCTCTGTAGGTTACACGTGCGAAATACAAACCTGCCAAATTGAGAAAAATTATGTTTTCCTATTAAAATAAATAAAATATGTTTGTGTTAAACACAGGAAATCCGAAAGGCCATTTGGAAATGCCCACCATAAATTTTCTTGTGCTTATAAATTCTACAGATGGCATGGGTATTTTCCATGATGAATTGGCCATCTAGCCTTGGTGTCATATTTCTCTTTGGAGGTCACACACGTGAAAAATCAACCTCTCAAGTTGAATAAAAATTACGTTTTACACGAAATCTGAATATGCAAGTAATAAATATGAAAATACATGTAAACAAGTTTCTTTCATTTAACTTGCCCATCTAAGTCAATTTAATAAGGAATGATTAAGATGTTATGAAATAGAGGAAATTAAGTACCAACTATTTATCAAAGCAAATTAATTAAACCAAGAAGTATGTTTTTTTATGAAGTGGTGCATTTTGATTAAAAGACAATTTCTAGATTTGAAGAGGCACAAGTATGAAAAGACACAAGCCTAGATTGAAGTGACGCAATGTTTAAAAGATGAGATAGATAATATATAAGAAATCATTTGATATGGATGGAAGATGTCTTCACAACCCAGATAAAATAAGAAGGAAGATCAGTTAGAGACCATGGAATTGAAGAAACAAAATTAAAGAAAAGAAGTTATGGAAAACTGAAGAAGACAGAAAAAGGATGGTTGAGTGGTGCTCGAGGAATATTGAAGAAGATGAGAGTGTCTTCTAGGTGCTTAAATAATTATCTAAAGCATTACAGATATTAGAGAAAGAATAAAAGGAACAACGACAGTTTCTAAAGCTTGGATTGAAGATCAGAAACAGAGGACAAAGAAAGTATAAACTGATGTATATTCCATTGAAGTTATAAAATCAAATCAGTGAGGTAGGGTGGTGCTAGGGTAGGCTACAGGCCTGGAAAGGGGTTTTAGCCTTTTTCCAGTAGTGGCTGGTAAATAGGGTGTTGAATCATCCTTCCAGTTGTAGTTGATAAACTAGGCGGTTGTAGCCTCCTTCCATTTGTGCTTGGTAAATAGGGTGGAGTAGCATCCTTGTTTGTTATAACAAGCAGAAACTAGGGTGTTGTAGAATCCTTTAGTTGTAGCTGAGAAACTTGGGGATTGGAGTCTCCAGCAAGTTGTAGTTTGCAAAAACTATTGTAAACATAATTTTGCAATATATAAAGAGTTTGTGGTTTTTCCAATTCGTTTTCCACGATAAAATCTCTGTCTTGTGTATCTTGTTGGTTCCATGTTTTAATTAAGTTTAATAAGTAGTTTAAAATGATAAAACATTAACAATACTAACTAACCCCCCCCCCCCTCAGTATTGACAAATATTTAAACAATTGGTATCAAAGCAAGATCCTTCACTACAGTCTAAACCACTGGAAGGAAGATCCTATTAAAAACCACTATGGATCAGCAAGAAGAGATTGCATCCCACATAGCTCTAGTACTTAATAAAGAAGACTATGCATATTGGAGCGAAAGAATGAGTACATAATTACAATCATTAGGATATGGTGTATGGATTTCAGTAATATCTGATTATATCCCACCAAAAAGAATAAGGACTACATCTCAGAAAGAGTCCAAGAAAAATAAGTCAAGGTAAATGTAATGTCCCCAGTTTGACCCCACGGCATTAAATTGTAAATGAAGTAATATTGTTATAAAATCGTGGTGAGGAGATCAAGGCCAAGGCCCCCGCCATCGATTTAGTGATGCATATGGTTTACGTGCTAGCTAGGCACATTGAAATTGTAAATATGCATTTTAATAAATACCCACAACTAGCTATGCAATGCAACAAGATATGGGGGCATGATTTTACAAGTAATTGGGGGGGGGAAACATTCAAACCGTTGAGCCACTCAAGTCAAGCCAAGTGTCAATGAGAGAACCCATCAAACCCTCAACTACCCATGTTGAATTTTGCACCCAACCATTGATTTCTCCCAAGAGTTGGTTGAGGTAGTTAATGCCTTGGGAATGGAGAGGTATGGCTGTCCAAATTCGGGTATGGGAAAGCCACCCTTCATGGAAAATCATGTTTTTCTTCTTGGACAAGAAAAAGAGCCATGAATTGCTCCCCAAGCCATTACCCATCAACCAGTTCCTCTTCCTCAGGAGTTGGGAGCTACCTGGGCGTTTTCCAGCCATGTTTCTATGGTTTTCCTTGATCCTCAACTGGGAGAAGGGCGTTTTTGTGTTGTATTCCAGTGGGGAAGAAGGGGAAATTGAACGGGGGTTCAATAGAGACCGTTTTGGGCTGTTGAAGGCTGAGATATTTGGGGAAGAAATCATTTTTCCTCCCTATGGTTGTTTTCCCATCCCACAATGCATTTTTGGTTGGGAACGTTTTTTGGAAAACCCATGGCCATCTTATTCGTAAATCCCATTGTTTAAAATGTGTATCTATGCCCAATGTTGTGCTTGCTAGGTGAGAAATGAGTATGTTGGGGCATGGGTTATGGGTATTTATTGCTTTGGCTTGAGCTTGAGTGCAAGCATCCTCAGTTCAAATGTAGCCTGATAAACCCAGTTGTGGACTGGATTGGCTCAGATGAAATGATTAATTGGCTGTGTGTGAACTTGAATGTCCCCTGTTCCTTGTAAGAATCATGCCCAGCTCAGGGGTGGCATTTGTGTTGAGAGATTGATGAAGACAACTGGCCTATGGTTGGGAGGAACGTTGCGGCGACACAACTAGTTGTTTGGGACCGCATTATAGTGAGATGAGTATATTCTTTTATGTGTATTTACTTCTGCATTGTTTTAATTAATTGATGACTGTTACTGATATATTGAGTGCATATGAAAATATGTGTGTGGGTGAATTTATTTCTGCTGTGCATATTTGTTTGATTTACATCTGCACACTTTTGTTTTTAACTATATGCATCTAATGAAGGCTGAGTTTTATGAAAAGCCCCATAGATTGGTAGCATGTTCCCTTTCTTGCATTGGGTCCAAGGGTGGGTACATTATAGTAAATGGAGGCCATACTTGATGGATTATCTCTACCCATCAAAGAGAATGTAGGAAAATGCATCTCGGCTAAGGAACTCTGGGTCACATTGGAGAAACTTTACTCAGTTGAACAAAGAATAGAAGCACGCTTTGTTATTCTTGAGGATTCTAGTGAAGATGAAGAAGCATAAACCTTATTCATGGGAGTAAAAAATAAAATTTTTGAATAATAAGTAGAAGATGATTCATATGTGGAAGAAGAGGTAGACCTAGAGGCCGAACTCATGTGTGCTCTTGAGGAAATTGAAAAATGTAGAAGAAGGAACAAATCTTTGAAAGGACAATTGTCAAAATACCAAGAAGAGCTAAAGTCAAAAGAAGAGGAAATCAAGACCCTCCAAAAGGAGTAGCACAAGTCAAAACAACAAACAGTGGCTAGCATGAAAGAGGCCGAGAGCTCAAGACAGGAAGTTTCTAAATTTAAGAAATAAGTAAAGAAGCTAGAAGACCACATGAAAGAGGCTAAGATCTTAAAACATGAAGTTTCTAACTTCAAGGAAGAAGTAAAGAAGCTAAAAGACTAGAAGACCATTAATGAGAAGCTCAAGGAAAAAATACAAGAATCTAAAAGACTTGAAGAAGAAGTTACATTGCTTAGGAAGAAGCTTGATGAAGAATCTATTAAATCAAAGTTTGAGAACAATTCAAAGGTTTTAGATGAAATATTAAGTAGCCAAATACCATCAAGTGATAAAATTGGATTAGGTTATGACAAAGAAAAGAATCCAAAATGTTTGTCTCCTACACTCCAAGATAGAAATAAAAAAAAAAATTATGTTGTTGCACTCAAAATCCTGATTAAGAAGGATAGTCAGAAGTCTGCTCCCTCATCTCATAATAAAGACAGAACTGATGTGATACCTAAAAGACCAATGACAAGCAGGATCCAACAAATATTTTTTGGTCATTGCTACTTATGTAACAATTTTGGACATATGGATAGAGAATGTAAGCTAAGGAAGAATGCTTCAATAAAAGTTCAAGAACAGAGGAAGGGATGGAAGAAGATGGAAGTTGTGAAGCAGGAAGATCAAATATTCCTCAAATATAAATGAAGGTTCTATGGATATTGTAACTACTGTCACAAGTTTGGTCACAAGGATGTTAATTGCAGAACCAAGGGAAAAATCAAAGTACAGAATCCAAGAAACAAAGAAGGTCAGTAACAGTGTACCTCCTGGAAAGATGTGGAGAATAAAGGAAGACTACAAATATTCAGAGGAACAGATTCGAAGCATCAATAAGTTTCCAAAGATGATTTTCATCATAATAGTGTTGTAGATAAGAATGAAATCCATTATGATGGAAATAAATATGAATATGAAGAATAAACCGATGGAGAGAAGTGTAACATCCCCAAAATTCACAAAAATTTAAAATTTTCTAAGTAGCATTAAATGCTTATATTTGTTATGTAGAAGTATGATAAATGATAATTTGCTTCTTTAAACGACTGTCTGATTTTGTATTATGATGACACCTTCTTCAATTTGTCATCAAAATTATAATTATGATATGCCAATTACATGCTATGTTTGTCGTAATGTCTTTACTGCTTGCAAATGATTAAACACATGTATTTATGTTGTTACTCACTATCGAATGATTTAATACCATGTTTGTTTTCTGAATAGTTATGTCTACTTCTTTAAATGCATAAACATCATCAATTAACTTATCTCTTGCTATGGTATTGTTTTATTCATAAGTACTAACTTTTTGATTTTCTATTTGGTGAAGGGGTCCTATGGGCACCCCAAGGCTTACTTAGCTATTTATAGCTAATGCTCTAAAACTTCTGTCACAAATCATAGGTAAGAGCGAGATTCCTAACTAAAACATTATCGATGTATGTCCAAATAACTTTGTTATAATTACTATAGCCTCCGATGTTAATTACAATAGTATGGAGAAGTTAACTTGTTCGAGGGTAAGATCTCGCTTAACTTTGATCATACGTATCTCAAGATCGTCTTATATATTTATTTATGTTTTCCATAGAGTTTATAATTCATATTCAAAATCATGCTTATGCCATCTTGGTTCTATTTGTATTAATGTTATGGCTTGATGTACTTAATTATCGACTATAGCTTTTATATATGCATGCTAAAATGGCAATGTTAATTCCATGACTCATCCACTTGTATTGTTCAAGCTTTGGTACACGACCAAACCCTACATTAAAGGTTTTATACTTTGTGTTATAATATATGTGTTAGAACTTTATGCATCTATACTATTGCTATGTATTATAAACTATAATCACCTATACCTTATGTTATATGCATAGTATGGCTCTCGAATTGCTCTAAGTGGAATATACACTATATACTATGACTATAAGCATAGACATACTTACGTTGTAAGCATAGTGAAGACCACAAATTAACCTCGGTGGATCTTTGCGTTGGCAGGGACACGTGCATCCAGTAGCTTATAACACTTAAATGTTATTAAATGTGTTTTGGGTGGAATGCCCGTTGGCAATCCTCATGCCAAGGCTTCACGTGGAGGTTCTTGGGTTTTGTGTTAAACCCTAGTTGTTGAACTACCTTGACGAGACAATAGCCTGGAACATTCATTTGGTAAAGAAGGTGGGAAGAGAGGCTGACAGGCTCTCAAGTTTTTAGGGTTATAAAAATGGTTGAAGTTCTTCCTAGGGTTCGATACTGAGACCTGAAACCTGTATTTTGTCAACAGCAGGCTATATGAGTCTGAGTCTTCTACAGAGTTGTTAACCCTTACTAGGTTTGATGGTGAATCTTTGCACCACTAGTGTTGATGTTGAAAGCTTAATCCATTGCATATGTGCTCAGGCATGCTAATGAGATGCAAGTAAGGTCATAATCGACCCTTTGTGTTTCGCCGAGTGTTTTAACATTAACATTGTGTAAATTTAAAAGTCTGAGTTATTTCAAGGTTTAACCAGTTGTTATCTTGATGTCCCTGATAGATTACTTCCTTGACATTTGTTTTAAGTTTGGCCCGAAAGGGATAAGAGCTTTTTGGCCCTGGTAAGCCTCGGTGACTCCCTATGGAAATCTATTTGCAGTCGAAAGGTTTTGGTGAAGCTTGGCACTGATGCTAGTCTTAAATTTGGTTAGCCAAAACTTCGGTTTAACTTAACATTTATTTTTACAGTCGGTTGTAATCTTTTAAGCCGTACGACATTTGGTATAGGGAGGTTTGAAACCTCAAACTTGACCTATGTTGGTTTCTCAACGGTTCCTTTTGTTATTGTATATGTATAAAAAAACTTACGAATAATATATATGGTTTTGCAAGATCAACGTATAGTTTGCAATACAATTTTCAGAGAGTTTACTCTCGGCATTTTCGTTATTTTTGCAATGAATAGTTTTTTATACAAGCTACATGTGTTTTAGGGCAAGAATCATCTCTGTTGCAAAATGGTTGTGATGTTTATTTAAAAGAGATGTTTCAAAGATTGGCCATAAGGAAGGGTTGGAAACCCTACCATAACTGTTATATTGTTAAATATTTGCTTGTGGAAAGCTACGGGTTTCGAACCCCGAACCTGTTATGTATTTAAGGTTTACTTGATAGTTATACAATCAAATATGTGGATAGGGTGAGTCGAGACTCAAACCCTACACACCTGCATTTTTAGAAAACTTGTAAAGGTTATGTATATAATTTATAAAATGTATGGACTAGTTTGGGTGAACCTTTATGGGTATCGAACCCTGGTCTTGTATTATATTCTCGTTTTTGGAAAAGGATGTAATGTTTTCATTGTATTACTAGTTATGGATTACGAACAGGGTTTCAACCCTGGAATGGTCAATAGACTCTTTGGAGTTACTCGTTGCTTAATAAATCTTAGCATATTTTAATGGTTAAAATAATTGATAATTCTTTTGAAAGTGTGTTATGATGCAGTATGCTTGAAGATCTCTGTGTAAATGTTTTATATGGGTAATTTCAGTGAATCATTACAAGATACGTATTGTGTGATAAAATATATAGGTTTATAGATGCGTTAGCATATAAGACTTATACCTTCGATTTGTTTATAATATCCTGTACCATGAATTTTCAATACTATTAGGGTTTTGTGATTTATAAAACATATTGTTTATCATGATTAAATATTCGTTTTTATTTGAGAAGGTTTCTGCAATTAAATATAAGTTATCTGATTTCTGGTATATAAGGTTTATTCCATGATTGAACTTAGGTTTTAAAATGAGTAAGATATTGATTAGTAAAATGTTACTTTTGTATTATGCCTTGCGATACTATGTAGTAATAACTATATACGAAATTACTAAAACTTGATCTAGTTTATATTATTTAAAGAGCAGGTTTTACATCATGCTTTCGTAAAACAGTAGGATTATTTTTAAGAAAACATTGTTCTTAGAGAAGATTGTCCAATTGTAAATACAGAAATGAAACAGATTTATTATAAGGTATGCAATCATTCGAATCTATCTATAATTTTGACTTCTTCTGTACTAGAGTATGGCACATAAAATGTGTGGAAAAAAACAGAGAAGTATTTTTATTCTATCTTTCATCAATTAAATTTGGAAATTATCTATCCATTCAACATTTTAAACTAACAGATTAATGGATGTTCATAATAGGTAGATAACAATAAAACATTAAAATCAGTTAATGAATATCTAAGATTTCATAGAAACTGATAACATGTTTACATTCATTTCTCTAGTAATGCAATTTGACAGAAAGTAAATAAGATAACACAAATAGAACCTGGTAACTATAGAAGAGACAAACAACAAAAGGAGCCCATTCCACCCAATCTATTCCTGAAGACAACCAACTTACTTGCCTTAGGACCCCCAAGCCTATTCACTGAACCACCAGAACAAAGATGCTGTGTGGAGAATGGAATAAATTCCTTTGCAACTCAGCAGTAGTACCTAGCAATAATACTTCTTCCTTTAGCAATATTGAACTCAGCAATGTGGTCGCACTAGTTCAGAATGCAGTCTTAACTCATTCAATCACTTCTAACCTTCCCTTCATCGAATCTCTTGTGCTCTCTTGTCTTTCTCTTTCATAAATTTTCACAAGGTAAGAACTGAACAGCCTCCTGCTGAATTCGATGGGTAGCTAAATCATGCCTAGGTCTTTGGTCAGTTTTCTTTAGTTAGTGAGCCACCTGCTCAGTTCCACTTTCTTGGGGACATGACCATAAAAATCGGAAGTTGCCCCCTGCAACAGCTAGAAGTGAGTTGAGGATGCTTCCAAGTGTCAGTTTTCTCTCCACCCCAGTCCATTCCTCCTAGTGGGTCAGTGAATACTCATTCAACAACCTCCTTTGGATATTCGTCTCCTCTTTTATTTATAAGTAATAAAATATTAAGAGTAATTAATTACAGTCATCCTTGACCCCACCTTGTCAATAAACATCAAAATTTACAATAACATAAAACATAATGTTTTTCTGACAACATAAAATGTTCAAAATTTGGGTATTTGACAAGAAGGATTATGAAATACTCTTCTAAAGTCTCTCGTGGCCTAAAATAGAAACCCTAAAATTAGCATTAGAAGGCATCATATACTCAGGGGGAGTAAATATCATAAAATTACAATTGGTTTCTGAAAGCAACTAATATCACTTTCTAAGAATAAAATGATATCTTCATCAAAGACAAGAAGTAAAGTAGAGGTGACAAAATTGAAGAAACACATTTGGTCCAGAAAACATCTATGTGATAAGCACATGATTGAAGTGTAAAAAAAAATCAGAAGGAGAATTAGAGAAGAAGAGATGATCATGGTCAAATAATAAGACTGTTGTATGGTTGACAAAGAGAAGAGTATAAACCCTATCACAAAATGGAGAAAATGTTGACAAACGGGAGGAACATTGAAAAGGGGAGTTTATGAACTCATCATCCAGGTTCTAATTCAAAATGGTTCTCATTCAAAGTACTGCTACAAGATAATAACTAAGATTATCTTAAAACACAATGAGTAGTACCAAGTCCAACATAAAAGGAGGAAGAGAAGCAAAAGAAGGGTAGTTATCAAAAGGAAGAAGGATAGGAAATTCTCTATCAAGATGGTTACAACAAAACAAAATAATAAGTTATCCTTTTTCATTGTTTTCAAAGGGGGATAATGTTTAGATGTTTCCATGAATTCCAAAGGGGGACAATGTTGAATATGATTTTCATTGATGTCAAAGGAGTTCATTAATGACAAAGGAATAACCAAGGACATGATGGTAGGGAAAACTCAGTGAAAGACAAAGGAATGACAAAGAAAGTGATGACATGGCATGTATGATGATGTGGCATGTGTGATGAAGCTGGAAAGACACATGATGGTGTTCTGGTGCTATCATTAAGTTAGTGTTGCAATCTGACATCATTCTGGAAAAGTATGACAGGTTTGTGAAACTTTGGAAATTGCCTATAGAAAAAGTAGTCAAAACTGCTCTAAGAGAATGCTCGCCATAATTCATGGTTTGAGAAAAATGCATGAACCATCATATCAGGCTATAGGTTGTTGAAGTCGATATCTATTCATGGTCCCCATTTTCCTTAATCATTTCTAAGGAGAAAGTTATAAGTCTGCCAAAATAGGGTTTCAGAATAAACTTTGGAGAAATTCTTGAAAATGACTAAGTGTTGGAAAAATGGTTCAGGTGGCCTTGGAAAAATGCCCTCCATCCCTCATGGGAGAATGATAATATTGATGTATTTGTAACTTTGGAAGATATTCACTTGTATATTGTATTTGTACATTATTGTATCCCTAATGGAGAGGTATTATTCCTCTGATTGGAAGTCTCGTTAGTTGTACTTGCAAGTGTCGCGAGTTATATTGTAAGTGTCGTAACTTCTACTTGATGGGTTATTAGACCACCTTGATGGGGTTTCCCTATATGAGTCATGTGGATCAAAGGGTTATTAGACCACCCTAGTGGGGTTCATCCTAGTCAACATTATGTTAAGTTGTTAAGTTGGGGTCGACCTAGTTAGAGTTAAAAGACAAGTGAAGTAGTGTATAAATAGAGAGTGTGTCTCTCTCATTTTACACATTCTCTCATTCACTCAATTCGCATTAGTGAGAGAGAGGAGGAGTGCATACAAGTGGAGGAGGAGTAGCTGCTGCAGTCATCTATATCTTGGGTTTGATCTTTGTGATCTTTGTATTGGTGCTCATTCTATCTCTGAGGAAGTTGAGGGGTTTTTCACCTTCTTGGTTTTCCCAGGTGAAATGTTTTGTGTCTCTTCTCTCTTGTCTCTTATGCTTGATATGCTATACATGTTGTTTTTTCAGTTAAGGTCCTAGATCTATTGAATTAAATGATGAAAAACTAACAAGGTATCATAGCTAGCCTGAAGCAAGGCATGGTATGGCATTTATGACACTTGTTGCACTTGCAACAAATTGGAAGCTAGGGCTTGATATAGAAAAAACCAGTCATCATGGAACTTTCTCTATCAATCCATTTTGGCGAAGGTTCAGGTTTTGAAACTTCTAAAGGTCGAAGAAAACATCCCCATGTACCTTGCTTCTGAAGCACAACATCTAATTCACAGTACTTTCAGTTTTATGATCTGTACAATCTAGGGTGTCTGCCTATTCCAAATCTCAGTCATAAATAGGTGACCTAGGAAAAAAGATCACAGCCTAAGCTGGGAAGCTCCAATTGAAATTCTGTAAAATTTGGCAGTAAGGGAATAGAATGTAGTTTCATAGGTTCGGTTTTCATAGGTCCAAGTTAAACCAGTGACACATGGCACTCCGTACAAGTTCGCTATCCTATTTTATCCCATAAACAGATCACGTTGCGACATTTGGCATATCTCTCTCTCAGAGAATCCATTTGAGTTCAGACCTATGGAGTTGGAAAGAAGACAAGTCAGGCTACCACACGACAAAGTTTCACACACTGTGGATACAAAATTTCAGAGATGAACCAGAAACAATAAGGAACATATTTCTGTGAAATAGAATTGGATTCTGAGCATTCTCATTTTTGGCTTGTCACTACTACGGGAAATTAGGGCTTTTGACAGAAATGGGATTTTGGAGTGATCTCAATATAGGATTTCTCTCCTCAGTGAAATAGAAATTTAGAGACCAAGATCAAATTTTTTGGTAGGGCAGAACCCTGGGCATCATCAAACCCTAGTTCGAGATTTTTATGAGAAAGGTGGAAAATTATGGTTTCTGCAAAAGTTGAAATTTTTGGAATCTGAGACCACGGCTGGAAGCTCCTTAGAAAAATCGAAGCTTAGGGTACAAGATCAAAATTTTTGGTTGGGCGGAAGACTGGGCTTTATCAAACCCTAGTTCGGGATTCTCTCTAGAAGTCTGGAAGTTTCAAAGGCAGTTTTGAAGGGTCAAATTTTGCAGTTTTCAAAATTGAAGTATACTAGCTTGATCAGCTCAGCAAGGCACATCTTTCCATCCATTCAAAAGTTTGAAATTCAAAATTTGAATTTTTAGGGTTTCTCTAACAAACCCTAATCCAAATCCAGATCCAGTTTCAGCAAATCAAAGTGGATTGGATTAATCCTAGAAGAGAATGAATTGGACACCTACATAAGTGAATAAGTTCCAGTTCCAGAGGAAGATGAGGCTAAGGCTTTACATAAGAATGCTACAAGCAATATCGATAGGTATGACTTGAGGAGATACAGATATGTTTTTGAAATCTATTCATGATTAAAGTTATCATATGTTTGTCTTCATATTATTGAGGTTAGTACAATATTGATTAATTTTAGACTTGTCTTATCACCCTAGTAAAATTATGAATGAATGTGAATGATAGAAGACATTCATTGATTAGGGTTATGACACTTATGATTGTACTAATGAACTGTGGTATTGTATGAGGATGATGTTGTCCGCTAACATGAAAGGTACAAATCAAGTTCTAGATCAAGAACATATGACCATGGTGACATAAAGACAAATACTCATGGATCACATAGAATCTCTACTTACGAGGTATGTATAATTTGGTTCTACAATGGTTAACTTATTGTAGTGCTCTGATTTTTACAGCAGAGCACTAAGTAAAATTTCTCAGTTAATTATCTATGTATTAAACTTTAATCAAGTGTTTGGGAGTAAGTTTCCAAAAATTACTATGCTTCTAAATGATATTTAGTGTACTGTCGTGTTTTCACTAACCTTACATTCGTAATTTAAAATAGACAAACATATCAATATTTCCTTTTCAACAATCATGTTCTAGCATAAGAATATGTTTCACAACTCAGTAAACCAGTAAATAGCAGTAAATCAGTAACTAGCAAGTTATGCATGTTTACAGTAAGTTTTAGCATAATAGTAAATAACGGAAATTACCTGATGCTGATGCTAACCGTAAGTTGTAGCAGGTTGTATAACCCCTTAGACAGCCAAACTGAAGTGTCCACCCTACCGACCAGCTATAATCTTGCTGGCCCTTGGAAATCAAAGGATTTCCAAGCCCCCGAGCCCACAATCTGATAATCCCGAGAGCAGTGTTTCCTTCCGTTCTCAAAATTTTTCTGTTCTCCAATCAAACTTTCTGTTCTCCCCAATCTTCTGCTCTCAAAACTTCTTTTCTTCCCCCAATCCAAAAAAAAAACCCCCTTTCTCCAAGCTCTCCCCCTCTATATAATTTCCCTTCCTCGAGAATATCTTGGGCTTACTCCACCGCCCCAAAATCCCCCTCTCGAGCCCCTCAACATTTACCCCTATCACTAGTTCATTCATACACGGTTCTTTATAAAAATGTATAATTAATTACTCTCATGGAAAAATTAGTTGGTTTTGGATTGACGGTCGTAAATATTTATTACGGTGGGGATTATCACCCCAAGGTTATCCATTCGGGACAAGTTTCATTAAATACAAGTCTATCCGCCATCCTTGATATTTTAATGTTATTAATGTAATTAATAAAATATTATATAATTAGTTGCCCCTTGTCAACTTGGACATGATGTGTCTTAATGATCCACCTTATCCGTCGAGACTACTTAGCTTGAGGTTTAAATTCCAAGATTAACATTGAATAATTAAATATCCATTTTCCATCACATCACGTTTATTCCAAAAATGATTATCTTATTATGGCTAACTTTTGAAATGGAATTAATCACACAATATTAATTTATAAATCAATATTTTAAATCTTACTTATATTGCATTTGTTACGATAGGAATATAAATGTTGTTGGAATATCATTTATTAATTAATAATAATAATTAAATCACCCTTTGACAATAATAAAAGGTGAATCAATCATAGTATTCTTAATTATTTGTTTATCACATGAGTACCCTATCATCAACATAGCATCCTTGTTCTTATAAACAAAGCACTTGTGAGGGCTTAAACAATTTTACTAATTCATTAGACACTATCATTACCCTATTCACAACAGTTCTTCTATGACAATGTTAACTGACGACACTTGTCTTAGTTTATTATTACAATGTTTTCATATAATTACTAATTCACTTATTTACACATTGACAACCTAACCATTCATTACCTAAGTTGATTGATGTATCCTTAACTGAGTTATCTATGACATTTATACTACTATTCAAGCATGACAAGTATGTTATACACCAGTAATATTGTACACGTACAAGGTGTGCATGCATGGCCAGTGTATGCACATGTCGGACATGTATTATAAACAAACCCCATTCCGCCTATGCATACTTGCTAACTAACAATAGTATCTACCCCCATGCAGAAGAGAAAGCATAATCTATAGTATAATTATTTTAACATCCTCGGTTATTTAACAGTTAACCCTTTACGATTTAACATCATTGTCTTTATGTTTACATTAGTTTAATCAATCAAGTACAGGAAGGGTGCCTACTTCCACTAACTCGGAATCAAGGAATACTAAGGAATCATGGTGTTCAGCTCGTCATGCTGGTCTTAACGGTGTCTTGTTTTTGAGATTTCGGGTCTCTTTCATCCCTTCGACTAGGAGTTGAAATCTCGGAAAAAATTTCAATATCTCTATTTTAGTTAACTTTAAATGTTACCCTTTAATCTAAACAACCTAATTAACATTAATTTATCTTAAAATTCTAAATCCTCTAATCAACTTTAGGTTTAATTAAAGTTAATCCTAAACATAGAGACTCTAATCATAATCTAACTTTTATTTATATTGAATTTTTAAATCGACCTAAAAACTATTATATATATATATTGCATTAAATTTACGATTATATCTCACCGTACCATACTTTTAGCAATATATATATATATTATAAATATCAATTTTTGAAAGAACTACAATTGAATTTTTAAATAATTAAATTTTCAAAATTAATTAAATTTAAATTTTATAACAATTAAAATTTAAAATTTAAATAATTTTAAACATTAAACAATTTATTTCAAGTTTTAAGCCATTTATTATATTTTTTTTTTTTCATTTTTTTTTTTTAACATCTCCACCTATTAACTTCGACCGGGTTTCTACCTCTCGCCCGTCCAACCGGATCAAGATCCACGAGGAGGCCTGGGCTGCATGCCAGCCACCTGGGCTGCATGCACCCCCTCTCCCCATTAACCACAACGTGGTGCCTCCCCCTACTAAGCGGTGCTTCGTCTCCCGCGCGCGAGCCTGGTCTCCCATTCAGCGCGTGGGTCAGGTGAGGCCATTCAGTGCATGGGTCTGGTCGGTGAAGGTACGGTGGTGGCCGTGCACGATGAAGGCGCTGGTTAAGGGTTGCAGAAGAACGACCATTGTTCAAATTTTATTCCCAGGCTCCCCCAATGCTTCATGGCTCTGCTCCTGGCTGTACCAACACCGCACATTCCTGTACTGACCATATTTTCTTTGAGGATCGAAGGAGGACCGCTCTTGCACATGGATTTCAATGGTTAACGTTTGTCTGTTGAATGTGTGGCCCTATTGGCTATTGGCTCTCGGTGTGGAGCTCGGGCTGGGCCTAATTTTCGTTGAAACTCCGTCTAAACCCTTGATGCCTGGAATGACTAAGTAAAACGCGCCCGTGACTAATTTTCTCGGAGGTTTTTGGAAGCGCTTACCTATTTTTTTTTTTTGCACAAGAAGGAAAACCCTCCAGGCTCGGGGGATTTAGCAGTGAAACGCGACTGCGGTCATCACTTGGATGTTAGTAAAGGAAGCCATTTTTTTTTCTGATCAACAGACACATTCGCCTCCATGGTTATGGGGTTGCTATTCAAGAAATCGCTACTCTGAAGCTCACTCCCAAGTTGCGGGAGAGCCTGTTCTCGGAGAAAAATTCTCAGGCAAATTTATCATCCCGATTCCCAATATTATCAGATTGCATGACATTGTAGAAGTAAGTTCTTTGTTGTTTTCTTTTTTTCTGAATTTTTGACAATCGTTTTAGTGGGGAGTTGATTTTTCTTAAAAATTCATAGAATTTGGCAGAAATAAGGGCCTTCATCTATACTGCGAAAATATTCAGTGTGACCCCATAGCCCATGGCTTTTGTACCATACAATTCTACGTTTCAAATATATTTAGTGCTTTTTTTGTTTTTTTTTGTTTTCCTAAAATTTATTTACTTTTAACCAGAACATTTGGGCAATAGCTCTTATAATGGGTCCTCCTGGGCATGACGTCAAACTGCAATTAGGGTAGTAGCTTCTATCAACAGGGTCGCTATACATTTTTCTAATTTTTCCAAGGGATGTCAAACTCACTGGGACTTTGCCCTGGTCTTTTAACAGAAGCCTGCTCATTGGGATTTCCTCAAATCTATACTTTGGTTTGGAAAAGCCGGAAGAAAGGTTTTAGAGAAAATACAAGAAGTTCTGGCTTGACCCAAGAATTCCTTCCTTTAATGTAATCTTAATAGATATAAATTCGTTTAGCATAACCTTTCTTGATTTGAGCGTTATATACATTAAGAATTTAACTGTATTTACTCATTTGTAGATTTATTTTAATTTATAAGTGGGTTCGACCCTTGTCTGAAGGTACTGAAAGCTGATACCTGAAAATCTTCATAATTACCCTATCATATTTTACTTGATAATGAAAACGCTATATGTGAATAGAAGAATAAATATTTATGCAGCAATCAAAATTACAAAAAAAAAGAAAATATCAATTACTGTGTTTTATGAATGATAATAATTCTCTTTGTCGTCGTGAATTTCCAAGAAGTCTTCCTTCCTTTTGCAGAATACTTTTATCCCATAATACACATTACTGCTATTAGGTTTTCGCTTATGTATTATCTGGAGTAAATGTTGGGTCCAAACTCTAGGGAGAACTTGTGCTTTGTGTTTATTTGGTCAGTAATGAAAAGTCTATACAAAGGTTTACCCGGTTTATCCGGGAAGAATTAATTTCATTTAAGCCTGTCTCTATCACTGCAAATAATCTCTGCATAAGATTATGTTACTTACAGCGTTTATGTTTAATAGAGGTGTAATTCTTCTTCTTTTTTGGAAACCTAATGATTTATCGTTGTAACTCTTCTACCAAAATCACCTCTTTACTTGTCGCTGCTAGAAAACGATCCTTACCTATATTATTATTATTTTTATTTTTTTTAAATTTATTTATCTATTTTTTATTTATTTATTTTATGTTTATATATATATTTTTATTTGTTTATTTATTATGTTTTTAACCCTTTTATTTTACTTTTACCTCTTATTTTATTGAAATGCTCCAGGTACTTCCTCCACGAATTTAAAATAATTAATGTAATGGACTGGGTAAGGATGAATTTTTCTGTTTGTTTTCTTATAAAAAGTTACAGAATTCCAATTCTGCTGCTAGATATATATATATATACTCTTTTTTTTTGTATGTGTAATCAATAGTTATAAAAAAAAAGAATGAAAATATAAATATTTATTGATTTTCTAAACGTTAATCCTATTGGGGTTGTGCAGGTACCTTGGAAGCTTACTACGGATGGAAATCAAGTAGGTGAAATATCAAGTAGGTTTTCTGTTCAACTATGACGAGATGAAGCATGAATAGGCTTTTAGGTTCAAGAGTCCGAACAGGCGCTCTGATACCATCTGTAGTGCTCTGATTTTTACAGCAGAGCACTAAGTAAAATTTCTCAGTTAATTATCTATGTATTAAACTTTAATCAAGTGTTTGGGAGTAAGTTTCCAAAAATTACTATGCTTCTAAATGATATTTAGTGTACTGTCGTGTTTTCACTAACCTTACATTCGTAATTTAAAATAGACAAACATATCAATATTTCCTTTTCAACAATCATGTTCTAGCATAAGAATATGTTTCACAACTCAGTAAACCAGTAAATAGCAGTAAATCAGTAACTAGCAAGTTATGCATGTTTACAGTAAGTTTTAGCATAATAGTAAATAACGGAAATTACCTGATGCTGATGCTAACCGTAAGTTGTAGCAGGTTGTATAACCCCTTAGACAGCCAAACTGAAGTGTCCACCCTACCGACCAGCTATAATCTTGCTGGCCCTTGGAAATCAAAGGATTTCCAAGCCCCCAAGCCCACAATCTGATAATCCCGAGAGCAGTGTTTCCTTCCGTTCTCAAAATTTTTCTGTTCTCCAATCAAACTTTCTGTTCTCCCAATCTTCTGTTCTCAAAACTTCTTTTCTTCCCCCAATCCAAAAAAAAAACCCCCTTTCTCCAAGCTCTCCCCCTCTATATAATTTCCCTTCCTCGAGAATATCTTGGGCTTACTCCACCGCCCCAAAATCCCCCTCTCGAGCCCCTCAACATTTACCCCTATCACTAGTTCATTCATACACGGTTCTTTATAAAAATGTATAATTAATTACTCTCATGGAAAAATTAGTTGGTTTTGGATTGACGGTCGTAAATATTTATTACGGTGGGGATTATCACCCCAAGGTTATCCATTCGGGACAAGTTTCATTAAATACAAGTCTATCCGCCATCCTTGATATTTTAATGTTATTAATGTAATTAATAAAATATTATATAATTAGTTGCCCCTTGTCAACTTGGACATGATGTGTCTTAATGATCCACCTTATCCGTCGAGACTACTTAGCTTGAGGTTTAAATTCCAAGATTAACATTGAATAATTAAATATCCATTTTCCATCACATCACGTTTATTCCAAAAATGATTATCTTATTATGGCTAACTTTTGAAATGGAATTAATCACACAATATTAATTTATAAATCAATATTTTAAATCTTACTTATATTGCATTTGTTACGATAGGAATATAAATGTTGTTGGAATATCATTTATTAATTAATAATAATAATTAAATCACCCTTTGACAATAATAAAAGGTGAATCAATCATAGTATTCTTAATTATTTGTTTATCACATGAGTACCCTATCATCAACATAGCATCCTTGTTCTTATAAACAAAGCACTTGTGAGGGCTTAAACAATTTTACTAATTCATTAGACACTATCATTACCCTATTCACAACAGTTCTTCTATGACAATGTTAACTGACGACACTTGTCTTAGTTTATTATTACAATGTTTTCATATAATTACTAATTCACTTATTTACACATTGACAACCGAACCATTCATTACCTAAGTTGATTGATGTATCCTTAACTGAGTTATCTATGACATTTATACTACTATTCAAGCATGACAAGTATGTTATACACCAGTAATATTGTACACGTACAAGGTGTGCATGCATGGCCAGTGTATGCACATGTCGGACATGTACCATAAACAAACCCCATTCCGCCTATGCATACTTGCTAACTAACAATAGTATCTACCCCCATGCAGAAGAGCAAGCATAATCTATAGTATAATTATTTTAACATCCTCGGTTATTTAACAGTTAACCCTTTACGATTTAACATCATTGTCTTTATGTTTACATTAGTTTAATCAATCAAGTACAGGAAGGGTGCCTACTTAAACTAACTCGGAATCAAGGAATACTAAACCCCCAACAGTGCTAACTAACACATCCTCCCATCATAACCTACGTCCAGCATCCTCCCTATCCTTCCTCTGCTAGTACAACAGTGGATGTCGGACTCACCGATCTGACCACATAGAACTTGAGAGCGATAGCGTCGGCTGAACAGCGGACCTATCCTCCCCTAGCAGGCATCCGACAATCGTCATCACAACAACATGGGGAGCGTGTCTCAGCACGGCCCTCCCACGACCTCGGGTCTCATGGAAACATAGGGTGGGAAACACATCCATCCCTCTCAACATATTGGGCCTACGCCCTTATCAACTCATACTTGCTGCTATCGGGATTATCAGTTTGTGTTATCGTATCCTCATTTTGGCTGCTAAGGTTTGCTGTATGAACATGTTTTTCCTTTCCAATGTATATCAGATCAAGTAACTGGCTATCCCATAGCCCTTGTGTCCTGTAGGTTAGTGTTTTGCAAAATACAATTTATAGAAAGCATTTTCCATTGATCGCCAATTGATCCATGTTATCATTTCATTTCATGTAACCTTTTAGCTCATCATAGATACATATAACATTTCAATAATTCACATAAGAAGATGGTATCCACGTACCGAATCATATATTTCACATTTCATTAATGAAAACATATAAACATATACTGCAATCATAAAATAAGGAAATCATATGATAATCATGACATCATAATCGCATAACATAGTAACATCATAATCATGGTGAAATCATAAAACAGAGTAACATCATATAACGAGGTCCAATATAGTTTACTCAGTCGAGCTGAGTTCAACAGAATATATAAGAAAATAAAGTATGGTGTATCTAACTAATAAATATGCCGAATCAAAATATAGGCGTTACATACACCCACCCTTCGGGAAACTTCGTCCCGAAGTTATGGTCAAAATAGTGAGGGAAAATCTTGATGCATGGTCTCTGCATCCTCCCAGGTAGCAGAACCGGGGCTATACTTGTCCCATTGGACCTTAACTTGGTCCACATGGCGACTACGGAGCTGTCGAACCCTACGATCAAGTATACGTAATGGTTCGACCCTGAAGGTTCCCTCGTCCGAGACCTGCAATTCCTTCCAATGAATTTTGTGAGTCTCATCAGCTATGTAATGTCGTAATACAGAAACATGAAATACATTATGAGTTTTATGCAAGTGGGGTGGCAGCGCGAGACGATAAGCAACTGGTCCGATTTTCTCAAGAATCTCAAATGGACCTATAAAGCGAGGTGACAACTTGGTACCCTTCCCAAACCGAATGGTACTTTTATTTGGTCTGATGCGAATAAATACACGATCCCCTACTCCATAAGTTCTATCTGATCTGTGTGCATCAGCGTAACTCTTTTGCCTATCATGTGCTTCCTTCAGCCGCTGCCTAATCTGTATCACTTGCTCCTCCATTTCCTGAATCAATTCAGGCCCAATTAAAACTCGATCCTCTAACCTGTCCCAACTGAGTGGTGTTCTGCATGGCCTCCCATACAATGCCTGATATGGCGGCATACCAATGGAGCTGTGATGACTATTGTTGTATGCAAACTCCACTAAAGGAAGATATTTCTCCCACTGTGTCTATTGATCCATAACATACATCCTAAGCATGTCCTCCATCACTTGATTCACCCTCTCAGTCTGTCCATCTGTCTCGGGGTGATAAGCTGAGCTTAAGTTCAACTGTGTCCCTAATGCTGACTGCATGCTTGTCGAAAATCTGGAGGTGAACTTAGGGTCTCTGTCAGAGATTATCTTTTTAGGAACTCCATGAAGACGTATAATCTCATTTATGAATACCCTTGCCACATCTGTCACATCATAGGTGTCTCTGACTGGAATGAAGTGAGCACTTTTGGTCAGTTTGTCGACTACCACCAAAATAGCATTATGTCTCAGAGATGTGAGTGGTAATCCTACAACGAAGTCCATGGAAATGACTTCCCATTTAGTCATAGCAATGTCGTGCGGTTGTAGGAGACCGGCCGGGTGACGATGATCTGCCTTAACTTGTTGACACTCAAGGCACTTCGAAACAAAATCCACTACATCCATCTTCATACCTGGCCAAAAGAAGAGTTGCTTCATGTCAGCATACATCTTCTTCACTCATGGGTGTGCACAGTAATGTGATCTATGGGCCTCTCTAAGGATGGTTTCCCTGATATCACCTTCCTTAGGAACATACATCCTTCCCTGATACCGCAACAATCCATCTTCCTCAAGATGGTACCCATCATACTTCAATTCCTGTTCCTTTCCATTCTGAATAGCTGAGGTTACTTTTAGATACCAACTATCACCCAATAGTTGTCCTAGTATCCTTTCCCTCAAGTCAACCTTCAAGGGAATTAAGGAGAAAAGTCTCGGCCTTCGGCTTAGAGCGTCTGCCACCACATTCTCCTTTCCTTTGATGTAAGAGATACCAAAGTCATATTCACTCATGAACTCACTCCATCTCCTTTGCCTAGCATTCAAATCCCTTTGGGTAAAGATGTACTGCAAGCTCTGATGGTCTGTTTTAAGGGTGAAGCTTCTACCAACTAGGTAGTGCCTCCATAATTTTAGTGCCAACATTACTGCTGCCAATTCTAGATCATGCGTGGCATACTACTCCTCATGAGGTTTCAACTTTCGAGATGCATAAGCTATTACCCCACCTTCCTGCATCAACACCGCTCCTAATCCTTGCTTCGAGGCATCGGTGCATACCATGAAATATTTATCCATGTCAGGTACCCGCAAGATCGGTGCACTTGTTAACAATCTTTTTAACTCTGTAAAAGCGGCATCGCATTCATCGGTCCATTCATACCGGATTCCCTTGCGTTGCAAGGTGGTAATAGGTTTTGCAATTTTAGAAAATCCTTCCACAAACCTCCGGTAATAGCCTACTAACCCCATGAAGCTGCGCACCTCATGAGCATTCCTTGGAATTGGCCAATCTTCAATGGCCTTTACCTTTTCTGGGTCTACAGAGATCCCTTCACCTGAGATGATGTGCCCCAAGTAGTGAATCTCTTTTTGGAAGAAGGAACACTTTGACAATTTACCATAAAGTTTATGTTCCCTTAAGCATGCCAAGACTAACCGCAAGTGTTCCTCGTGCTCCTTCTCATTCTTAGAATAGATAAGAATATCATCTAAGAAGACCTGAACAAAGCGGTCCAAGTATTTTCGGAAGACCCCATTCATGAGGCTCATGAATACAACTGGAGCATTGGTCAAACCAAATGGTACCACTACAAACTCGTAATGCCCAAATCGAGTTCGAAAGGCAGTCTTAGGAATGTCACCTTCCTTGATCCTCAACTGGTGATATCCTGATCGCAAATCAATCTTTGAGAAGACTGACGCACCTTTCATTTGATCAAAGAGGTCATCAATTCTTGGTATGGGATACCTGTTCTTCACGGTGGCCTTGTTCAAATCTCTGTAATCTATGCACAGTCGCATAGATCCATCCTTCTTCTTAACGAAGATCACTGGTGCTCCCCATGGTGAGATACTGGGTCTAATCAGTCCCAAATCTAGCAACTCTTTTAACTGGATTTGTAACTCACGGAGCTCTGGAGTTGTCATTCTATAAGGAGTTTTTGAGATAGGTTCTGCACCAGGTTTTAGTTCGATTGTGAAATCGAGCTCTCTTTCTGGAGGTAGTCCTGGCAATTCCTTCGGAAAGACATCCTTGAACTCGGAGAGTACTGGGTAAGAATTCAAGGGAGGTCCTTTACTATCGCTCACGGCCTCCACTACGAACAACTGGCATCCTTGTCTTAGGCACCGCTTAGCTTTCACCATAGAGATGAAACGGAGGGATACCTTCCTCTTCAAGCCTTGGATTTGAATTGTCCTTCCCTCGTCATCGAGGCACAACACCTTCTTTGCATAGCAGTCTAAGAAAGCTCTATGGCCTTCTAACCAATCCATGCCAATAATGAGGCCCCAAATTGGTGACATAAGCATCCAACTTAGTGGTGCACACTCCTAAGTCAACCTCACAACCTGTCACTTTAAGACCTACTGGTTGTTTAGCTCCTGAAGCCATTTCAACCAGTTTGAAATCACCGTGCTTGTAGGCTGCCAACCCACATTTATCTAATGCAAATGGTGAAATAAAACTGTCAGTTGCTCCTGGATCAAACAAAATTTTAAGTTTGACATTGTTTACATAACCAGTGGATTCTACTACGGTAGATTGATGTTCTGCCTAGTGGTTATGCACCGCTGCATGAATCCGATGACTGTTACCCGAACTATCCATGGGTGCCTTTCCTTCCCTGTGCCTGCTGCTTGACTGACCCTTGGGACAGTCTCGCTGGAAATGAGGACCTCCGCATCCCCAACAAGAGAGATTGGGAGGGGCTTGCCTGTTGCTCGAAGGAATCCTCTGAGATGAGTTCCTTCCCCTGGTTCCTCTAAAACCCCTTGCTCCTCTATAGGAACTTCCCTGTGTACGTCCCTGGCTTTGGTGGGTTGCAGACGATGCCTGCGAGATTGAGTTAACTGAAGTATTACCCCTCGGTGTGAACCGGTTACCATAAGGAGGAGGTCTAGATTGTCCTCCCCTGAAGTAAGGACGTGATGCCTTCCCAGAAACATACTGATTGGTTCCTGTCAACTTACTGCCCCCTTTTCCATCTGACATATCAGCTGCATAACAAGCATACTCAACTGCCATGGCAACTGAAGTTGGCTTCCACATCCGCACAGCAGCTCTAATCTTGTAGTTAAGTCCATACACAAAACGCTCTACCTGACAATCATCTGCATCAAGGTAAGGAACATACTTTACCAGTTCCATAAACCGTGATTCATACTCCTCCACCGTCTTGTCTCCTTGTACTAAGGCATGGAGTGCACCTGCCTGTTCTTCCTTGTAATAATTTGGCAAATACTTCATGTGGAACCTTTCCTCGAACAGTTCCCAAGAAGTTGTAAGAGGAGTAAGGTGCAACTGCTTCTCGAGATCTGACCACCAATTCAAAGCATCACCTTTAAGCTGAAAGACGGCCATCCTAGCCTTGGAACTAGATGTGTACTCATTCAATGTGAAGCATCTCTTCATGCCTTCCAGCCATGCTTCGGCATGCTTACCGGGTCGTCCTCCTGAAAACTCTGGAACTTTTATCTTTTGTAACTCCCTCGATATGTCCTGAAGCGGTTCCAATCTTGGGCCATGTGCCCTTTCAGAGTTCTCTCGACTCACTTGAGTGGTTTCCACCTCGGCGGCCCTTTCCGACTGCCTGTTCATCGTGGTCATAATAGCCTCCAATGACCTCATTATGATCTGCATTTCTGGTGTTGAGGTTGGTTGTGGCGGTGTTGGCGGTGGCGGAGGTGGTGGTGACGGTGGTCGACCTTGACCCCGACCTCGACCTCTGCGTGTTGTCACCATGATAGTTCCTGAGTTATTAAAATAAAATCATATCCTTAGTTGTTCAATCAAATATACGCGGAACTAAAATGTAGGTATTTAATAACTTGCATCATGAGATAACAATTTGTCAAGATTAGCGCAGTAAAATCTATAGTCGTTTTTATTTAAACAATCTTGTCATGGTGTTCAGCTCGTCATGCTGGTCTTAACGGTGTCTTGTTTTTCAGATTTCGGGTCTCTTTCATCCCTTCGACTAGGAGTTGAAATCTCGGCAAAATTTTCAATATCTCTATTTTAGTTAACTTTAAATGTTACCCTTTAATCTAAACAACCTAATTAACATTAATTTATCTTAAAATTCTAAATCCTCTAATCAACTTTAGGTTTAGTTAAAGTTAATCCTAAACATAGAGACTCTAATCATAATCTAACTTTTATTTATATTGAATTTTTAAATCGACCTAAAAACTATTATATATATATTGCATTAAATTTACGATTATATCTCACCGTACCATACTTTTAGCAATATATATATATATTATAAATATCAATTTTTGAAAGAACTACAATTGAATTTTTAAATAATTAAATTTTCAAAATTAATTAAATTTAAATTTTATAACAATTAAAATTTAAAATTTAAATAATTTTAAACATTAAACAATTTATTTCAAGTTTTAAGCCATTTATTATATTTTTTTTTTTTCATTTTTTTTTTTTAACATCTCCACCTATTAACTTCGACCGGGTTTCTACCTCTCGCCTGTCCAACCGGCTCAAGATCCACGAGGAGGCCTGGGCTGCATGCACCCCCTCTCCCCATTAACCACAACGTGGTGCCTCCCCCTACTAAGCGGTGCTTCGTCTCCCGCGCGCGAGCCTGGTCTCCCATTCAGCGCGTGGGTCAGGTGAGGCCATTCAGTGCATGGGTCTGGTCGGTGAAGGTACGGTGGTGGCCGTGCACGGTGAAGGCGCTGGTTAAGGGTTGCGGAAGAACGACCATTGTTCAAATTTTATTCCCAGGCTCCCCCAATGCTTCATGGCTCTGCTCCTGGATGTACCAACACCGCACATTCCTGTACTGACCATATTTTCTTTGAGGATCGAAGGAGGACCGCTCTTGCACGTGGATTTCAATGGTTAACGTTTGTCTGTTGAATGTGTGGCCCTATTGGCTATTGGCTCTCGGTGTGGAGCTCGGGCTGGGCCTAATTTTCGTTGAAACTCCGTCTAAACCCTTGATGCCTGGAATGACTAAGTAAAACGCGCCCGTGACTAATTTTCTCGGAGGTTTTTGGAAGCGCTTACCTTTTTTTTTTTTTTGCACAAGAAGGAAAACCCTCCAGGCTCGGGGGATTTAGCAGTGAAACGCGACTGCGGTCATCACTTGGATGTTAGTAAAGGCAGCCATTTTTTTTTGTGATCGCCAGACACATTCGCCTCCATGGTTATGGGGTTGATATTCAAGAAATCGCTACTCTGAAGCTCACTCCCAAGTTGCGGGAGAGCCTGTTCTCGGAGAAAAATTCTCAGGCAAATTTATCATCCCGATTCCCAATATTATCAGATTGCATGACATTGTAGAAGTAAGTTCTTTGTTGTTTTCTTTTTTTCTGAATTTTTGACAATCGTTTTAGTGGGGAGTTGATTTTTCTTAAAAATTCATAGAATTTGGCAGAAATAAGGGCCTTCATCTGTACTGCGAAAATATTCAGTGTGACCCCATAGCCCATGGCTTTTGTACCATACAATTCTACGTTTCAAATATATTTAGTGCTTTTTTTGTTTTTTTTTGTTTTCCTAAAATTTATTTACTTTTAACCAGAACATTTGGGCAATAGCTCTTATAATGGGTCCTCCTGGGCATGACGTCAAACTGCAATTAGGGTAGTAGCTTCTATCAACAGGGTCGCTATACATTTTTCTAATTTTTCCAAGGGCTGTCAAACTCACTGGGACTTTGCCCTGGTCTTTTAACAGAAGCCTGCTCACTGGGATTTCCTCAAATCTATACTTTGGTTTGGAAAAGCCGGAAGAAAGGTTTTAGAGAAAATACAAGAAGTTCTGGCTTGACCCAAGAATTCCTTCCTTTAATGTAATCTTAATAGATATAAATTCGTTTAGCATAACCTTTCTTGATCTGAGCGTTATATACATTAAGAATTTAACTGTATTTACTCATTTGTAGATTTATTTTAATTTATAAGTGGGTTCGACCCTTTTATGAAGGTACTGAAAGCTGATACCTGAAAATATTCATAATTAACCTATCATATTTTACTTGATAATGAAAACGCTATATGTGAATAGAAGAATAAATATTTATGCAGCAATCAAAATTACAAAAAAAAAGAAAATATCAATTACTGTGTTTTATGAATGATAATAATTCTCTTTGTCGTCGTGAATTTCCAAGAAGTCTTCCTTCCTTTTGCAGAATACTTTTATCCCATAATACACATTACTGCTATTAGGTTTTCGCTTATGTATTATCTGGAGTAAATGTTGGGTCCAAACTCTAGGGAGAACTTGTGCTTTGTGTTTATTTGGTCAGTAATGAAAAGTCTATACAAAGGTTTACCCGGTTTATCCGGGAAGAATTAATTTCATTTAAGCCTGTCTCTATCACTGCAAATAATCTCTGCATAAGATTATGTTACTTACAGCGTTTATGTTTAATAGAGGTGTAATTCTTCTTCTTTTTTGGAAACCTAATGATTTATCGTTGTAACTCTTCTACCAAAATCACCTCTTTACTTGTCGCTGCTAGAAAACGATCCTTACCTATATTATTTTTATTTTTATTTTTTTTAAATTTATTTATTTATTTATCTATTTTTTATTTATTTATTTTATGTTTATATATATATTTTTATTTGTTTATTTATTATGTTTTTAACCCTTTTATTTTACTTTTACCTCTTATTTTATTGAAATGCTCCAGGTACTTCCTCCACGAATTTAAAATAATTAATGTAATGGACTGGGTAAGGATGAATTTTTCTGTTTGTTTTCTTATAAAAAGTTACAGAATTCCAATTCTGCTGCTAGATATATATATATATATACTCTTTTTTTTTGTATGTGTAATCAATAGTTATAAAAAAAAAAGAATGAAAATATAAATATTTATTGATTTTCTAAACGTTAATCCTATTGGGGTTGTGCAGGTACCTTGGAAGCTTACTACGGATGGAAATCAAGTAGGTGAAATATCAAGTAGGTTTTCTGTTCAACTATGACGAGATGAAGCATGAATAGGCTTTTAGGTTCAAGAGTCCGAACAAGCGCTCTGATACCATCTGTAGTGCTCTGATTTTTACAGCAGAGCACTAAGTAAAATTTCTCAGTTAATTATCTATGTATTAAACTTTAATCAAGTGTTTGGTAGTAAGTTTCCAAAAATTACTATGCTTCTAAATGATATTTAGTGTACTGTCGTGTTTTCACTAACCTTACATTCGTAATTTAAAATAGACAAACATATCAATATTTCCTTTTCAACAATCATGTTCTAGCATAAGAATATGTTTCACAACTCAGTAAACCAGTAAATAGCAGTAAATCAGTAACTAGCAAGTTATGCATGTTTACAGTAAGTTTTAGCATAATAGTAAATAACGGAAATTACCTGATGCTGATGCTAACCGTAAGTTGTAGCAGGTTGTATAACCCCTTAGACAGCCAAACTGAAGTGTCCACCCTACCGACCAGCTATAATCTTGCTGGCCCTTGGAAATCAAAGGATTTCCAAGCCCCCAAGCCCACAATCTGATAATCCCGAGAGCAGTGTTTCCTTCCGTTCTCAAAATTTTTCTGTTCTCCAATCAAACTTTCTGTTCTCCCAATCTTCTGTTCTCAAAACTTCTTTTCTTCCCCCAATCCAAAAAAAAACCCCCTTTCTCCAAGCTCTCCCCCTCTATATAATTTCCCTTCCTCGAGAATATCTTGGGCTTACTCCACCGCCCCAAAATCCCCCTCTCGAGCCCCTCAACATTTACCCCTATCACTAGTTCATTCATACACGGTTCTTTATAAAAATGTATAATTAATTACTCTCATGGAAAAATTAGTTGGTTTTGGATTGACGGTCGTAAATATTTATTACGGTGGGGATTATCACCCCAAGGTTATCCATTCGGGACAAGTTTCATTAAATACAAGTCTATCCGCCATCCTTGATATTTTAATGTTATTAATGTAATTAATAAAATATTATATAATTAGTTGCCCCTTGTCAACTTGGACATGATGTGTCTTAATGATCCACCTTATCCGTCGAGACTACTTAGCTTGAGGTTTAAATTCCAAGATTAACATTGAATAATTAAATATCCATTTTCCATCACATCACGTTTATTCCAAAAATGATTATCTTATTATGGCTAACTTTTGAAATGGAATTAATCACACAATATTAATTTATAAATCAATATTTTAAATCTTACTTATATTGCATTTGTTACGATAGGAATATAAATGTTGTTGGAATATCATTTATTAATTAATAATAATAATTAAATCACCCTTTGACAATAATAAAAGGTGAATCAATCATAGTATTCTTAATTATTTGTTTATCACATGAGTACCCTATCATCAACATAGCATCCTTGTTCTTATAAACAAAGCACTTGTGAGGGCTTAAACAATTTTACTAATTCATTAGACACTATCATTACCCTATTCACAACAGTTCTTCTATGACAATGTTAACTGACGACACTTGTCTTAGTTTATTATTACAATGTTTTCATATAACTACTAATTCACTTATTTACACATTGACAACCTAACCATTCATTACCTAAGTTGATTGATGTATCCTTAACTGAGTTATCTATGACATTTATACTATTATTCAAGCATGACAAGTATGTTATACACCAGTAATATTGTACACGTACAAGGTGTGCATGCATGGCCAGTGTATGCACATGTCGGACATGTACTATAAACAAACCCCATTCCGCCTATGCATACTTGCTAACTAACAATAGTATCTACCCCCATGCAGAAGAGCAAGCATAATCTATAGTATAATTATTTTAACATCCTCGGTTATTTAACAGTTAACCCTTTACGATTTAACATCATTGTCTTTATGTTTACATTAGTTTAATCAATCAAGTACAGGAAGGGTGCCTACTTCCACTAACTCGGAATCAAGGAATACTAAACCCCCAACAGTGCTAACTAACACATCCTCCCATCATAACCTACGTCCAGCATCCTCCCTATCCTTCCTCTGCTAGTACAACAGTGGATGTCGGACTCACCGATCTGACCACATAGAACTTGAGAGCGATAGCGTTGGCTGAACAGTGGACCTATCCTCCCCTAGCAGGCATCCGACAATCGTCATCACAACAACATGGGGAGCGTGTCTCAGCACGGCCCTCCCACGACCTCGGGTCTCATGGAAACATAGGGTGGGAAACACATCCATCCCTCTCAACATACTGGGCCTACGCCCTTATCAACTCATACTTGCTGCTATCGGGATTATCAGTTTGTGTTATCGTATCCTCATTTTGGCTGCTAAGGTTTGCTGTATGAACATGTTTTTCCTTTCCAATGTATATCAGATCAAGTAACTGGCTATCCCATAGCCCTTGTGTCCTGTAGGTTAGTGTTTTGCAAAATACAATTTATAGAAAGCATTTTCCATTGATCGCCAATTGATCCATGTTATCATTTCATTTCATGTAACCTTTTAGCTCATCATAGATACATATAAAATTTCAATAATTCACATAAGAAGATGGTATCCACGTACCGAATCATATATTTCACATTTCATTAATGAAAACATATAAACATATACTGCAATCGTAAAATAAGGAAATCATATGATAATCATGACATCATAATCGCATAACATAGTAACATCATAATCATGGTGAAATCATAAAACAGAGTAACATCATATAACGAGGTCCAATATAGTTTACTCAGTCGAGCTGAGTTCAACAGAATATATAAGAAAATAAAGTATGGTGTATCTAACTAATAAATATGCCGAATCAAAATATGGGCGTTACACTTATGAGATATGCAGGTTACTAAGCACAAGTCATTGAAGAGAACAAGAAGACATTTTTTGGGTATGTTAGACATAACTAGCTAACATGATATTCCAGGTATGTTTTTTCCTATATCAAGTTAGAATCCTACCTTGTGTTAAGATCTTATACTTTTGTATGAATGATAATAATTATTCTTGAAAGTTAGAAGTTTAAGTTATCAAGGGTTGATGCATATTATGTTTCTTACTTTGATTGATGATATGACTAACCAAAAGAGTCCTATGGTCAAATAAGAATATGCATGAGTAAAATAATTCTTCCCTGAAACCTTGAATACTAATGCTTATTACCTATGTATGAAATGATCATGACCATACATATTTAAGATTATTTAGAATCATAATGTTTTGATAGTATTGAGATTATACTAATGAATGTATGACTATGTATGAGATCTTGAGGATGACACAATCATGACACTAGTGCACACTTAAGCATGCATAGTGGTCCAGGATGGATATAAGTTCAAAGATAGATAATCCAGGAAGCAAAGATTAAGAGGGAGCTCACTCTAGTAGTTCCTGCAAGGAAGCAAAGATTGAGAGGGAGTCCACCCAACAACCAAACATAGATAAGTATTTAAATTGACATTTCTTGTATGTATGATTTTGTTTAATCATGTACATACTTATGTTCCTAGATTTAGGATGTATATTATGCATTTTAGAAAAGGTTGCATTAATGAACAAGATACTACTAATATAGTAATGGGTAAGTGGCCTATGGTACTATACAACATTCCATTGCTACTTATCTAGAATGAAAACTCTTTGTTGACATGTTGGGACTTGTGCACACTCTTAACAATGTTTTGGTAGAGATGGAAGGCATCTAGAAAGTTACGAGATATGGATAAATGTTGTATTGAAGCATTGGATAAAATAATTGCATGACTGTATGACATATGTCTTTATGAGTAAGAATTTGTTCTGAAATATATAAAATGTTTCTAATCATGCAATTGAACTTGTCTTGTAGGAAAGACCGTGTACCATCACCTACAAAAGGACTACAACATTTGTTCCAGCAATGAAGTTCAAAGAAAACTATCTATTGAAGATATTGAAGAATCTGAAGTTCCCAGGATCTAGGATGCAGTAATGGAAGAATTCCATGATCGAGGAATACCAGTCGATCATAAAGAATGATGTCTGAGATGTGGTCCCGAGACCAGAAGGGAAGTCTGTTGTGACTTCCAAGTGGATCTATAAGATCAAGCATGCTACAGATGGTAGCATAGAGAAATACAAGGCAAGGTTTGTGGCTCATGGCTTCTCCCAAAAAGAGGGGATAGATTATCAAGAGACTTTTGCTCATGTAGCCAGATACACTTCCATCAGAACAATACTTGCTCTGGCTGCAATGATGAAGTGGAAGATACACCAGATGGATATGGTGTAGTCGAAGAGGAAGTGTATGTGGAGTAGCCACTCGGTTTTGAGACACATGGCAGGGAGTCATATATGTGCATATTGCAGAAAGCCTTGTATGGATTGAAGCAATCACCTAGGACATGGTATGGCAGAATAGATAGCTTCCTGTCTAGTTTGGGATTTACCAAGAGTAAAGCGGATTCCAACCTTTACTACAAGGTTGAGGGAAGAAATCCAGTGATACTCCTACTATATGTGGATGACCTGTTTGTGATAGGTGAGGATAGATTTATTGCAGACATGGAGAGGAAGCTTGCTGCCGAGTTTGAGTTGAAGGACTTGGGTATGGTGCATTACTTTCTAGGTATGGAGGTGTGGCAGAGTGCACATGGAATCTTCCTTGGACAAAGGAAGTATGCAGTAGAGATCCTGAAGCAGTTCGGGATGATGGACTGCAAGGCCATGGCCACACCTATGGAATCAAAACTTAAGCTATTGAGTGATGCTTCATCATATTTGGTTGATGCCATGATGTTTCATTAGATGATTGGGTCATAGATGTACCTAACGAACACGAGACTAGATATTTGCTTTGCGGTGAACACCTTGAGCCAGTTCCTGACGGATCCTAGACATGTTCACCTGATTGCAGTAAAGCATATTCTCAGGTACCGGAAGGGTATTGTTGATTATGGGCTCAAGTATGATGAGAATCAAAAGGTTAACCTAGAGGGTTATGTTGATTCAAATTGGGCAGGAAGTGTTGCAGATAGGAAGAGCAGTTCGGGGTGTTGCTTCAGTATGAGATCATGTGTGATCTCTTAGTTTAGCAGGAAGCAGTCCTGCGTAGCATTGAGTATAGCCAAAGCAGAGTAGGTCGCAGCTTGTTCGGCCTGTTGTGAGGTAGTATGGCTTAGGAAGCTACTATCTGAGTTATTTGATATCCCATTGGATGCTATCTGTATCTTCTATGACAACCAGAGTTGTGTGAAGTTGTATGAGAACCTTGTGTTCCATGACAGGTCGAAGCATATTGAGATCAAATATCACTATATTAGGGATATGGTGCAGAGAGGAGTAGTGAAAATCCTGTATGTTGCGACAGATGAGCATATTGCAGATGTGTTGACCAAACCACTAGCTAGAGTGAAGTTTGAGTACTTTAGAGAGAGGCTTGGTGTCCTTCAGATAGAAGATACTTCGAGGAAGAAGTAATGGGACACATTTGCAGGATCCATTCCAAGCATGGTGGTAGGAGGATCCTCCCATGGCTGTGGATGTAAGCATTATGTGATGAGCATCAGGACGATGTTCCAGATGATATGCATCAGGATGATCTTGTGTCGATGATCAGGATTATCATGTGTGATGAGCATCAGGATGCTGCTCTGGATGATATGCATCAGGATGATATTATGATGATGGTCAGGTTGATCATGTGATGATGATGTGCATCAGATTGATGCACCATGTGATGATGATCAGTTGGATCATGAGTATCAAAATGATACTTTGAGGTCATGGATGATATGTGGTAGGTTCTGCAGTAGCATGTAAAATATCCTAGGAGATCCAATAGGTTGAGCTATGTGCTCATAATCAATCCTGGGATGCTCTTTCCAGTTTTTGCTAGGGAGGCATGTAATCAGTCCTGGAGATCTGATAGGTTGAGCTGTGTGCTAGTAATAAGTCCTGCGATGCTCTTTAGATATATTTTTGGTCGTGCTTAGGCACGTAAAATGTTCTTGGGATAATCTTTTAAGGTATTGCCTATTCACATGTAATCAGTCCTAGAGATCCGATAGGTTGAGCTGTGTGCTCGTAATAAGTCCTGGGATGCTATTTAGAGATCTTGCCAGTCGTGCTACGGCATGTAAACTGATCCTGGGATGCTCTTTAAAGGTATTGTCAAGGGATGCATGTAATTAGTCCTGGGAGATATTTCCGATCATGCTTAGGCATGTAAAATGTTCCTGGCATGCTCTTGTCAGGTATTGCATCAGCACATAATTAGTCCTCAGAATGCACCTCTATCAGACAGTTCGCACAGATGATTAAGACCTACAGGAGGCTAGGCCTACATACAGCATGAAAAAGGGTTGGCTCTATAGAACTTCCTATGAAGAGAAGAATTGAGAGATAGCACCAGTGATAGATATGACGAGTACAGCAGCAGTGACGATGATGCTCCGTGATCTAGTGATGATGATCCAACTCCAAAATTGAAGACTTGTGCATATATGTATTGATGACTTGTGTCAAGAGAATACCTTCCTAGTTAAGAGGGAGTATTGATGTATTTGTAACTTCGGAAGATATTCACTTGTATATTGTATTTGTACTTTATTGTATCCCCAACCGAGATGTATTATTCCTCCAATTGGAAGTGTCGTCAGTTGTACTTGCAAGTGTCACAAGTTATATTGTAAGTGTTGTAACGTATACTTGATGGGTTATTAGACCACCCTAGTGGGGTTCATCCCATTCAGCATTATGTTAAGTGGTTAAGTTGGGGCTGACCTAGTTAGAGTTAAAAGACAAGTGAAGTAGTGTATAAATAGAGAGTGTGTCTCTCTCATTTTACACATTCTCTCATTCACTCACTTCGCATTAGTGAGAGAGAGGAGGAGTATGCACAAGTGGAGGAGGAGTAGCTGCTGCAGTCATATATCTCTTGGGTTTGATCTTTGTGATATTTGTATTGGTGCTTATTCTATATTTGAGGAAGTTGCGGGGTTTTTCACCTTCTTGGTTTTCCCCGGTGAAATGTTTTGTGTCTCTTGTCCCTTGTCTCTTATGCTTGATATGTTGTACATGTTGTTCTTTCAGATAAGATCCTAGATCTATTGAATTAAATGATGAAAAAATAACAAGTTCCAATTTCTTTGGGAACATGACCATAAAAATAGGGAAGCTACCCCTGCAACAACTAGGAGTTGAGGATGCTACCAAGTGTTAGTTTTCTCTCCACCCCAGTCTATTCCTCCTAGTGGATCAGTGAACACTCATTCAATATCCTCCTTTGGATATCGATCTCCTCTTTTATTTATAAATAATAAATTATTTAGAGTAATTAATTACAGTAATCCTTGACCCCACTTGGTCAATAAACATAAAAATTTACAATAACATAAAACATAATGTTTTTCTGACAACATACAATGTTCAAAATTTGGGTATGTGACAAGAAGGATTATGAAATTCTCTTCTAATGTCTCTCGTGGCCTAAAATAGAAACCCTGAAATTAGAATTAGAAGGGATCATATACTCAGGGGGAGTAAATATCATAAATTACAATTGGTATTTGAAAGTAACTAATATCACTTTCTAAGAATAAAATGATATCTTCATCAAAGACAAGAAGTAAAGTAGAGGTGACAAAATTGAAGAAACACATTTGTTCCAGAAAACATCTATGTGATAAGCACATGGTTGAAGTGTAAAAAGAAAAATTAGAAGGAGAATTAGAGAAGAAGAGATGATCATGCTCAAATAATAAGACTGGTGTATGGTTTACAAAGAGAAGAGTATAAACCCTATCACAAAATGGAGAAAATGTTGACAAAGGGGAGGAACATTGAAAGGGGGAGTTTATGAACTCATCATCCAGGTTCTAATTCAAAATGGTTCTCATTCAAAGGCCTGCTACAAGATAATAACTCAGATTATCTTAAAACACAATGAGTAGTACCAAGTCCAGCATAAAAGGAGGAAGAGAAGCAAAAGAAGCATAGTTATCAAAAGGAAGAAGAATAGGAAATTCTCTATCAAGATGGTTACAACAAAACAAAATAATAAGTTATCCTTTGTCATTGTTGTCAAAGGGGGATAATGTTTAGATGTTTCCATCAATGCCAAAGGGGGACAATGTTGAATATGATTGTCATTGATTTCAAAGGAGTTCAGTAATGACAAAGGAATAACCAAGGACATGATGGCACGGAAAACTCAGTGAAAGACAAAGGAATAACAAAGGAAGTGGCATGTGTTATGAAGATGGAAAGACACATGATGGTGTTCTGGTGCTATCATTAAGTCAGTGTTGCAATCTGACATCATTATGGAAAAGTATGACAAGTTTTTGAAACTTTGGAAATTGACTATGGAAAAAGTAGTCAAAACTGCTGTAAGAGAATGCTCGCCAAAACTCATGGTTTGACAAAAATGCATGAACCATCATATCAGGTTATAGCTTGTTGAAGTGGATATCTATTCATGGTCTCTGTTTTCCTTAATCATTTCTGAGGAGAAAGTTATAAGTCTGCCAAAATAGGGTTTCAAGATAAACTTTGGAGAAATTCTTGAAAATGACTAAGTGTTGGAAAACTGGTTCAGGTGGCCTTGGGAAAATTCCCTGCATAGCTCATGGGAGAATGATAAAAATTATCTGGAACTATCATGCTCTAGCTTTTCAAAGAGGCTATCTTTCCATGGTCTTAGTTTTCACAGAAGGTTTTTGATGACACAGTTAACAGCATGCCAAAACAGGGTTTCAGGTTGCTTTTACACCAAAGTAGCAAAACTGCCTAAGTGGCCTTAGGGAAATTCCCACCATAGTTTGTGGGTTGAAGAAAATGCCCACACCATATGGTAATCTTGTAGGTTGTTGTTTTTTCTACCTGACCATGTTCTCATATTGACTTGAAAGTTCCTAATGAAGAAGTTATGGATCTACCCAAACTGTGTTTCAGGAATATTGGACCAAGTCTAGGAAAGTGCAAAAATTGTCGAAGTGTCAAATCAACAGTTTGGAAGACCACTGTCAAATGCTCGCCAGATGTTGTGTGTGTGTCAATAATTTCATCAATTGACATGGTCTTGTTCATTTTTGAAGTAGCTATCCATCCATGCTTTTAGTTTTCCTTATGGTGTTCATATATGAAAGCAATCGATCTGCCAAAGTGAAGGAAAAAGTGTTTTACATATTAAAGACAAAAATTTGTCAAAGTGTCAAACTCACATGGCTAAGAGGCCATTTGGAAATGCTCGCAAGGAGGTGTTCATGTGATGATAAAATTAATCAAATGGAATAGGCTTGGTCTCTGGTTAATTGGTTATCTAACCATGATCTCACATCTTCTAATAGAGTTCACACGTGCGAAAAACAAGCCTGTCAAAATGAGAAAAAGCTTGTTTTTACTGTTTGAATGAAGGTTGAAGAGGCATTTGGAAATGCCTACAAGGAGGTGTCCTTGTGCTGATAAAATTAATCTGGTGGCATAGGATTGTTCCTTGATGAACTGGATATCTATCCATAGGATCATATTTTTCTCTGGAGTTCACACGTGTGAAAGACAAGCCTGCCAAAATGAGAAAAAAGTTGTTTTGTTTTTCATATTAAAAACAAAACTTTGGCAATGTTGAACTGACATGGCTAAGAGGCCATTCCTGCAAGGAGGTGTCCTTGTGTTGATAAAATTAATCAAGTGGCATAGGCCTGTTCCTTGATGAAATGTCTATCTATCCATAGGATCAGATTTTCCTTTGTAGTTCACACGTGTGAAAGACAAGCCTTCCAAAATAAGAAAAAGTTTGGTTTGCTGTCTAAATAAAGGTTGAGAGGCATTTGCAAATGCCCGCCATAAATTGTCTTTGAGCTAATAATTTTATCAGATGGCATGGGTCTGTTCCTTGAGGATTTGGCCATCTAGTCATGGTCACATATTTTTCTTTGGAGCTTACACGTGCAAAGTACAAACCTGCCAAATTGAGAAAAATTATGTTTGCCTATTAAAATAAATAAAATCTGTTTTAGTGTTAAACACAGGAAATCTGAAAGGCCATTTGGAAATGCCTGCCATAAATTGTCCTTGTGCTTATAAATTCTACAGATGGCTCGGGTATGTTCCATGATGAACTGACCAGCTATCCTTGGTGTCATATTTCTCTTTGGAGGTCACACGTGTGAAAAATCAACCTCTCAAGTTGAAGAAAAGTTATGTTTTACACAGAATCTGAATATGCCAGTAATAAATTTGAAAATACATGTTAACAAGGTTTTTTTGCTTAAATTGCCCAGCTAAGTCAATTTAATAAGGAATGATTAAGATGTTATGAAATAGAGGAAATTAACTACTAGCTATTTATCAAGGAAAATTAATTAAACCAAGAAGTATGTTTTTATTATGAAGTGGTGCGTTTTGATAAAAAGACAATTTCCAGATTTGAAGAGGCACAAGTATGAAAAGACACAATCCCTGATTGAAGTGATGAAATGGTTAAAAGATGAGATAGATAATATATAAGAAAGCATTTGAGATGGAAGGAAGATGTCTTCATAGCACAGAAAAAAGAAGAAGGAAGATTAGTTAGATACCAATGAATTGAAGAAACAAAATTAAAGAAAAGAAGTTCTGGAAAACTGAAGAAGATAGAAAAAGGATGGTTGGGTGTTGCTTGGGGAAGATTGAAGAAGATGAGAGTGTCTGTTAGGTGCTTAAATAAATATCTGAAGCATTACAGATATCAGATAAAGAATAAAAGGAACAGGAGAAGTTTATGGAGCTTGGATTGAACATCAGAAACAGAGGACTGTTAACACCCAAAAAGTGTTCACTACCTCGTCTACCCCATTACATGGCTCATTTGTCCATTTTCCTACCATATTTCCCTTAAAAACCCTAAAAATACCACTAAAAAGCCTCCAAAAGGCCACAAAACCATCAAAAAAGCCTCAAAAAGGTTAAAAAACCCCTTTTTCCTACAAAAATATACAAAATTCCTCTAAAAATAGCAAAAACCCTCTAAAAAGGGAATAACAAATATAAAATAATGAGGAAAAGGAGGAAAAAACCCTATACAGCTGAACTAAACCATCTGGTTCCCAAAACCATGGGCCAACACTCCACCACCAAAAAACTATAAATAGGTGGTGGAGACCCCTCATTCCACATCCACAGTCATAAGTACCCTTACTCTGCCAAAATCTCTCTTGAAACCCTAGCTCACCCTTGAGCTACTTTCACCTTGAGAGCCCCTTTTGGCCCATTTCCACCATTGGAGAAAGAGAAGGAGCAAGTTGGAGCTTGGAGCAACCCTCTTGGAGCATTGCAAGAGCTTCACCAACCTTCACATTGGAGGTAAAATTAATACAAAAGCCATTCTTTACATCTTGTTTTTATGTTTCATGCACATGTTTTAGAGTAATTTACACTTCTGTTTTAGCATTTTAATTTCCATTTACTGAACTGCTACTAAGGAGTCCCTTCTCCTTAGTAGGTGCTCATTTGCACAAGCTAGGGGTAAAACCCTAGCTATAGTGTTGTAGCATCCTTCAGTTGTAGCTGAGAAACTTGGGGATTGGAGTCTCCGGCAAGTTGTAGCTTGCAAAAACTATTGTAAACATTATTTTGTAGTATAGAAAGAGTTTGTGGTTTTCCCAATTGGGTTTCCACGATAAAATATGTGTCATGTGTATCTTGTTGATTCCATGTTTTAATTAAGTTTAATAAGTGGTTTAAAATGGTACAAATTTAACAATACTGATTCACCCTCTTCTCTTAGTATTGACCAATATTCCAACAACCATAGTCCATACTAATAAAATCACAATAATATATTGAAATAACATCACCATAATCTATACCATCACCATAATATATGGTAATATCACCATGATCTATGCCAATATCATCACCATAATCTATGCCAATATCACCATGACCTATTCCAATATCACCACCATAATCTATGCCAATATCATCATCATCATCATCATGATTTCCACATTGAAATCAATGACAACAACACTCAACACTCTCATAAGCTCATAACACATATCTCTTGACCCTGTTGACATCAATGACAATTTTACTCAAGAATATTCCCCTTTGTCATTTATGGAACCAAATTCAACTCTCTCTCCCCCTTTGACATTAATGACAAATGGGTGAAAAAAAATTGTTCACCTACTTTCCCTAAGATTATGCTGGCTCCCCTTGTCAATATGATTGTTTTATGTGACTTTGTTTTGCTGAATATTCTCTCTCCCTTTGCAAAGTGTAACTTTACTTACCGAGAATACCTTCTGAGAATATATTTCCTTTCTAACAATGCTTCCCCTTTGATTGTGCTTACTCCCCCCTTAAACTAGGTCATTTCTTGAAGCTTTCTGAAGTAGCTCCCCTTGTGTTCTTTTATGATTTACCAAGCCATTGTATTTTTCTCTATACAATCCTTAAGTTGTTGCCCTTTCTTTGGTCTTCCTTTCCTGCTACTTAGAATACCCCTCAACATTATCCACGATACTAGGAGTCTCTATGCCAAATTGTTGACAACAATATATAATGTTGTTATGTTTTGGGATCATCATTTGTAATCCTAGAACCTTCCTTTTTACTTTTCGATTCATCTTTATTACTTCACTCAACAAATGATGTGGGTATGTCCTCTAAGAATTATGCATTGACCTATTCTTCTTGTTTTTCCCGCACATCTTCAACATGTAATACGAATTCCTTTTTTCTTCGATCCTTGGAGTATCTTTTCTTTCATTCAATGTGTTGTCTAGATTCAAAATATGATGATTTATTTTATTTAATGTCTTGAACTTTGAACCATCATCATCTGTATAAAGAACCAATCCATAAGATTCTTCCCTCTATCCTTCTGAATTCTTCTTCCATAATTTCTTGTAGATGATATGACTATTTTATTTCATAGAAAACTCCATCATGATTTTACAATCATGAGGTATGTGTTGATAGTTGTGGAATTTGTAACATTCAACATTTTAGTTCATCTAGACACCTCCATTTCTTGCTTGAGCATTTCCTCCATAAGCTTTGCAATCTATATCCCTATGTCCAAAATTGTTACATGAAAAAAAATAACCAAAAAATAATCTTTGGTACCTGGTAGCAAAGGGTCAAAAAAGAATCTTTGGTGCCTGGGATAAAAGGGTCTTCTTTGTGATGTAACTTATCTATAACCATTCTTCCTTGAACCTTGCTGACCATGACTTCTTCCTTTGTATTCTTCGCCTTGATGGGAGCTTCCAAGAATCTCTGCATAACTCTTAGCATTTTCTTCACTTAAATTTTCTAGTAGCTTGGAGTTTTGACTTTCTTCAATTCTCTTATGTTCATTCAAACTAGTCTTATCATATGGTGATCTTTGACAACTAAGGACATCATATAAGATCATAGTGTTCATCTCAAACTTTGAATTTGTATTCAACTGGGAATTTGTCTTGTCGACATCTCCTTTAAGTTAAAGGATCACAAACTCTTACTTTTGACAAATTTCTTTCATCTCTTGAAGTTGAATTGTTATATCTTCAATTCTATTGGCATATTCTATTTGGTTTCTTAGATGAACAATGCTCTTTTTAGATTCTTCAGTAATGTCTTCCATCTGTCTTTTTGAATTCTGATCCTCCTCATTAGCTTTTTGTAGTTGACATTTTATTAGATCGTTCTCATTATTTATCTTTGAGAGTTACACTCCAGTTTCCATGTTTATCCAACTTAACTTCTTCGATTATTTCTTTAAGATGCCAATTTAAACTTCTTGTTCTTGACAAGAATTTTTTTTCTTTACATGTTGCCTCCTTCTCTTCTAGAAATGTAATATTTTCTTGATACCTTTGACGTTTTTCCATTAAAATATTGTTCTTGTTTATTTCTTTCCTCAAATCATCTAGAGCACAAATCAGTTTTACTTCACGATATACATCCCCTTTAGTTTCATGATATTATTTATCTTCAGAAGCATTGCTTTTTCTTCCAATAACTTTATCATTTGCTTCGAGATGTTCTTCACTTTTTGTATCTGACCTTTCCTTTTGATTGTATTCATGTTTGTAAAAATTTCCCTTTAATTACATAGGCACATCTATTGTCACAAGAGTTTGATTTATCACAACAAGAATACTTACTTGATTTGAATTCATTTACCTTTTCTTCATTTGATTCATCAAAGACATGTTCATTTGGGATTCCTTCCATCTTCTTTGATGTTGCTTCTTCATTTGGTGTATCTTCCTTTTGATATTCTGGACATTCCTGCATTGCTTCCTTTATGTAGTTTTCTTGTAGTTTGTCCCATATCTCTTTAGTTGATGCGCAGTGTCCTATTTTGACATTCACAGGATTAGATAGTCCATCCAAGATGGTAATAATTTCCATTGCATTTTTATTTCTTAAATACTTCTTGGATATAGTTTTTGGTGTTCTTTTTGGGACGATGTAACCATTTAAAACATATTCTCAGATGCCACAACCTTGTGCGTGTAAATATAGTATCATCATTATGTTCCAACACTCATAATTTGAACCATCAAACAATTTAGGCTCCATTGGGAGAGAATATATTTTCATATTCATCCATGTGTGCCCTAGAGATCTTCCTTTCAACTATTAGTCTATTCTAAAGGAACCTACTCTTATACCAATTACTGAGAGGGGGGGTTAATCAATATTGATCACCTTTTACCAGTTTTATCCTTAAGAGAATCATGTAAATTAACCATTAACAATGTCATTCATCATCACATAAATCGTACACAGTGCACAATATTTTTTAACATCGAAACCCAAATGGGAGAAAACCACATAATGCTTTTCTTATAAATAACAAGATTACACTCAATTATTTTGCTAGCACCAACTAGAAGGAAGCAACCACTACCTCATTTATCTAGCACCAACTAGAAGGAAGAAACTACTCCCTCATTTATCTGTCACCAACTAGAAGGAAGAAACTACTCCCTCATTTATCTAGCACCAACTAGAAGGAGGCTACAACCCATAGCTTTACCAACACCAACTGGAAAGAAGCACCAGCTTCCTGAGATGACTAGCACCAATGTTAGAGCAATATTATACTTGAGTACCTTAATAATTAATTAATTAATGGTTATTAGGTGCTAAACTGGTTAATAATGCCTCCCTAGGTGTGAAACTGGTTATTATAAAGTTGCTAGAAGTTGTATAGGCTAGTGTGAACAAGATTACATGGTTTGGGCCAAAGTATGGGCCAAGGAGGTGGTCAAACTAGCTGTTAAGCATGCTTATCCATGAATTTATTGCCCAACATGCCTAAGGTGCCTCAATCCCCGGCTTTAATGGATTTGTTTTGACCAAGGGTGCCCATACACTAAACCTAGTCTTTTATGCCATTTTTGGCTAGTTTTGGCCTATTCTACCCTACCTAACTTCCACCCAACCAACTTCTTCACATGTGTGAAATCCATATTGGTTCCCCATGCTTACTCAGTGTTCACAAGCATATTTTGAACCTGTTTTGGTTATTTTGGAAACCATTTGGTTAACCTAGGGGGGATTGGGATGAATCTAAGCTAGCTAAGTGTGGACACTCCAAGTGGATATTTTTCCTTACTATTTCTATATAAAGATGATCCAAAATCATTGTAATATTGGACAATTAATAATATCTCATATTTGATCATTTGTGCATTTGTGGAATTTTGATCATTTGTGCTGAGTTTTGATCATTTGTTCATTCTGTAATAGCTTGCACTTGTCTCTTGCTTAATGAATTTAATCTTTCGGCTATGAGGAATCCATGGTAGCTAGATCCTACTGTGACATATATTTTACAACCAACCTAACCTAGCACCACCCTGCCACCTTGATATGAATAAGAGTATCAACCCATCATTGTCACTGTCAGGGTGTTCCCATGAAGATGGGTAACACTTTAGCAAGCAGAGGGTGTGTGTTGTAATCCCATGGTTCACATAGTTATCATAGATACATTACACAATATAAGCAAGCATACACAACGACACAGATACAAGAGACGAGACAGCTAGAGAGAATAGTCTTTGTATTAACCAGCAATAGCAGAACAATATGATAGAATCAATCTCTACTAGTCTATTGGCTCACCATCCTAGATATATATATATATATATATATATATATATATATATATATATATATATATATATATATGTAGATATAGTTACATAACCATCTGTCGGTTTATCCAACCGACCCAACCCATACTAGTCAACGCGACTAGTCGACATATGCTACAGAATGGTTGGGCGAAGGGCCTAGTCGACAGGCCGACCTAGACCCCTCCAACATCTCCCCCACCTCAAAATCTTTCTTCGTCCCAAAGAAATGGAGAGATCAAAATTACAAAAAATGAATTATAGAAACAGTTATGTCAAAGAATCCATAACATTAGGAATGTGGAAACAAGTTTCAATGATAACTTCAACAGAGACAGAGAGATGGTGCTGGAACTCTTCCCAAGTGCATAGCAGATTCTGGATGTCGATAGTCAGAGTGGTGAGTTTTGACAGATTTTCCATCTTGTCGAGAGTGGATTTATCCTGCAAATGGATCATGTCGAGACCAAATGTGTTAATTGTATTGTCAGCAGCAGCAAGTAACTGATTGAATCTGGGTTGAATTTCTTCAAGTTTGTTGAGGCCTCCTCAGGCTTGTGACATCCACTGAATTTCCTGTTTTTCTAACTTTTCCAATTGCTTGTTCTCTAGGATGATCTGATTATCAAGTATTTCAATATGGGCTTGATCTGCGGTCAAGCGCTGTTGCAGAAGCTTGCTTAGCAATGCTCTTGTTTTCTGAAGATTTTTGTAGACATCACCATAGTAGACATACCAATTATTGAGAACTGAGGCAAGTTTTTCTTCCTGATTAGCGTATTGCTTCAATGTGAAACAAGTGTGCATCTGGTAAGTCATCTTCAATTCCTGTCGGTTCTTCTCCTGTGTCGATTATCGACAGGTGGTCTGGTCCGACATTAACTTTTCCAGGTCAGATGATCACTTCAAATTCAAATTCTTGAAACAGTAATAACCAGCAACATAATCTCCCGTGATGCAATGGCTTATTGACTAAGTATTTTAAAGCTTGGTGGTCTGTATAAAATACAAAGGGATTAGCCAATAAATAATGGCGATATTTCTAAAGGGCAAATAACATACCTAATGCTTCTCTTTCATTCGTAGAATAATTTCTTTCAGCTTTATTCAACTTCTGACTGCTGAATGCATTAGGATAATCCATGTTATCATATCCAGGTTGTGTTAGGATGGCTCCTACTGCTATTCTGGATGCATCAATATGTACATGAAATTTCTTTGACCAATCTGGAAATCGAAGAATTAGTGCTTCGACCATTTTTCTTTTCAATTTGTTAAATGAAATGTCGCATTCCTCCGTCCATTTATAATCTCGATCTTCTTTTAGCAATTCTTTCAGAGGATAAGTCATATCGGAATAGTGTCTAATAAATTTTCTGTAATATCCGGTATGACCTAACAGGATTCGTACTTGTTTCGGATTTACTGGAGGCTTTAGGTCGAGAATGATTTTGATCTTTGTGTAGTCAACCTTAATACCTTCTTTGCAGACGACATGGCCAAGTAATATGCCGATAGGTGTTGCGAAGATGCATTTTTTAATGTTCAGGGATAGTTGTATCTGTCGGCATCTTTCCAACATTAGTCTGAGCCATTTGCAGTGATCTTTCAGCATTGTATAAATTCTCCAATCATCAAAGTATATAGCCATGGTTTTGTAAATATATTCTTGGAATGCTTTGACGACAATTCTTGAGAAGACCGCAAGTGCGTTCTTCAAGCTGAAAGGCATAACTTTATATGCGAATGACCCTAATTCGCACACGAATGTTGTCTTTTTCTGGTCTTCTTTTGCTATAGGTACTTGGTTGTACCCTGAGAATCCATTCATGAAAGAATAGCACTCGTGCCCTGCAACTTCATTGATGATTTCATCTGCCAAGGGTGTAGGGAAGGGATCTGTTAGAGTTACGTTGTTCAGCTCTCGAAAGTCGACACAGATATTTAGTCGAGTCGGATCTTGTTTCTTTGGCTGAATGACCATTGGGCTTGCCCATTCTGACTGGTCAATGGGATATATTATTCCTACAGCAACCATGTTATCGATCTCCTTTTTGATAATATCCTTATATTTGTGAGCAAAATTGTAGGGTCTTTTCTTCACGGGTCTGGCGTCAGGTTTACTGTTAATTTTCATCTCGCCCATTTCCTTTACAAGCCCTTTCAAATCTTTATAGTCTCGAGCAAAAATGTCTTGGAATTATTTGAGAATACTGGAGATTTTCGCTATCTGTTCCTCATTCCAGTAATTGCCGATTTTTCCCATTTTTGGTCGATCATCCTTTGAAATATCTACTTCCTTTATTTTAATCTTTGCATCCATCCATTTTGGTGCACGGCTATTACTTATCTGTCTTTCACCTTCTTTGATTTGTGTGAAAGTTGGTGGAAAGTCTTTTTCTGATAATCTTTCAGGCTCATCTTTTTCTATGATCTTTGTACTTAAGATTGTTCTTATGGGATTCGACACACTGGGATGATCCTTTCTCCATTGAAAACTTTTCCCTACCAACATCTTTGTTTCTAGGATCAGTCTTGTCGAGTGTTGTTTTTTTGTCGTCTTTATATTGTAGAAATTGTTAGGTGGGTGCACATTCTCTTGTTTGTTTCCGATTGTTAGAGTTTCTGTTGGCTGCAAAAATTCTTTGATGCTTTTGCTTGCTTCGACCAATCTCTCATCCCGCGGAGAAAACTAGAAATCCTTAATAAAATTTTATTTTAGATCTTTCCAAAGGAAATTTTCTCCTCTTGCTTCTTCCATCTTGTACCACTTGTTAGGTAGATCGTCGAGTGTTCTGGGAAAGAGGTGAAGCCATTTTCTTTCATCTTTATAGCCTAATTTTCTCCATTCTTTCTCGTAATAGTCAATGTGAGCTTCGGGGTTTTGTCCTTGTGTAAATAAGGGAATGTTAGCTTGAGTTGTCAAGTTTCTTCCTCCAAACCTTTCTATGAAAGATGTTGATGCAGTATTCCAATTTTGAAGTTTTGACTGATGAGTGTCCCACCATCTCGTAGCTTGACCAGTAAATGTCTCTACCAAACTTTGTAGACGGCCTTGCTCTCCGACATGTTTTGATACCTGTAAGACATGTACATCAGGTAAATCACGTTCTTTATATCTTAATGTCGAGCTACCATATTGTACATTTTTAACTAGAGCAAGTGTTGGATATGCTCATATTTTTCGTTTGAAAACCTTCGGTGTGTAAGATACAGAGAGACACTTCTTTATTTGTTTCCTCGAGATGGCTTCAACATTCCAGCATTCTTTTGCATGCAAATCATAGTTCTCTATTTTCTAGTCATACAGTTCTGCATCGGAATTGTATCTAAGCGAGATAGGATCTCTGAGATGAAGTTCTCCTTGGTTGTTTGGCTCAATGTGATCTTCATTATTGTCTATTTGGTAAAGTTGTCGGATATCATTATCGACATCTATAGGTTCCAACCAAGGTTCTCCCTGTGATGAAAAGATTGGCACGATAACCTTCTGACCATTACCTTTCAACTTGATGCGGCTTTTGTCCAAAGAAATTGAAGCCTTCATCTTCCGTCCACATGGTCAAACGACCAAAGCAGGGAAGGAGCTTGCATCATCTTTTGGTGCAATGATTTCAAAATCTACTGATGTTGTGATACCTTTAATGGAAGTTTCGACTCCTTTCCATACCGCAATCGGTTCAATTAATCCTTGATCTGCGAGCTTTAAGTAGATGCCTGATTCCTGTAGTTGAGGTCGACTGAGTTGGTCCCAAGTATCACGAGTCATGATATTCACTTGGGATCCAAAATCAAGTACAACTTGATGTACATGATATCCATTTATGTTGAGATCGACTAATGGGTCGGCATCATTTTTCTCTTTTTGTTTTAGTCGGCAAATGTTTTTAGTTTGTCTTTGCTCGGCATGTTTTAATTTATGCAACAAATCAATCATTTTTCCTACAGCTGCTTCTTTTGAAATTAATTTGAGCAATTCATTAAGAATTTCTTCATGTGTTGCTAAATCATGAAATATGTCAAACGCATCTTTGTACACAGATTTTTGTTTTATAGGATTTGGATAATCCTCCTTATCGATAATTCTAGTTATCTGAGGTTTATCTTGACCAATATGAGTGCCTTTCCTTGTTACAATTTTTCAAGTTTTTTGTTCAAAGCACATCATTTTTTTTAACACAAGATAAAACATGAACATTTTTTTTATTATTTATTTTCTCGATCATGGTAGGGAAATCCTCTAAATAGTGATCGCCTACCCCACACTTTGTACAAAATTTGTGATCAGTTCTTTCCTTATAAGGGCATTCTGCATGTCGATGATTCTCGCTGAAGCATGTAAAACATGCACTAGGTTGACCATATCGAAAGCCTCGACCTCCACTTCCATGACCATGACTCTGATATCCACCACATCTATTGTAGCCATTATATCGCCAATCATTTCGTCGATCATTATACCTTGGGTATCTGTCATTCCTGTTTTGATTGTACTGGTTATTTCTTCCATCATTTCTCCCGAATCTGTCGTTTGCTGGATTTTTGTCTTGGTTCTGCTCGACAAAATTTGCTTGATACACTACATGATAATTTTGTCAATTTTTTAGGTTCAGATGACATTCTTCGATTGAATGTGTATTTACTTCACAAATTTGACACCATCTTGCCTTCTTATTTTTCAAATTGTATGGACAATCATTTGTGGTATGTAAATCATATTCTTTGCATAAATCACACAAACATCTAGATTGGATGAGTTTTACATCTTGTCGCCGATCATCATTTCGACAAGAATCTTTGGTATGTCCTGAGGTTCGACAAGTTGTACACCATAGCTCTGGTCCTTTTAAAGTCATATTTCTGATAGCTTGCTCCATACTTTCAAGTCATTCGTCAACATGTCTGTCCATGGATATTAGAGGGTATTCATCATCGATTTCGATTTCTAGTGCTACTCTTAGTGCATCTGCATATGTATTAACATTTTTTCGATGGACATGTATTCTAATTTGATTGATTAGACCAGCAATAAACCATTTGATTAATAGTTTTTCTTCGATTGCATAGTCTAATTTGCTCAGGAGGTCTTTAAACCTCTTGTCGTACTCCTTGACAGTTTCTGTCGGCTTTTGGACTGTTGTCTTCAGTCGTTCTTCCACCAGGTATGTCGCATCTTCAATCATAAAGAAGGCCAAAAAGCTTTGTTTGATTTGTGCTTTTGTTGCATTTGGTGTTTTTCCTATGTACCCCATGTGCCAAGTCAGTGCTCTCTTTCTTAATGAACCAACAAATTGAGCAACTTGTCTATCTTCATCGGTAATTTGATTAGCTGTCCAGATTGCTTTGCACACAAACCAATGTCTTCTTGGTTCTTCGTCTCCTTCGTAGAACGGAAGGTGTGTTGTAGTGTGTGCCATGTCTGCTTTTGTATTATTCTGAGAATTTGATGGAGGTGTGGGTGGGTTATTTCCACAATCAATATTTGGTGCTTCGTTAGTATGAATTATCTGTCTTTCTGGACTTGGTTCTCTGTCTCCAGAATCAATGACTGTATCTCCTTCGATGTCGCTAGTTCTGCCTTCTTCAATTACTTCTGTCAAAATCCAATTAAAGTTTTGCTCAAACGAGATTTCACTAAATCTTAGGCTTTCCGACATGCTTGTCGAGTCGCTCAAATTTGGTATTGGCAAGGGGGGCGCTTCCTCATGCTCTGTGTACACTAGATGAAAACTTCTATTTGAAAATTCAGGTTCAAAAGATATCCAATTCCCTTCTTCTGGCCAATGAATCAATAGTCTATTGATATCATCGCCTTCTATGCTTCGACGACTCCAAACTCCCGACTGACTAGCATAGAGACCAAGGTTTTCTCCAACAATTTCTTCCACCCAAACACTTTTTGTTAAACGAAATGGAGATGGAGGTGCTACCGTTTCTGGTATTTGAACTTGGAGAGCTCTACCACACTCTATCCACAAGTCTTCATGCATCGGCGACAGTTCTTCTTCGACATCCCGATCATCGTGGACTCAGCTTGATTCTGGCAGATTCCATTTTGCATCTATCGCAGCATTTGATCCTTGCATACTCCGGAGCGCAATTGCCTGCTCCCGTAGCTCTTCATGTTGCTGCCTCCTTTTTTCTCTTTCAATTTTCTGAATATCTGGGGTGCTTTTATGACTTAAAAGTCTATCTTTGTTGGATTTTTTTCCACTGCTGGTCATGTCATTTGTCATATGTCGAGTTTCATCAAACTAGGTACATCAGAGCATGCTTCATCACCCCCCCAATGTTGGCCCGACGGTTTCTAAACTATTGGGGAAGTGTAGACCATCACTTGTTCAAGAAAAATTCCCATTCACGCTCCTTTACAAATTTTTCCCACTTACGTTCTTTCTCCTCCCAGTTACAGTTTGGAATCGGCTGGGTCAGCAACGGTCTTATTTGGACAATATGTGCGACACCTTTGTCAATCAAAAATTTAAACAATAATGTCGGCAAAGAACATAGAAATTGATCGGCTAATTCAGTGAAGAACTTTCTTCTTATTTCATCTACTGATACTCGGTTTTCGATCGCCTGTTCTTCACAGAAATCTTCTGCAATCTTTTTGCACCATTCTGATAGATTTGTACGACCTCCGTTGATTAGCTTCGATACTAATTTACACTCTGCTTCATCGACTGGTCTGTTCATCTAGAAGTTTCTTCAAGGCAGTTGGCACGGATTCTACAAATCGCTCATGGGTCTCGGAGAAGAATCGATCTCTTGCTTGGTTAATCGTTAGTTTTTTACGTCGCACATAATTTTGCAGGTAATTCATGATTTTCTTCTCCCACTAGTCTATAATCTCCTATTTTGAAATCATGGGTCATGTTGCTAGTAATTTTTCATGTATCAACCAGCAACGAAACCAGATGTTGTAATCCCACGGTTCACATAGTTATCATAGATACATTACACAATATAAGCAAGCATACATAATGACACAGATACAAGAGACGAGACAGATAGAGAGAATAGTCTTTGTATTAACCAGTAATAGCATAACAATATGATAGAATCAATCTCTACTAGGCTATCGGCTCACCAGCCTAGATATATATATATATATGTAGATACAGTTACATAACCATCTGTCAGTTTATCCAACCCACCCAACCCATACTAGTCGACGCAACTAGTCGACATATGCTGCAGAATGGTCAGGTGGAGGGCCTAGTCGACAGGCCGACCTAGGCCCCTCCAATAGTCTGATTGTGTTAAGAACATAATTCAATTGAGCTTTTCTTAATCCCTCAATTGATCTATTTAAAAACGATTGATTGAGGGTTTATAAAACCCTTGATCGAGCTTTATAAATTGATTGAGGGATTTACTAAACCTGGATCGAGTGTTTTTTAATACCTCGATTGAGATATTTTTGCTCAATCGAGAATAATTAGTCGATCAAGTGATATTTTCTCAATCGAGAGATAATTTCTCGATCAAGAATTTCCACTCACTATAACTATAAAAATTGAACAAACCATGACTTGTTTCCTTATATTTGTTGCCTGCAAATTTTTGAAAGACTAATAAACACATGTTACAAATATGATAAATGTGTTATAGATATAATTGATGTTTAATTAGTGTTTTGAGATGAGAATTTTCATATTCGTTTGAATATATGGGTGTAGACTAATTGAAATTATACATATGATTGATCAAATCTTTGACTCCAATTATTCTGCTACCCATATCTGTAAACAAATATCTAGAGAAACTAGTGATAGTAATGCATTTACCTTTCTCTTTCAAGGTATTATTATTATCCATGGGTTTCTTTTTTTTAATTTTTTTTTATTAAATTTTATTATCATATAATTTTATGTTTTTTCATTGAAGTCAAAAGGATCAATGGACCCTCAAATTTTTTTAATTAAATATTTTAGAAGCTTGATCGAGTAGATAGCTCGATTGAGCTAATAGCTCAATCAATCTACTAGCTTAATCAATATTTTAGGTTAATCAAAGTTAAACCCCCCATTGAGATATTTCAAAATTGGGTGTAAAAACTCAATCGAGGGATTTAAAACTGTTGATCGAGCTTATTAACTCTATTGAGGGCTTTAAAATAGCCTTTAGCCCCATTTTATAAAGATTTAATTTTACTATCCTCTTTTATAGGCCTAAACCCTCTCCTGGGATGCACCTTAGGTGGAAGACTTCATACTGATGGATTCATAAATGAATCCTCTATCCATTGACATATAATTTATGAGTTTCCAATTTCATATCAGAATTTTTTTTTTCAAACTTACACTTACAAAACCATGTCCACAACTTTGAATTAGCACAAAGAAAAATCAATAACATAAAATGTACACAACCAAGAAAATTCAAAAAATATATATGCCCCACATCAATGCATCTTCTTCAAAAGGGTATTTTTATTTTTAATTTTGTAGGAAGTTAAAAAAAAAGTTTGCGCGCACACACGCATGTACAGAATGTGATTAAAATTTTCAACGATCAATTTCAAAAATTAATAAAAAATATAATTCCAACATAAATTTTAAAAAAATATATGCACTCGAGTGCATTTTGTGTTGATTATGTTCCTATATATATCTTTTAAAAATTATGCATTTATCACTAAATTATTTTAAGTGCACACAAGACACTTGTTAAATTTTCATGAAATTTACAAGAACAAACCTATCAATAGATTCAATTTTGGCATATTAAATAATATTATTATTTTGAAAAACTATAGATAGAAAGACAACATAATTCCCTACAATTTGTTTTTTTGTTGCATGTCAGAATTGACAAGGAAAATATGAGTTTTGAGGGCTTTGATTTAATAAATGAGTAAAAAAAAAATATTTCAGCGTCAATTTTGGCCAAAACATGTTATCCATCTTCATGGACTCACCCTGTCACCATTACCATCACTGTCTTTGTCACTCTCCCTATCATTATCTTCACACTATCATTGTATTCACATTGTCACTATCATTGTATTGTCACTGTCATTGTTACTGTCCCTGTCATTGTCTTCACACTATCAATGTCACTATCACTACCACTTCCACTATCACTGTCACTACCAACATGTTATCCTGTACATGCCTCAAATATGTCCTCGAAATCCACATGCAACTTGTTCTAAGACAGTCTTCAAATCTACAATAAAACCCTCTTGTGCAAGACCAAAATAATTCTTCCACATCTTCATAAACAATGTTGAAATGTGTCATTCAAATATTCAATTAAATACTTCATAAAGAAGGCCAAAACATGTCTCCAATATGACCTTAAAATATGCAACAAACTAGTCCTTCAAATCTGCACAAAACTTTCATAAAGAGGACCAAAACATGTCCTCCAAATCTATAATGAAACCTTCATGAAGAGGACCAAAACATATCTTCTAAATAAGCAATATAACATTCATGAAGCAATCATCCATAGACTTCAAACTAACCTTCATGAAGCAATAATCCATACGGTTTGTTTGCTTCTTCAAACCCTTACCATCATCATCATCTTCAAAACCTAGGTCATTCGAAGAGAGGAACCTTATATCATGACAATAACATCACCATAGTCCATACCAATAACATCACAATAATCTATGGAAATAACATCACCATAATCTATGCCAATATCACCATGATCTATGTCAAGATCATCACCATAATCTATACAAATATCACCCTAATCTATGTAAGTATCACCATGATCTATGCAAATATCACCATTATACGGCATGAGTTGTCTCATTTTGTGTAGGGCACGAGTTGCCATTGTACATACATTGGGAACCATGTTCCACTATTTTCCAGAAATTGTATATGTTTGGATGAGTTTTTTAGCTTCGATGTACATGGATTTTCATTTATGTGATTTATATATCTCGTTGTCTAATGTGGTTGTCTCATGTTGTGTGTATCATGACGTGATGTTGTGTAAATTTGGGTTTTACCTAGATCTTAGAAGAGAAGTTGGATATCATAGTTCAACTTGGTTTATCTTTCCACATGTAAAAGCTTCTAATGGTATCTATGTTAAGAAAACATTGTAAACATAAGCTAACTCAAACAAAATCATGTGTGAGAATTAATCTAAAAACAAACTGAATAAATGGATGGACAAATCACACCTTATGGCACATAAGATATATATTGGGAACTTGAGTACTAGGAAAAGAATACTTAAAAATAGAAAATGTCCATTGTCGACAAAAGGTTAAAATGAGATTCAACATGATTTTTAATAGCTCTACATAATGAGATCCAAAATGTCCGTACTCTACATAATGAAATAACGTCACTAGTATTTATTTTGACCATTTTGTCCACTTAAGATCATGCAACAAATTAATAACGAAGTTATGGAATCATTTCTTAATCAATTGTCACCATACAAATAGGACAACCTTGAGCATGATGTATAGCTATCTCATTAATTCTCACTCACGGATATAGCCACCTTTGATTTGATGACCATCACATCCACTACCATTTACAATTAGGACTTCCTTAATTTATCATTATGTGATAGCGATCTAATTTTGTGTAGACACGTTGACTTAAACACATGTATAGTTGACATTACAATAAATGACTACTATGAGGTGTATTTTTGAGGCTATATCCACCTCAACACACCAACTTGTTACCCCAATACCCCAAATGCTGTCGAGTTTTGTCTAAAAGGGATAGAGAGGTATTAGGACATCATAATTCATCTATTGGACACTCAAACACTTGTTAAAGACATTTAGGACAAGTGCATTACATCAATGGAGTCACAAATACACCCTCATCAAGTTGCATGCATCCATTAGTGCGTCATCAACACTAGAACATGTAAGCATTACTACATGTTGGACTAAGCCTTACTAATGTTATGATAATATTAGGTTTTCCATCCATTGAGAAGGTTTCCATAGGTGTGCGTATCCACCATATAAAAATCTTCATGGTACAAGCAATTTCAAACCATTAGGTTTGTAAATTAGGTATTCGGTGCTAGGTATAATAGTTTTCTAGCTGTATTCACCCTTGCTATATAGATGAGAAATTATGCATATATGTGTATAGTGATTTGGATTCAAATGTATGCACATGAATATATATGTACAATGAAAATGATTTAATCTTTACATTTATTATAATTTAGGGTTAGATCTTAGGCTACATAATAGGGTTTCATTGTGATTAGAATGCAAACTAGGGTTTATGCTACCAACTAGGGTTTTTAGGCTAGGCTCTCGTGTTTCTAGGCTAGGATCCAATCTCTAGGGTCACCATCTTAATGTTTAATTCCACTATCATGACATCTTTCTCACCAATACCATGCCCACTACTACAATCACCATCAAGCCTCTCAATCCCACTTTCAACATTTCCCATACTTCCAAGTTAAAATTGATAGATCTTGTTGCTAAAAGCTTTTCACTTATCTATTCACATAGACAAATCCACTCCTATGAAAGATTTGTTGTAGCTTGGTACATGCAAGTTCACATGAAATAATACTTGAGGGATCATTTTATCCCATGATCCATGGAATATTCATTGGAGTCATATGAACCTCATTGTCATCACCCCAACCATGGTCAAGATGCCAAGATCCATCCTTAGTAGACAAAACGTCATGTTGGCACCCATACCACACTCAAAGACAAAAAATTCTTTGAAAGGGCATGTTTGGGGGTTGACGGAATCTTGATTTTTTTATAATCACACATGAGAGGTTCTTAGAGTCAAATACATCGGATATAAATAAATTCCCCAAGATAAATAATACATGACCATAGAAGAAGATTGAAATTTGAGGTCAAAACTCATTAATGAAGGTAGAATGAACTTGGATGGATAGATTGGGAAAATTTTAGATGAATGCCTAGAGCTCTGCACACAAGTTAAAGAAAAAAAAAAAAAACTCCTAGCATTGGGAACAAATAGCCAAAACCAACAATGCAACTAGAACACAATGACCAAGGGAACTTCAAAATGCAACACTACTCCACAAAAGAAGTTGCTTTAGACCTACCTCACTCATGACTCATGTCAATGCTTTAGACCAAGCCACACCATTAATATGCAATGTACATCACCATCTTCATCATCATCAACGACTTCATCATCATTACCATCATCATCATCATCACCATCTTCATCATCATTGTCATATCTAGGTTCCTCATCAACATCTCCATCATCTTCATCATCTTCATCATCATCAACATCATCATCATCTTCATCAACATCAACATCTCCATCATCATCAACATCTCCATCATCATCAACATCTCCATCATCATCATCTTCATCACCATCGCCATCATCATCAATGCCTTCATCATCATCACCATCTTCATCATCATTGTCATCTCTAAGTCCCTCATCACCATCTCCATCATCATCACCATCTTCATCATCATTGTCATTTCTAGGTCCCTCATCACCGTGTCCATCATCATCACCATCTTCATCATCGTCATCTTCATCAGAATCGCCATCATCGTCAACGCCTTCATCATCATCACCATCTTCATCATCATCACCATCACCATGACCATCAACTTCACCACCATCACCATTATCATCAACGTCACCATCTTCATCATCATCACCATCTTCATCGTCATCACCATATCCCTCTTTTGGATGCGAGATGGAACCATCACCATCTTCATCATCACCATCACCATCACCATCACCACCATCACCATCATCATCAACGTCACCATCTTCATCATCATCACCATCTTCGTCATCATCACCATCTCCATCTTTTGGATGCGAGATGGAACCATCACCATCTCCATCATCACCATCACCATCACCATCAACCTCACCACCATCACCATCATCATCAACGTCACCATCTTCATCATCATCACCATCTTCGTCATCATCACCATCTCCATCTTTTGGATGTGAGACGGAACCATCACCATCACCATCAACTTCACCACCATCGTCATCATCATCACCACCTTGATCATCATTGTCATCTATAGGTCCCTCATCGCCATGTCCATCATCATCACCATCTTCTTCATCATCACCATCACCATCACCATAAACTTCACCACTATCACCATCATCATTAGCGTCACCATCTTCATCATCATCACCATCTTCATCATCATCAACATATCCATCTTTTGGATGTGAGACGGAACCATCACCATCTTCATCATCACCGTCACCATCACCATCACCATCACCATCACCATCACCATCAACCTCACCACCATCACCATAATCATCAATGTCACCATCTTCATCATCATCACCATCTTCGCCATCATCACCATCTCCATATTTTGGATGCGAGACGGAACCATCACCATCTTCATCATCACCATCACCATCACCATCAACTTCACCACCATCGTCATCATCATCACCATCTTCATCATCATTGTCATCTGTAGGTCCCTCATCACCGTGTCCATCATCATCACCATCTTCATCATCATTGTCATCATCTTCATCACCATCACCATCATCATCAACGCCTTCATCATCATCACCATCTTCTTCATAATCACCATCACCATCACCATCACCATCAACTCCACCACCATCACCATCATCATCAAAGTCACCATCTTCATCATCATCACCATCTCCATCTTTTGGATGCGAGATGGAACCATCACCATCTTCATCATCACCATCACCATCTCCATAATCATCACCATCTTCGTCATCATCATCACCATCTTCATCATCACTGTCATCTATAGGTCCCTCATCACTGTGTCCATCATCATCACCATCTTCATCATCACTGTCATCTGTAGGTCCCTCATCACTGTGTCCATCATCATCACCATCTTCATCATCACCATGATCTTCATCACCATCACCATCACGATCACCATCATCGTCAATGTCTTCATCATCATCACCATCATCATCATCATCACCACAAGTGCCAGGTGGATGATTTTCCAAAGTTGACCCCCGTATGCAAAAATTGCACACTCCCTCACTGAGCAAAACCCTAGTTTCCAAGATGGACGTACAAGATGACAACGGGGCCACCGGACCAGAGGGGAGGGGTACCCCTAGCACTATCCCGGTGTCCTGAATCCAATGGAGTCGACGGTTTGAAGATCCGAGCCATGGTCTTCATTCTATGGCTCGTTCCGTCTCGCATCCAAAAGGCCTTCAAGGACACCTGTTGGACACCTGCCGGGGGCATAGAACTCCAACTGTGCAACAAAAATAGGTTCCAGGGAGTCATACAAGTGTGTTTAGGTAGGTTCCGGCTAGGAACGCTAGCCAAAACTGCCCGGTGGATGATTTTCCAAAGTTGACCCCTGTGTGCAAAAATTGCACACTCCCTCATTGAGCAAAACCCTAGTTTCCAAGATGGACGTACAAGATGACACCGGGGCCACCTGACCAGAGGGGAGGAGCACCCCTAGCACTATCCCAGCGTCCTGAATCCAACGGAGTCGACAGTTTGTTGATCCGAGTCATGGTATTCATTCTATGGCTCGTTCCATCTTGCATCCAAAAGGCCTTCAGGGACACCTGTTGGATACCTGTCGAGGGCATAGAACTCCAACTGTGCAACAAAACTGGGTTCCGACTGGGAACAATAGCCCCAAGTGCCTGGTGGATGATCTTCCAAAGTTGACCCCCGTGTGCAAAAATTGAACACTCCCTCATTGAGTAAAACCCTAGTTTCCAAGATGGACGTACAATATGACACTGGGGCCATCGGACCGAAGGGGAGGGGCACCCCTAGCACTATCATGGCATCCTGAATCCAATGGAGTCGACGGTTAGTCGATCCCAGCCACGGTCTTCATTCTATGGCTCGTTCCATCTCGCATCCAAAAGTCCTTCAGGGACACCTACTGGATACCTGCCGGGGACATAAAACTCCAACCGTGCAACAAAATTGATTTCCGGGGAGTCATGTAAGTGTGTCTAGGTAGGTTCCGGTTGGGAACGCTAGCCACAAGTTCCCAGTGGATGATTTTCCAAATTTGACCCCCGTGTGCAAAAATTGGACACTCCCTCACTGAGCAAAACCCTAGTTTCCAAGATGGACATACAAGATGACACCGGGGCCACTAGATTGGAGGAGAGGGGCACCCCTAGCACTATCCTGGTGTCCTAAATCCAACGGAGTTAACGGTTCGTCAATCCGAGCCACGCTCTTCATTCTATGTCTCATTCTGTCTCGCATCCAAAAGGCCTTCAGGGACACCTACTAGATACCTGCCGGAACCAGGGAATCCTTCGTTCTATTCGATTATCCTTTTGTTCAACATTTCGTGCTTTGATAAGTGGTAATTCACCTCTATCATCCGAAACTTGGGTCTATAGGTACCTTCCCTTTCATATTTCTCATTATCCACAGCTAGCACAAGTTAGAGATGCCATTCAAACCCAATTGAAAGCTACGGAACTGGTTTTATGTGACGTCATCTTTGGAATACACGTTTATGTAAACCAACATAAGCTCGAACAATACTCCCTGCTTTTAAACACATTCTGGAGAAAGCAAGAGGACAAGTTCATCAAAGCAACTTCATTCATCTATATTCTCATAATGTACACATAGTCCATCCTTATCTTGATAAACAAGAGTTTTATAATAGCTTGAACTTTTTGGGCATGGTTATCTCCCTGTATTCGGTTGTCTGATTGGTTGACAAGCTTTCCTGAAAATCTGTACTTTGAACTTCTTTGTTTTATTGCTGGAAATTGGAAGGGATTTTCAAGTCACTTGCAAAACGCTCCTTTGTTGAAATATGTAAGTTCTTCCAACAACATAGATTTGGCTAGTGTATCAAATGTTGCCACCCACACCATAATTTATCTTTCGTCAAAGGACTCACACATATTGTGGCTAACCAAATGGTCTGGGGAGCTTGGAAGTGCTGCCAAATATTATTCCATGCCTGAATATACCCAGAAGGAAATTATAAATTTAGATCCTTGAGAATGACTGAATCTACCCAGAAGGCAATTATGAATTTAGATCCTCGAGAAGGTGAGAAACTGTATGAGTGGTTGAATCAATATCCTAAAATTACAGAGCTTTCTATCTCAAAGTTTGTTAAGCGGCTCCTAGATGTAGTATCAAACTCAACAGACAGTAAACTTGTTATCACCACTAGAATGGCCTCGGGGTGCCCGACTAGAATGCACGTAGTGCCCAAACTGTGGCTCAGTTCATGAATCCGTCGATTCCAGTGGGTCCAGGACGCCGGGTTTCAGCCCGGAGATCCCCCATAGTGTGCCTTGAAGACCTGGAAGGGGTTCCAATGGGCCATCTCTGGAGCTAGGGTTTCGCCCAATGATGGCCATTCCAAATTTGCTTAAGGGGTGCATTTCTTGTCCGGAGGCCCCCAGGCATGCGTGGCCATCGTAGACAGGTCGACAATGGCCATGTGGACCTGTGGGAGCCGACGGAATCCAATTCCACTCGCCAGTTTGGGTTCCGTGTCCCTAGAGCAAATCCCCAAAGTGTCCCTGAATGGCCCTAGGGTGCCCAACTAGAATTCCCGTAGCACCCAAACCGTGGCTCGGTTCGCGAATCCATTGATTTTTGTGGGTTTGGGATGCCAATTTTCATCTAGGGGACCCCCCACAGCATGCCTTGAAGACCCAGAAGTGCTAATGGGCCATCTTCGGAGCTAGGGTTTTGCTGAGTGATGGCCATTCCAAATTTGCTAAAGGGGTGTATTTCTCATTCAGAGGCCCCTGGGCATGTGTGGCCACCGTGGACAGGTCGACAATGGCCACGTGGACCTATGGGAGCCGATAGAATCCAATTCCACTCACCGATTTGGGTTTCGTGGCCCTAGAGCAAATCCCCAAAGTGTCCCTGAATGGCCTCGGGGTGCCCGACTAGAATGCCCGTAGCGCCCGAACCGTGGTTCGGTTCACAAATCCATCGATTCCGATGGGTCCGAGATGTCGGGTTTCATCCAGGGGATCCCCCACAGTGTGCCTTGAAGACCCAGAAGTGGTGCCAATGGGCCATCTTCGGAGCTAGGGTTTTTCCAAGTGATGGCCATTCCAAATTCACGTAAGGGATGCATTTCTCGTCCGGAGGCCCCTGGGCATGCGTGGCCACCGTGGACAAGTCGACAATGGCCATGTGGACCTGTGGGAGCTAACGGAATCCAATTTCGCTGGCCGGTTTGGGTTCCGTGACCCTGGAGCAAATCCCCAAACTGTCCCTGAATGGCCCCAGGGTGCCCAACTAGAATGCCCCTAGGGTGCCCAACTAGAATGCCCATAGCGCTCGAACCGTCACTCGATTTATGAATCCATCGATTCTGAGGGGTTCAGGATGTCGGGTTTTCACTAGGGGACCCCCATAGTGTGCCTTGAAGACTCGGAAGCGGTGTTAATGGTCCATCTCCGGAGCTAGGGTTTTTCCCAGTGATGGCCATTCTAAATTCGCTAAAGGGGTGCATTTCTCGTCTGGAGGCCCCCGGGTGTGCATGGCCACTGTGGATAGGTCCACAATGGCCACATGGACCTGTGGGAGCCAACAAAATCCAATTCTGCTCGTCGGTTTGGGTTCCGTGGCCCCAGAGTAAATCCCCAAAGTGTCCTTGAATGGCCATCACCAAGCAAAAACCTAGCTCCAGAGATGTCCCATTGGCATCACTTTCGGGTCTTGAAGGCATGCAATGGGGGGGGCCCTAGCTAAAACCCAACGTCCTGGATGCACCGGAATTGACAAATTCAGGAACCGAGCTACGGTTTGGCTGCTAGAGACATTCTAGTCAGGCACCCCAGGGCCATTCAGGGAAACTTTGGAGATTCACTCCCAGCCAACGGAACCCAAACTGGCGAGCGGAATTGGATTTCATTGACTCCCATAAGTCCATGTGACAATTTTCGACCTGTCCACCATGGCCACACACGCTCGGGGGCCTCTAGACGAGAAATGCACCCCTTTAGCGAATTTGGAATGGCCATCACTGGGAAAAACCTTATCTCCGGAGATGTCCCATTGGCACCGCTTCTGGGTCTTCAAGGCACGCTATGGGGGGTCCCCTAGCTGAAATCCGGCATCTCGGACCCACCGAAATTGACGGATTCACGAACCAAGCCACGGTTCGGGTGCTACAGTCATTCTAGTCGGGCACCCCAGGGCCATTCAAGGACACTTTGGGGATTTGCTCTGGTGCCATGGAACCCAAACCAGCGAGTGAACTTGGATTTTGTTGGCTCCCATAGGTCCACGTTAGCCACGCACGCTCGGGGGCCTCCAAATGGGAAATGCACCCCTTTAGCAAATTTGGAATGGCCATCACTTCGAAAAACCCTAGCTCCGGAGATGGCCCATTGGCACCACTTCCGAGTCTTCAAGGCACGCTGTGAGGGGTCCCCTGGCTGATACCCACATCTTGGACCCACTGGAATCGACAGATTCATGAACTGAGCCACTGTTCGGGCGCTACGGGCATTCTAGTCAGGCACCCCGGGGCCATTCATGGACACTTTGGGGATTTGCTCTAGGGCCACTGAACCCAAACCGGTGAGCGGAATTGGATTCTTTCAGCTCCCACAGGTCCACGTGGCCATTTTCGACCTATCCACAGTGGCCACGCACGCCCAAGGGCCTCTAGAAGAGAAATGCACCCCTTAAGCGAAATTGGAATGGCCATCACTAGGCAAATCCCTACCTCCGGAGATGGCCCATTGGCGCCACTTATTAGTCTTCAAGGCATGCTGTGGAGGGTCCCCTAGCTGAAACCCAGCGTCTTGGACCCACCGAAATCGATGGATTCGCAAACCGAGCCACGGTTCGGGTGCTACGGGCATTCTAGTCAGGCACCCCGGGGCCATTCAGGGACACTTTGAGGATTTGGTCCAGGGCCACGAAACCCAAACCGGTGAGTGAAATTAGATTCCGTAAGCTCCCACAGGTCCATGTGGCCATTGTTGACCTATCCACAGTGGCCACACATGCCCAGGGGCCTCCGGACGAGAAATGCACCCCTTAAGCGAATTTGGAATGGCCATCACTGGGAAAAACCTGAGCTCCGAAGATGGCCCATTGGCACCGCTTCTGGGTCTTCAAGGCACACTGTGGGGGGTCCCCTAGCTGAAACCTGGCATCCTGGACCCACTGGAATCGACGGATTCGTGAACTGAGCCATGGTTTGGGCACTACGAGCATTCTTGTAGGGCACCATGGGGCCATTCTAGTGGTGATAACAAGTTTATTGTCTATTGAGTCTGATACTACATCCAGGAGCCGCTCAGCAAACTTTGAGATAGAAATATCTGTAATTTTAGGATACTGATTCCACCACTCATACAGTTTCTCACCTTCTCGAGGATCTAAATTTATAATTTCCTTCTAGGTAGATTCAGGCATTCTCGAGGATCTAAATTTATAATTGCATTCTGGGTAGATTCAGGCATGGAATAATATTTGGCGGCACTTCCAAGATCCCCATACCATTTGGTTAGCCACCATATGTGCGACTCCTTTCACGAAAGATAAATTCTTGTGTGGGTGGAAGCGTTTGATATGCTAACCAAATCTATGTTGTTGGAAGAACTGACATATTTCAAGAAAGGAGCATTTTGCAGGTGACTTGAAAATCCATTCCAATTTTTAGCAATAAAACAACGAAGTTCAAAGTACAGATTTTCAGGCAAGCTTGTCAACCAATCAGACAACCGAATATAGGGAGATAACCATGCCCAAAAAGTTCAAGCTATTATAAAACTCATGTTTATCAAGATAAGAATGGACTATGTGTATATTACGAGAATATAGATGAATGAAGTCGCTTTGATGAACTTGTCCTCTTGCTTTCTCCAGAATGTGTTTAAAAGCAAGGAGTATTGTCCGAGCTTCTATTGGTTTACATAAAGGTTTATTCCCAATGATGACGTCACATAAGACCACTTCCTTAGCTTTCAATTGGATTTGAATGGCATCTCTAACTTGTGTTAGCTATGGATAATGAGGAATATGAAAGGGAAGGTACCTATAGACCCAAGTTTTGGATGATAGAGGTGAATTACAACTTATTAGAGCACAAAATGCTGAACAAAAGGCTAATGGAACACAACAAAGGATTCCCTTGTTCCAACAGGTATCCAGTAGGTGTCCATGAAGGCATTTTGGATGTGAGACAGAACGAGCCATAGAATGAAGACAGTGGCTCGGATCGATGAACCATCGACTCTGTTGGATTCAGGACACCGGGATAATGCTAGGGGTGGCCCTCCCCTTCGATCCGGTGGCCCTGATGTCATCTTGTACGTCCATCTTGGAAACTAGGGTTTTGCTCAGTGAGGGAGTGTGCAATTTTTGCACACGGGGGTCAACTTTGGAAAATCATCCACCGGGCACTTGTAGCTAGCGTTCCCATCCAAAACCTACCTAGACACACTTGCATGACTCCCCGGAACCCGATTTTGTTGCACATTTGGAGTTCTATGCCCCCGACAGGTATCCAACAGGTGTCCCTGAAGGCCTTTTGGATGCGAGACATAATGGGCCATAGAATCAAGACCGTGGCTGGGATCGACGAACCGTCAAATCCGTTGGATTCAGGATGCCAAGATAGTGCTAGGGGTGTCCCTCCCCTCCGGTCTGGTGGCCCCGGTGTCATCTTGTACGCCCATCTTGGAAACTAGGGTTTTGCTCAGTGAGGGAGTGTGCAATTTTTGCACACGGGGATCAACTTTAAAAAATCATCCACTAGGCACTTGTGGCTAGTGTTCCCAGCTAGAACCTAACTAGGCACACTTGCATGACTCCTCAGAACCCAGTTTTGTTGCACAGCTGGAGTTCTATCCCCTCGGCAGTTATCCAACAGGTGTCCCTAAAGGCCTTTTGGATGCGAGATGGAACAAGCCATAGAATGAAGACCGTGGCTCGGATCGATGAACTGTTGACTCCGTTGGATTCAGGACGCTAGTATAGTTCTAGGGGTGTCCCTCACCTCTGGTCTGGTGGCCCCGATTTCATCTTATACATCTATCTTGGAAACTAGGGTTTTGCTGAGTGAGGGAGTGTGCGAATTTTGCACACGGGGGTCAACTTTGGAAAATAATCCACCAGGAACTTGTGGCTAGCATTCCCAACTGGAACCTACCTAGACACACTTGCATGACTCCCCGGAACCCAGTTTTGTTGCACTGTTGGAGTTCTGTGCCCCCGGTAGGTATCCAACAGGTGTCCCTAAAGGCCTTTTGGATGTGAGATGGAATGAGCCATAGAATGAAGACCGTGGCTTGGATCAATGAACCATTGACTCCATTGGATTCAAGACACCGGGATAGTGCTAGGGGTTCCCCTCCCCTCCGGTCCGGTGGCCCCGGTGTTATCTTGTACGTCCATCTTGGAAACTAGGGTTTTGCTTAGTGAGGGAGTGTGCAATTTTTGCACATGGGGGTCAACTTTGGAAAATCATCCACCGAGAACTTGTGGTGATGATGATGATGATAGTGATGATGATGAAGATGTTGATGATGATGGTGATGGTGATGGTGATGGTGATGGTGATGAAGATCATGGTGATGATGAATATGGTGATGATGATGGACATGGTGATGAGGGACCTACAGATGATAGTGATGATGAAGATGGTGATGATGATGACGAAGACGGTCATGATGATGGAGATGGTGATGAGGGACCTCCAAAAAATCAAGCATTAACATGATTGAGGTAGGTCTAAATCCTCCCTCAAGGACATTTCCTACCATTAGGTGACAATGATGAACATGTTAGTGCTACTCAATCATAGCTCCCAAATGATCCTCATAGTCATCCAAGTACTAGACCAATATTGAAACAATTCCTAAAGCTCTAAATGGAGAGAGTGCTAGAGAAAATAGGGGCAATATCCAGATTTGGGTGCTGCTGGAATCTTGGTAAGACCTAGGGTTTGAGGATCGAAATTCAAAGATAGATATATAGACTTGGATTCTATAAGTTGAGTTCTCTAGTGGTGTACTTATTTGACGTGACAAACCCTTCTAATAGTGATCCTATCCCACTTGAAGTCCAAATACCCCCTATTGAGGGTACATGTGGTGGGTCAAGGATTCTAGAGCTAGATTAGGCTAATAGGGATACATTAGGTTTCTAGGATTCTAGATTAGTTTCTGAGGGTTACATTAGTGTTTCTAGGGTAGTTTAGCTTTCTAGGATTTCTAGGGCTAGATTATGTTTCTAGGATTCTAGATTAGTTTCTGAGGGTTAGATTAGTGTTTCTAGGGTTAGTTTAGCTTTCTAGCATTTCTAGGTCTAGATTATGTTTGTAGGGTTATATTAGTGCTTCAAGGGTTAATCATGCATGAATAAACAATCACATGGCTATAAATCATAACTTAATCATAACTCATACATCAAATAAACGATATAAGATAACGATATCAAATAAACTATCTAACATGAATAACATTAATCGTGCATGAATAAACAATCACATGGCTATACTATGTACCTCAGTCAATTAGGCCTTCTGGATCCTCTCAGTTTTTTATTGTCTCGAACAACCTCTCATGCTTTGCATGAGGTAGTAAGTAGCGTACCTTATTTGATGACTTCATTGACATTGTCTATAGTTGGATGTTTGTACCCACGATCAAGTGCGTAAAGTGATACACCTGCGACCTTGGTCTATAATCTATGTATGTGTAGCCATTGTTCTTTGGTCCCTTTCCATCCACTGTAAGATATTCCCCCTGAACAACCATCGAGCCAGTTTGAAAGGTAATTCCTTCACTATCCGTTAATGATGTGAGCAGGGTTTTCTTCCACTAGATGCATCGTGCCAACGAATAATTTGTCCCAATTGCACTGTCTGTCGGGGAAACAACTACGTATATGTGTCCTGCAAAACTGCATTTTAAGGTCATATTCCAACAAGTAGTGGTTTGATAACTTGGATAATTACAAAAACAAGGAGGGAACCGGGATATGCATGCAGAAATGTTTACCTGGCTATACAAGATCAGATATATGATCATATTCATTCGAAATAGAGGATTGGCCTTCCTCTAACTAGATTGCTTCAGCAACTGCACGCGGGTCAACTGCAAGTGATACATGATTCCATTCATCAACACAATCCATTGATTCGCACTCATCCCACTCACAACTGCTACAAGACCCACAAAAGAAAGCAAGTTTTTGCATCCATATTTAAAATAAGGGATTGTTTGAGCTTCTAATCAAATGAAATCCATGAGTGCCTTGCATAGTACTACAACTATAAGAACGTGATCTATCTATATCAACTACACTCCAGAAATTTCTTACAACATGTCCTCTACCTGTTGGTATGTGTTGCTCCGTGGTTCGATCTGACATTTTTTCTTTGCACCATCGAACTGTGGATTCGACATTCCGAATATGAGGCCCTCCCATGCACCTCATCTCCTCCCTTTGTAGGGAAGTTTTTAGACATGCTCCAGCCCCGTCGTGTTCTCCCTTTCCATGCCTAGTCTCAAAATAGTTCCACACATGCAACACATCATAAGTCTTGTGCAAAATACTCAACCACTGGAAAACACGTGCATTTTTTAACTGGCCTGCACAACCATCTTACCATATCCAATGTTGATCCATCTGTATACCTCTCTCCTTCAACTGATCATAGAAAATTTTGAAGCAATGCTGCACATAATATAGGTCGTGGCACCTGTCGTCACTGATGTAGAAGTTGGTCTCTTTCAATATTATCCTCATGTCATTGCTGCTCTCTGGCGCATGGCTGTACGTGATATGGACCATTATGCTTACTTGGTCTAAATGGTATTATTGACTTTGAATCTCATTCTATGGCTGTAGGGTGTAGTTTTTTGAAAATTCCACAACCAACAATATTGTGCCATTGGGAAAGGTGTCCCTGCACTATCTGTACTGTTCATCCTGCCATCGTGCTACATGGACATGCTATACATAATGCTCAGTCTTTTGGTAGAATTCCTTCATGAATTTGCAAATTTGTACATGGTTCCACAAAACCAAGGGCATTAATACAACGTGACATTTTCAATCTGAATATATATGTACAAATTCAACATGTACAGTATGAATATATGCAAACTTAGATTACCTGTGACTTCACCAAGGCAATTTTTTTGCTTTCCTTCAAACTATCTACTTGATATGTTACGTATTGGAAGTTCTGCATTTCTACTGACATCCTCCCAAATTCATGCTCCGCGGTTGCGTGGATGCAGCGGCTCAATAATGCAAATCCACTGCAATTGGAACATGTCCCATATAAACATGATCTTTTATAATATTTTTTTCCCTCAGACCTTCGACACATTATGCTATGTATAAATTCTATGGTTGCATTCGGTGGTTGTAACGAAGGGAAATCCTGCATAACGTTAGTATGCAAACCACAAAATATATGTCTATATGTATCATAATAGTACTCAAATTCTATATGGTACCTACAACAACATGTATTGCGATCAATGCAAATTCTAACATACCAGGGTTTGCATTTTTCGAAGGACCTTTGGCCCAAGTTCAATTGTGTGCGCTCATTCTTGAACCTCTCATAGAGTTCTGTTTGTGTCATGTAAAGGGAGTGCTTAACATGGGGTTCACCCCCCCTAACACCTTTTCTCGACTTTCAAACATCTCTTTGATTCGATGACGGTCTAGTGTTTCATCCCAAAAATTTTGCACTAATTCTTTAACAACATCAATGAGCTTCATGTCTGAACGAGGTAACCTACCAACAAAGGCCCAACAATCTTTTTGGCTTGGGGTCTCAAGTTTTTCTCTAATGGAAGAATACTTTTGAAGAGTCTTTCTATCAACTTTAAAAATTTTACATCTGTGTGTAGGCGACGTTGCCTTGCGGATTTGTCTACAATCGATTCCGACAGTACACAATGGGCCGCATTAAAATCTTTTGTACGAGAAGTTTTTCCAATCAAATTAAATGCAAATTGCAAATTTCTAACAACATGATTGTTGGACTATGAACTTCTAACTACCTTTATGCCCAAAATTCTCCTAACATGAGCTAGACAATGTGATTTTAACAAAGCAAGAAACAATTGACATTTTGCTGCATCGGTTTTGGATTCAAAAAAATCTTTGATTATCTTGTTACAATGGAAATCAATAGTGCGTTTGGGCATCCTACCTTCAAGTCCTGAAAATAAAATTTCATCCACATGAATACGTCTCGGAGTTCTTCGTCGTCCGGTTGATAGTCAAGGCAAGGGAGTCGGCAAGGAAGTACGAGTCTCGTCAACAGTTTGTTGTGGCCCTTCATTCACAAATTGGTCCTGCAATGGAGTGTGTTCACCAGGTGGGTGCTCTTCTTGCCGTGGTTGCGGTTTCCAGTTAAGAATTTGTTCAACATCCATCCCTTCATACTAGACATCAGGAAAGATTTGATTGACTTCAACCACTTCGTCATTGCTTGTTGATGGATCTAAGGCACTAACATTTTGATTTCTATGGTTTTGCATGTACAAACTGGAATTTTCTCTTATCTCATGGGTCTTTTCAGGGGGCAGCTACATCCTTCTAGACTTTCTTTAATTATTACGTATGTTTCCCATATTCAATGTGTTTTTTGGAAAAACAAAAATATGACCCTTGCAAGAATGAACAACAAACAAGATATTAAAACTCGATGTGCATGATTATTAAAGCTTGATGTAGCAATTGATTATGTACAACAACATCTAGTGAGAATGTTTTCATATAATCTTAAAAGCTATTGGGAATGCCCTACATATAAAGTTACAACATCACATCTAGGAACTCAGTAGGATGGTATTGGATGGTGGTATGGGATGTTAGTAGGAGCAAATTCCCTACAAGGGAGAAGCTCATACTCACTTCATTTTCATGGTATGGATGAGGGAAAATAGCCCCAAAGGAGTAAGAGTTTTCAATTGTTTAGGTGTTTGTGTGAGTTGTTGTAGTGAAACCATGAGGAATTCAACAAATGTTTGTCTACTAGATGGAGGAATGTGATTATGAAATGTTATTGGTGGTGATGCAAGTAATTTTTTTTTATTATCTTCATGAAAGGTTGAAAGCATTGCTTGGTGCATGTTGTAGTTTTTTTTTGGTAAGATGTTTTTACTGTCTATGTTGAAGATTAAGAAAACTAAAATAGATCTATCATACAATTCATGAGGAAAAACCAAAATAGATGCCATTCAAACAAGTGAATGAAGACTAAATTACAATTAACAAGATAAAATTATCACCATACCTCAAGGATTATGACTGCTCTTTGCTTCAAATGTCAAATGCTCTTTTGATGTGTCCACTATATGTAAGAAGACTTCATGTGTGTCCAAGTAGCATGAGAATTCAATCCAAGGTGCCAAATAGAGTCCAATTGTTGTGTATTCACTCAATTGATCCAAATAGAGTCCAATAGGTGTGTATTCAATACAAAGAGCCAAATAGAGCCCCAAATGTTGTGTATTTTATCCAAATGGTGAAGGAAGCACCAAATGGTGTATGAATTCAATCTACCATATAAATGCTTGTCGGACTATGCGTGAAACCAGCAAAGAGAACACGATGAATGAGGAAAAAAATGCAGGAGAAAGAACGCGGGTGATTTTCTAAATTTTGTGTTCAATAGGGACACGCACGCGCCAGATGCGCGTGAGCGCTAGATGCGTGTGCGTGCTAGATGAGCGTGCGCGTCCCTGCTGAATGTTGTAATGTTTGGTGGGTAACGTTCATTGTATTTATTTCCCAACAGATATAAATGTGTCGGGTTATACCTAGAGCCCCTCCCCCATAGAGGCCTTTAGGACCTCTTCTAACCCATAATCCCTAGGTGCATTTCAGTGCTTCTAGGTTTTTAGGGGTTTAAGGGTAAATTTACAAATCTGTGTATTTTGATTTGAAAACATTAATTTAATTTCCAATTAGAAACATATGTATTACATGAAGAATAATTAAATACATAGTACATATATTAATGTTGTATAAAGTGATGATGTATAAAGCAATGATAATGATGATAATGATGATCATCATTATCATCTTCATCATCATCAACACCATGATCATCATCATCAACTTCATCATCATCAACACCATGATCATCATCATCAACTTCATCATCATCATCATCATCATCATCATTGTGAGGACAAGAATGATGATGATGATGATGATGATGGTGATGATGATATGATGGTGATGATGATGATGACAATGGTGGATGATGATGAATATGAGTACGATGATGAAGAAGATGATGACGTCATCATCATCTTCATTAGTCACCATCATCACCATATTCATCATCATCATCATCATCATCGTCATCATATGATCATGGTCATGATCATCACTGTCTTCGCCATAATAGTAGTCATCTTCATCTTCGTCATCATACTCGCCATCGCCATCTTCCTCATAATCATCATCATCATTGACATCTTTGTCATCATCTTTGTATGATGATGATGATGATGATGACGATGATGATGATGATGATGATAACGATGACGAAGATGTTGTTGAAGATGATGACGAATATGCAGCACATCATCATCATCATCGTCTTCATCATGATGATATGATGATGATGATGGTGGTGGATGATGATGAATATGAGTACGATGATGATGATGATGATGATGATGATGATGATGATGAAGATGTAGCACATCATCATCATCAACTTCCTCATCATCATCATTGTGAGGACGTGGATGATGATGAGGATGATGAAGATGATGATCATATGACGATGATGATGATGATGATAGTCATCATAATAGTCATCTTCATCATCCTCATCATACTCGTCATCACCATCCTCCTTATTATCATCATCATGATCTTTGTCATGATGATGATGATGATGATGATGAAGATCATGATGATGATGAAGATGGTGATGATGATGATGACTATTGGAGATGGTGATGATGATGATGATGATGATGATGATGTTGATGATGAATATGATGACGAATATGCAACACATCATCCTCATCCTCATCATCATCTTCATCATCATCGACAACATGATCATCATCATCATGTTCATCATCGTCATCATCATCATCATCATCATCATCATTGTGAGGACGAGGATGATGAGGATGATGATGATGATGATGTTGGTGGATGATGATGAATATGAGTATGATGATGAAGATGATGATGATGATGACGAATATGATCATCATCATCAAAATCATCATATTATTCATCATCATATTCATTAGTCATCATCATCGCCATCTTCATCATCCTCACCATCATCATCATCATCATCATCATCATATGATCATGGTCACGATGATTATTGTCTTCGTCATCATAATCGACATCTTCATCATCCTCATCATACTCGTCATAGCCATCTTCATCATCATCATCATCATGGTGATGACGATGATGAAGATGATCATGATGATGAGGATGATGTGTTGCATATTCGTCATCATCATCATCATCATCACCATCTTCATCGTCATCATCATCATCATGTATCATCATCTTCGTCATGATAATGATGATGATGATGATGATGATGAAGATCATGATGATGATGATGATGATGATGATGATGATGACGATGATGATGGTGATGATGATGATGATGATCACTAATGGAGATGATGATGATGATGATGATGATGATGTTGATGATGAAGATGATTACGAGTATGCAGCACATCATCATCATCTTCATCATCATCGTCATCATCATCATTGTGAGGATGAGCATGCGGATGATGATGATGATGATGATGATGACGACAATGATGATGAAGATGATGATGATGATGATGACTAATGGAGATAATGATGATGATGATGATGATGTTGATGTTGATGATGAAGATGATGACAAATATGCAGCACATCATCCTCCTCATCATCATCATCTTCATCATCGTCATCATCATTGTGAGGATGATGATGATGATGATGATGATGATATGATGATGATGATGATGGTGGTGGATGATGATGAATATTAGTATGATGATGAAGATGACGAATATGATCATCATCATCAAAATCATCATATTCGTGATCATAATCTTCATTAGTCATCATCATCGCCATCTTCATCATCCTCACCATTATCATCGTCGTCATATGATCATGGTCACGATGATCATTGTCTTTGCAATCGTAATCATCATCTTCATCATCCTCATCATACTCGTCATCGCCATATTCTTCATCATCATCATCATCATCATGGTGTTGATGATGATGAAGATGATCATGATGATGAGGATGATGTGCTGCATATTCTTCATCATCTTCATCATCTCCATTAGTCATCATCATCATCATCATCACCATATTCATCGTCATCATCATCATCATCATCATCATCTTCGTCATGATGATGATGATGAAGATCATAATGACGATGAAGATGGTGATGATGATGATGTTGATGATGATGATGACGATGACGATGACGACTAATGGAGATGATGATGATGATGATGTTGATGACGAAGATGATGGTGAATATGCAACACATCATCATCATCATCATCATGATCCACAGCATGATCCACAGCATGATCATCATCATCATCGTCATCATCATCATTGTGAGGAAGAGCGTGAGGATGATGATGATGACGACGAAGATGTTGTTGAAGCTGATGGCGAATATGCAGCACATCATCGTCATCATCATTATCGTCTTTGATGATGATGATGATGATGGTGGTGGTGGTGGTGGTGGTGGTGGTGGATGATGATGAATATGAGTACGATGATGATGATGACTAATTTGGAGATGATCATGATGATCATGATGATGAAGATGACAAGGAATATGCAGCACATCATCAGCATCTTCATCATCATCATCAACATGACCATCATCATCAACTTCCTAATCATAATCATCATCATCATCGTGAGGACACGGATGATGATGAGGATGATGAAGATGATGATCATATGATGATGATGATGATGATGATAGTCATCATAATAGTCATCTTCATCATCCTCATCATACTCATCATCACCATCATCCTTATCATCATCTTCATCATCATCATCATGACCTTTGTCATGATGATGATGATGAAGATGATGATAAGGATGATGGTGATGATGAGTATGATGAGGATGATGAAGATGACTATTATGATGACTATCATCATCATCATCATCATCATATGATCATCATCTTCATCATCCTCATCATCATCCGTGTCCTCACAATGATGATGATGATGATGATTAGGAAGTTGATGAAGGAGGTGATGATGATGATGACTAATGGAGATGATGATGATGATGATGAAGTTGATGATGAAGATGATGAGGAATATGCAGCACATCATCCTCATCATCATCATCATCAATTCATCATCATCATCAACAACATGATCATCATCATCATCTTCATCATCGTCATCATCGTCATCATCTTCATCATCATAATCATTGTGAGGATGAGGATGAGGATGATGGTGGTGGATGATGATGAATATGAGTACAATGATGAAGATGATGATGATGATGATGAATATGATCATCATCATCAAAATCATCATGTTCATCATCATCATCTTCATTAGTCATCATCATAGCCATCTTCATCCTCCTCACCATCATCATCATCATCATCATATGATCATGGTCACGATGATCATTATCTTCATCATCATAATCTTCATCTTCATCATCCTCATCATACTCGTCATCGCCATATTCTTCATCATCATCATCATCATCATGGCATTGATGATGATGAAGATGTGAAGATGATCATGATAATGATTAAGATGAATATGAAAATGATCATGATGATGAGGATGATGTGCTGCATATTCATCATCATCTTCATCATCAACATCATCATCATCTCCTTTAGTCATCATCATCATCATCATCACCATCTTCATCGTCGTCATCATCATCATCATCATCATCTTTGTCATGATGATGATGAAGATCATGATGATGATGAAGATGGTGATGATGATGATGTTGATGATGATGACGATGATGACTGATGATGATGATGATGATGATGATGATGATGATGATTATGATGATGTTGATGATGGAAAATATGAAACACATAATCATCATCTTCATCATCAGCCACAACATGACCCACGGCATGATCATCATCATCATCATCCTCATCATCATCGTCGTCATCATCATTGTGAGGACGAGCATGAGGATGATGATGATGACGATGATGATGATGATGCTGACGATGATGATGAAGATGATGATGATGATGATGATGATGAAGATGATGACGAATATGCAGCACATCATCCCCATCATCATCAGCATCTTCATCATCATCAACAACATGATCATCATTGTCATCATCATTATCATCGTCATCATCTTCATTATTGTGAGGACGAGGATGATGATGATGATGATGATGATGATGGTGGTGGTGGTGGATGATGATGAATATGAGTATGATGATGAATATGATGATGATGATGATGATAATGAAGAATATGATCATCATCATCAAAACCATCATATTCGTCATCATCATCACCATCTTCAACATCGTCACCATCATCATCATCATATGATCATGGTCACGATGATCATTGTCTTAGTCATCATAATCATCATCTTCATCATCCTCATCATACTCGTCATCTCCATCTTCTTCATCATCATCATCATCATCATCTTCGTATCGTCATCATCATCATCATCTTTGTATTGTCATCATCATCATCATATGATGATGATGATGATGATGGCAATGAAGATGTTATTGATGATGATGAGGAGGAAGAGGGTGATGACGAAGATGATGATGATGATGATGATGGTGGTGGATGATGATGAATATGAGTACGATGATGAAGATGATGATGATGTTGATGATCATCGTACTCATCATCAACGTCATCATCATCACCATCAATGTTGATGAGGAGGATGATAATGATGATGATGATGACGTTGACAATGAAGATGATGACCTAGATGTTTATGAAGATGAGGAAGAACGATGATGATGATGATGGTGTTGATCATGACGATGATGATGATGACGAAGATGATGATGATGATGATGACGAGGATTAAGAAGATGATGATGATGGAGATGAATAAGTTGATGTTGATGACGATGGTGATGAAGATGGTGATCATGATCATGAATAAGATGGTGATGATGAAGAAGATGATGATGGTGGAGATGTTGATGAGGAAGGGGGAGATGACAATGATGAAGATGGTGATGATGAAGAAGATGATGATGGTGGAGATGTTGATGAGGAAGGGGGAGATGACAATGATCATGAAGATGTTGATGATTCTGGTGATGGTGATGATGATGATGATGATGATCATCATCATCATCATATTCATCATGATCATGATCATATTCATCACCATCATGATCATCATCCTCGTCACCATCATCCTCATCACCAACATCATCATCATCATCAGCACCATCATCCTCATCATCCTCATCGTCATCTTCATCACCATTGTCATCATCATCAAAATCTTCATCATCATCATCATCACCATCACCATCATCTCATCATCATCATCATCATCATCAACATCTTCAACATCATTGTCATCTCCCCCTTCCTCATCAACATCTCCATCATCGCCATCTTCTTCATCTTCACATCTTCATCAACTTCATGTATCCCCTTGACAAAGAAAATTAAATAAACCATACAAAGGCATACAATAACACATATGCGCAGAGACGCGTGCGCGCTGTTAGTCATGTGCACGTGTGTTTGCGCGTGTGTGTAGTTGCGTGCATGCATGTCTGAATTCAAATTTTTGGTGCCCTTGTAGGATTGGAATTAGCTTTGGATTGCACCTTGAGGCTCGGTCTGATTTATGCTTGATTTATGGCAGAAAACATCAAATGCTCTAACTTTTGTTTTTTCACAACTAGTTCCACATAAGCTCCATGAGTGCACTGCAGATGAAATTGCACATGCTTGTCGAGCTCTGTGTGTAGATTCTAAATATATAATTTTTTAATAGATCTGTTGTTTTTTTCTATTTTTAATTCATTTTTAACTGTACTCATGTCAAATTTGTAAAAAACATAGGTCGTTTATTTGGCCTATAACTTTTCATTGGCTTACCTATTTTGAAAACGGAAGAGAACCCGCATAAGAGCACGAAAATACTTACAACCTTAAAAAAAAAATATTTTGATTATTTTTAGACCATGATATGGTGGTTCAACACTTGAACATGTCGTTTTAGGGCTTCACTGACTTCGGTAATTTAAAAAATATATAAAATTGACTTTTAAAATTTTGGAAAAATATCCCCGCACAAGATTCTTCTATTGCCTACGCCTATACATATTTTTTTCTTGTAAATTGAAAATTTACATAGCAAACGAGTGGCTCAACAAAAACATGTACATTATGTTTGAGAAAAAAAATAACATACCAATCTTCGAATAATGACATTTTGGGGTGGTTATACCACTTTTCCATAAATAAAAGTTATATATTCTGAAAGGTCACCCGTTTTTCTACGTTTCATCTGTTTACACCTAATCCAAAAAAAATTTGTAGGTACCTCTAATAATTCATTTTAATGATAATATTTCTGTTTTTCCAGAATGTCATTACAACTAGCATGTCATAATTGGGTATCATTACCTTGCACCAGCCCAAAATTTAATATTCTGCTAAAATTGATAGTGTTAGGGGGTCTGAAGAAACTATTCTACTCCTTTAATCCTAATGATGTTGTTAATAGTTTTGTTTGGGGACCTTTTTTATTCCATGCAGGAGTATTTTGGTATTGCTTTGTTTAAGGACCATTGTATTTGAGGGCTTGATTTCTATTTTTTGTAAAAATGCTCAATTATTGGACAAAATGTTATGTATTTTGAGAGTCATTTTGTAACACCTTGATTCCTCAATCCAACCAAGAGAGGGGACATTAAACAAACCGAGGCCTCTAAATTTCACCCCATAATCATAATTATGAATTTATAATAGCTAAAATGCATGTACACATATAAAAATAAAACACTACATATACAAAAATAAAACACAGCGCGGAAATAAAATTTATCCACACACACATAACATGTAATTCCAAGAATAATTATAACATGCATGTAAACTAAATCATTGCACATCAAATACAAAAGAATACTTATCTTTAAACAAAGAAGATCTAAGCAATTGGATGTGTAAGAGCGATTTTCCACCCAAACAAAGGCACTCTGTCCAGCATTTACTCTTGTTAATTATGTCATAATGAAATAGTAAATGAAATAGCTATGATGTCCAGCAATTTAATTGATGTCTTGTTAATTATTTCATAATGAAATAGCTATTTGAGATCACCACCTTAGACCAAGCCATATCATTAATATAAAATGTACATTAGAGAAATGACCTAATTCAATTTCCTTTTATAACTCTAGCCCTAACCCTCACCCAAACCCTAGCACTAAACCCTCTGTACCCTTTAGATACTTCCTCCAATATGTAATAATCTCCCTACAAGTAACACTACCTCTTCACCCTCTCCACAATGGTGCCACTATCATGAAACTCAAAAGCTTGATAAATTTACTGAGAAAAACCCTTCATCATCATTGTCTTCTCTAGGTTCCTCATCAACATATCCATCATCATCATTTTCTTCATCATCATCATCATCATCATCATTTTCATCACCATCACCATCATCATCATTACCATCATCATCATCATCAACATCTTCATCATCATTGTCATCTCTAGGTTCCTCATCAACCTCTCTATCATCATCATCTTCTTCTTCTTCATCATCATCATCTTCATCACCATCACCATCACCACCATCATCAACATCTTCATCATCATCATCATCACCAACATCTTCGTCACCACTGTCATCTCTAGGTTCCTCATCAACATCTCCATCATCATCATCTTCTTCATCATCATCATCTTCATCACCATCACCATCACCATCAACATCTTCATCATCATCACCATCATCATCATCATCATTAACATCTTCATCATCATTGACATCTCTAGGTTCTTCATCAACATATCCATCATCATCATCTTCATCATCATCATCATCATCATCATCATCTTAATCACCATCACCATCATCATCAACGTCTTCATCATCATCACCATCTTCATCATCATTACCATAAGTGCCTGGTCGATGATTTTGCGAATATGACCCCAATGTGCAAAAATTGCACACTCCCTTACTGAGCAAAACCCTAGTTTCCAAAATGGACCTATAAGATCCCCTTAGCACTATCCCGATGTCCTGAATCCAACGGAGTCGACAGTTTATCGATCCGAGCCACAGTTGTTATTCTATGGCTCATTCTGTCTCGCATCCAAAAGACCTTCAGGGACACCTGTTGGATACCTACCGGGGGCATATAATTCCAATCGTGCAACAAAATCGAGTTCCGGGGAGTCCTGCAAGTGTTTCTAGGAAGGTTCCAGCTAGGAACGCTAGCCATAAGTGCCCGATCGACGATTTTGCAAATTTAACCCCAATGTGCAAAAATTGCACACTCCCTTACTTAGCAAAACCCTAGTTTCCAAAATGGACCTACAAGATTACACCTGGGCCATGTGACCGGAGGAGAGGGGCACCCCTAGCACAATCCCAATGTCCTTAATCCAATGGAGTTGACAGTTTGTCGATCTGAGCCACGGTCGTCATTCTATGGCTTGTTCCGTCTCGCATCCAAAAGGCCTTCAGGGACACTTGTTGGATACCTACCGGGGGCATAGAATTCAAACCGTGCAACAAAACCAGGTTTCAGGGAGTCTTGAAAGTGTGTCTAGGAAGGTTCCATCTGGGAACGCTAGCCATAATTGCCCCGTCGATGATTTTGCAAATTTGATGCCAACGTGCAAATATTGCACACTCCCTTACTGAGCAAAACCCTAGTTTCCAAAATGGACCTACAAGATGACTCCTGGGCCATGGGACCAGAGGAGAGGGGAAACCCTAACACTATCCGGATGTCATGAATCCAACGAAGTCTATGGTTTGTCGATCCGATCTAGGGTCGTCATTCTATGTCTTGTTCTATCTTGCATCCGAAAGGCCTTCAGGGACACCTGTTGGATACCTACCAGGGGCATAGAATTCCAACCGTGCAACAAAAACAGGTTCCGGGGAGTCCTGCAAGTGTGTCTAGGAAGGTTCTAGCTGGGAACGCTAGCCATAAGTCCCCGGTCGATGATTTTGCAAATTTGACCCCAATGTGCAAAAATTGCACACTCCCTTACTAAGCAAAACCCTAGTTTCCAAAATGGACCTACAAGATGACACCTGGGCCATGGGACCAAAGGAGAGGGGCACCCCTAGCACTATCCCGATGTTCTAAATCCAACAAGTTCAATGGTTTTTCAATCCGAGCTCGTTCTATCTCGCATCCAAAAGGCCTTCAGGGACACCTGCTGGATACCTACCAAGGGCATAGAATTCAAATAGTGCAAAAAAACCAGGTTCCGGGGAGTCCTGCAAGTGTGTTTAGGAAGGTTTCAGCTGGGAACGCTATCCATAAGTGCCCAGTCGACGATTTTGCAAATTTGACTCCAATGTGCAAAAATTGCACACTCCCTTACTGAGCAAAACCCTAGTTTCCAAAATGGACCTACAAGATGACACCTGGGCCATGGTACTGGAGGAGAGGGGCACCCCTAGCACTATCCTGACGTCCTGAATCCAACGGAGTCGACGGTTTGTCGATCCGAGCCACGGTCATCATTATATGGCTCATTCTGTCTCCAAACAAACATCGTGTCACATGAGGCTAATCCTAGTTTCTCCTTTCAAGAGAAACTAGGAAAAGAAATAGTTTCTCATATCATTGAAGAAGACCTCACAGTCCCAAGGTCAATGGGTTTCGGTACTTGACCCAATCATGCATACATGCATAGTCACTTACTAAGAAAATCCCTAGTTTTTATATCCATGAGCAAGATGATCATTAGGAAATCGAACCACATGAGAGAAGTTCCCCTAGATCAAATGCATTGTTATGGACCCAACGGATTTTATGGGTCATCGATATGATCCACTGTCATTATTTTATGGCAACTTGTAGGTCGCCTTCTAAAGCCTTTTAGGGACACATGGGTGATTTTTTCATTAGGGAATACAAATTGAACCAGGCTTCAGAATTGAGTTTCATAAGCTCTTGCATGTGTGTTTGGACATACTCGAGATGAACACACCAGGCACACTCCAAAGGTCAATGGGTTTCAATACTTCACCAAATCTTGGAAAAAGTGTATAGTCACTTACATAGAAACACCCTAGTTCCTAAGATCAATCAAGCAAGACAAGCATTGGGTGATGGACCCATGGGAGATAATTTCCTCTTAATGGAATGCATTGTCATGGACCCAACATAGTTTAGGGTTCATCGATCTGAGCCACGGTTATCATTTTACGGCAAGTTGCAGGCCACCACCTAAAGGCTTTGAGGGACACTTAGTGATTCTGTCGTTAGGGCATAAAAATTGAATTCTATAAGATCCTACATGTGTGCTTGGCCATTACCAACATGATAACACAACCCATAGTCCCAAGGTTGAGGGGATTAGTACTTGACCCAATCATCCAAAATGTGCATAGTGAGTTATTGAACAAAACCCTAGTTCCTAAGTTCAATGAACAAGATGAGCATAGGGTGATGGACACATGTGATAGAGGTGCCCTTATATGGAATGCATTATCATAGACCTAATGGATTTGATGTTTTGTTGACCTGAATGACAATCATCATTTTATGGCGAGTTGTAGGTCACCTTCGAAATCCTTTCAAGGACACTTGGTGATTATGCCATTAGGGCATAAAAATAGATCTAGGAATCTAAATTGAATTCTATAATATGATGCATGTGTGTTTTTCCATGATTCGCATGGGAACACCACCCAAGGTCCCAATATTTAGGGTTTTGAAGTTAATTGAGTGTGGAATTTTGGAAACACTGTAATATTAGGTAGGCATGTAAGTTAATAAAGTGTGTAATTTTGAGAATATTTTATAGGATCCAAACATTTCTAAGACATGTCCTATATGGTAGTTTTAAAGCTCCTTTATGCACGTGTGGGAGTTGACGGAACCCAAGTCCGCTCGTCGGTTTGGGTTTCGTTCCCCCGGAGCAATTCCTCAAAGTGTCCCTGAATGGCCTCGGGGTGCGAGACCAAGATGCCCGCAGCACCCAAACTGTGGCTCCGGTCGTGAATCCTTCGATTCCGGTGGATCCGGGACATCGGGTTTCAACTAGGGGACCCCCCACAGCATGCCTCCAACCCCTAGAAACGGTGCTATTGTGCCATCTACGAAGCTAGGTTTTTGCTCAGTGAAGGCCTTTCGAATATTGCTCAAGGGGGTCATTTCTCCTCTACGGACTCCCGAGCATGCATGGCCACCATGGACATGTCCACAATGGCCATACGCATGTGTGGGAGATAATGAAACCCAAGTTCACTCACCGGTTTGGGTTCCATGTCCCCGAAGCAATTCCTCAAAGTGTCCTTGAATGCCCCCGGGGTGCTGGACCAAGATTCCCGCAGCACCCAAACCGTGGCTCTGGATGTGCATCTGCCGATTCCGGTGGATCTGGGACACCAAGTTTGAGCTAGGCCCACCCCCCACAACGTGCCTCCAATCCCGAGAAATGGTGCTATTGTGCCATCTCCGGAGCTAGGGTTTTGTTAAGTGAATGCCTTTCGAATATTGCTCAAGCGGGTCATTTCTCGTTTGAAGGCTCTCGGGCATTCGCGACCACTGTGGTCATGTCCACAATGTCCATACGCACATGCGGGATCTAACGGAACCCAATTCCACTTGCCAGTTTGGGTTTCGTGCCCATAGAGCAATTCCTCAAAGTGCCCATGAATGGCCCCGTGGTGTCAGACCAAGATGCCTGTAGCACCCAAACCGTGGCTCTGGTCATGAATCCATCGATTCCAGTTGATCTGTAATGCCAATTTTTGGCTAGGGGACCCCCCACAACATGCCACCAAACCCCGGAAGTGGTGTTATTGTTCCATCTCCAGAGCTAGGGATTTGCTCGGTGAGGACCATTCCAAATTCGCTCAAGGGGGTAATTTCTTGTCTGAAGGCTCCTAGGCATGCATCGCCACCATGGACACATCCAAAATGTCCATACTCATGTGTGGGAGACAACAAAACCCAAGTATGCTCGTCGGTTTGGGTTCCATTCCCCTTGAGCAATTCCTCAAAGTGTCCCTGAATGGCCCCGGGGTGACGGACCGAGATGCCTGTAGTACCCAAACCCTGGTTCTGGTCGCAAATCCATCGATTCCGATGGATCCAGGGCATCAGGTTTCATCTAGGGGACCCCCTGCAGTGTGTCGCTAACCCCCGAAAATGGTTTTATTGTGCCATCTCCGAAGCTAAGGTTTTGTTTAGTGAGGGCCATTCGAAATTCGCTCAAGGGGGGGATTTCTCATTCGAAGGCTCCCCAGCATACGTGGCTACCATAGATGCATCCACAATGGCCATGTGCACCTATGGGAGCCGATGGAACCCAAGTCCGCTCAATGGTTTGCATTCCGTGGCCCCAGAGCAAATCCTCAAATTAGTGTCCTTGAATGGCCCTGGGCTGCCCAACTAAAATGCCCATAGCACCCAAATCGTGGCTCCGATCATGAATCCATTGATTCCGATGGATCCGGGACACCGGGTTTCAACTAGGGGACCCCCCACAGCATGCCTCGAAGACCCGGAAATAGTGCTAATGTGCCATCTCTAGAGCTAGGATTTTGCTTACTAAGGGCCATTCCAAAATCGCTCAAGGGGTCCATTTCTCATAGTAAGGCTCCCGGGTGAGTGTGGCCACCATGGACATGTAAAAAATTGTGCATATTTCCATTGTGTATGTGTCCAAGGTGGCTACGCATGCCCGGGAGCCTTCGGACGAGAAATGACCCCTTTGAGCAATATTCGAAAGGCCTTCACTGAGCAAAACCCTAGCTTCGGAGATGGCATAATAGCACCATTTTCGAGGGTTGGAGGCATGCTGTGGGGGGTCCCCTAGTTAAAACCCAATGTTCCGGATCCATCGGAATCGACGTATTCACGATCGAAGCCACGATTTGGGTGTTACGGGAATTTTCGTCGGGCACCCCGGGGCCATTCAGGGACACTTTGAGGATTTGCTCCTGGGCCACAAAACCCAAACCGGTGAGCGGACTTGGGTTTCATCGACTCCTGCATGTGTGTATGGCCATTGTGGATGTGTCCATGTTGGCCATGCATGCTCGAGAGCCTTTGGACGATAAATGACCCCCTTGAGCTAATTTGGAATGGCCCTCACTGAGCAAAACCCTAGCTTCGGAGATGGCACAATAACACCGTTTTCGGGGTTTGGTGGCACACTTCGTGGGGACCCTAGCTGAAAAATGGCATCCCGGATCCACAGAAATCGATGGATTTGTGACCAGAGCCACAGTTTGGGTGCTGTGGGCATCTTGGTCTGACACCCCAGGGCCATTCAGGGACACTTTGAGGAATTGTTGTGGGGGCACGAAACCAAAATCGACGAGCAAAATTGGGTTCCATCAGCTCCCACATGTGCATATGGCCATTCTGGACATGTCCACGGTGGCGATGCATGCCTGGGAGCCGTCAGTCAAAAAATGACCCCTTGAGCAATATTTGAAAGGACTTCACTGAGCAAAACCCTAGCTCCGGAGATGGCACAATAACACCGTTTCTGGGGGTTGGCAGAATGTTGTGGGGGGTCCCCTAGATGAAACCCAGTGTCCTGGATCCACCAGAATTGATGGATTCACGACCGGAGCCACAGTTTGGGTGCTGTAGGCATATTTGTCCGTCACCCCGGGGCCATTCAGGGACACTTTGAGGAATTGCTCCGGGAGCATGGAACCCAATCCGGCAAGCGGACTTGGGTTCCGTCAGCTCCCACACATGAAAATGGCCATTGTGGATGTGTCCACAGTGTCAATGCATGCTCAGGAGCATTTGGATGAGAAATTCCCCCTTGAGCGAATTTGGAATGGCCCTCATTGAGCAAAACCTTGCTCTGTAGATGGCACAATAACACTGTTGGTGGCACCCTGTGGGGGGTACCCTAGCTGAAACCTGGCGTACCGAATCCATCGGAATCGATGGATTCGGGGTCCCCTAGCTACGGGAATATTTGTCAAGCACTCCAGGGCGATTCAGGGACACCTTGAGGATTAGCTCCGGGGGCACGTAACCCAAACCGGCGAGCGGACTTGGATTCTATTGGCTCCCATAGGCGCATATGGCCATTGTGGACATTTCCACGGTAGCCACGCATGTCCGGGATCCTTCAGATGAGAAATGCCCCCCTTCAGCGTATTTGGAATGGCCCTCACTAAGAAAACCCTTAGCTCTGGAGATGGCACAATAACATTGTTTCCGGAGGTTGGAGGCACACTGCGGGGTGTCCCCTAGCTGAAACCCGACATCCTGGATCCATCGGAATCAACGGATTCACAACCGGAGCCACAGCTTGGGTGCTGCAGGAATCTTGGTCCGTAACCTTGGGGCCATTCAGGGATACTTTGAGGATTTGCTCTAGGGCCACGGAACCCAAAGCCGGTGAGCGGACTTGGATTCCGTCGGCTCCCACAGGTGCACGTGGCCATTGTGGATGCATCCACAGTGACCATGCACGCCTGGGAGCCTTCAGATGAGAAATTCCCCCCTTGAGTGAAATTGGATCACCTCTCTTTCACATTTATGAAGACCTGTGATCACTAAGGTTACTAATATCTTGTTCTAACACTAAGGCCATTTCCCTAGTAGAACACATTGAGAACGAAGCTAACAACTAACATGATTTTGGATGTCAACATTAGAGGAGACCTCCAATTGCAATGATATATACAATAATGATTTATTCCTTCTCATACCATCAATTTCACACTATTTTATTCATGGAGGAATTCACTATGATTCATGAAAACACCCCTAGGAGGATATCTGAAGTGTAGGGAGGACAACTTGGCTTGATCTTGATCCTTCTGAGATTATATTGTTTTATCCCTTGGAGGTTTATGATTAGAGTTTTTTGGTGAAACCCTAGGTGCATTTTCTAAATAAGAAGAAGAGAAGCATATTTATTGCATTGGACGACTTGTTTTAGTGATTCATGCATGTTATATCTCCTTGGTTTAGATAGAGCTTTCACTATTTTCCCTAGCTATTTGGAGAGATAGTGAATTGTACTAGCCTTGTGATAAGGCTCTCATGCATGTTCTTGAATTGTAATTTATAGTTATATATGTATTGCTAATTTATCACAATAAAATATAATTTTGTTGAGTGATTTGACATCATCATTGAATAAGTTAAGGGTTGCATTACTATTGCTATAATTGTTGTAAATGTGAGTTTTCAGATTTGGTTTATGCATGATAAGTTTTCAATGCAACTAAATATAATATAAGAACTAGGATATTTTTGTGAGGCTCCATGCAAATTCACTAAAGCACAAAAGTGATTGTGACTAGGTGAAACTCTACTCTTTGAGGTTTTAGAGGCTTTGGATTTATGTGTTTCCTCCTACTATATTTAAGTATATAAAATATTTTCTAAGGGCATGCTAAAATATTCTAACGTATACATTCATTGTGGGTAAGCTAGATGGACCACATTTCTGACAAAGCCGAGGATTGATTTACATTATATGTGTGTGATATCCATTGACGGAGAGTATAGTTGAGATTTTTTTGTGTGCCCATGGTTGAGGGTCTAAGAGTATGTGAGATAATTTGGAACCCCAAGTAAAAGGCCTCACAAAGGGAAATTCCAAATAATTTTGGAAAGTGACAAATTAGGTCAAAAGTTGAGCATCTTGTTCTAACACTAAGGTCATTTCCCTAATAGAAAACATGTAGAGTGGAGCTAATGCCTAACATCACATTGGGTGCTATCAATAGCATTGTGCGATGCTAGAGTATAAGACCTAGGGTTTGAGGATTGAAATACCAAGATGGACATGTAGCCTTGGATGCTAGAAATAGTGTTATATTGTACTGTACTTGTGTGATGTGATGTGGATAGGGTTTGCATGAGATATATCATATTAACATGTTCATGTGCTCTTGCTCATGGTAGTGGAAGAAGTTGCAGAGGTGTTAGAGGCCTAAATATTGAAATAGTTCAATCCCAACATAAATCATCGCATTCTTATCACCAACCAAATGCATATTAGGGTTTGATGCTAGAGTATAAGACCTAGGGTTTGAGGATTGAAATACCAGGATGGACATGTAGCCTTGGATGCTATAAATAGTGTTATATTGTAGTGTACTTGTGTGATGTGACATGGCTAGGGTTTGCATGAGATATCTCATATTAACATGTTCATGTGCTCTTTCTCATTGTAGTGGAATAAGTTGTAGAGGTGTTAGAGGCCTAAATATTGAAATAGTTCAATCCCAACATAAGGCATCTCATTCTTATCACCAACCAAATGCATATTAGGGTTTGATGCTAGAATATAAGACCTAGGGTTTGACGATTGGACCTAGTGGTGTACTTGTGTGACATGACATGGGTAGGGTTTTTAAACCCTAATAAATATAATCATGCTAGTGGGGAGACATTGATTAACATAAGCTTATTGTTGAAGCCAATGAGGGATTCCTAGGTGTCCTAGAGACTATAGGGTTGCTGAGGAAACCCTAGGAGTTTAGCCTCAAATAACAAGGATATGTTTAGCCTCCAATAAATGATATGGGTGCAACTAGGAGTATTTTAGCACTCAGTATGGGTTTTATGGAACTAAACATGGTCAAACGATGAAACCTTGACCTTGGGACCAATGAATTGGAGTGGTTGGTGTAAACCATCAATGTATTGTAATAGTAACTTAATCATAACTCAAACATCAAATAAATGATATAAGATAACGATATCAAATAAACTATGTAACATGAATAACATTAATCATCCATTAATAAAAAATCACATGGCTATACTATGTACCTCAATCAATTAGGCCTTCTAGATCCTCTCGGTTTTTTATTGTCTCGAACAACCTCTCGTGCTTTGCATGAGGTAGTAAGTAGCGTACCTTATTTGATGTCTTCGTTGACATTGTTTGCAGTTGGATGTTTGTACCAACGATCAAGTGCGTAAAGTGATACACCCGTGAAATTGGTCTATAATCCATGTATGTGTAGCCATTGCTCTTTGGTCCCTTTCCATCTATTGTAAGATATTCCCCCTAAACAAACATCGAGCTAGTCGGAAAGGTAATGCCTTCACTATCGGTTAATGATGCGAGGAGGGTTTGGTTCCCCTGGATGCATCGTGCTAACCAATAATTCGTCTCAATTGCACTGTCCGTCAGGGCGACAACTGCATAGCTGTGTCCTGCAAAAATGCATTTTATGGTCATATTCCAACAAGTAGTGGTTTGATAACTTGGATAATTACAAAAAAAAGGAGGGAACCAGGATATGCATGCAAAAATTTTTACCTGGTTGTAGAAGATCATATATATGATCACATTCATTCAAAATAGAGGATTGGACTTCCTCTAACTGGATTGTTTCAACAACTGCACGTGGGTCCACTGCAAGTGATACATGATCCCATTCATCAACCCAATCCATTGATTCACACTCATCCCACTCACAATTGCTGCAAGGCCCACAAAAGCAAGCAAGTTTCTGTGTCCATATTTCAAATAAGGGGTTGTTTGAGCTTCGAACCGAATGAAATCCATGAGTGCATTGCACAGTACTACAACTATAAGAATGCGATCAATCTATATCAACCACATGCCAGAAATTTCTGATAGCATGTCCTCTACCTGTTGGTCTATGCTGCTCCATGGTTTGATCTGACATTTTTGCAGAGCACCATCGAACTATGGATTCGACATCCCTAATATGAGGGTTTGACATGCACCTCATCTTCTCCCTTCGTAGGGCAGTTTTGAGACAAACTCCAGCCCCATCATGCTCTCCCTTTCCATGGTCGGTCTCAAAATAGTTCCATATATGCAGCACATCATAAGTCTTGTGCAAAATACTCAACCACTGGAATACACGTCCATTTTTGAACTGGCCTGCACAGCCATCTGACCATATCCAATGCTGATCCATCTGTATACCTCTCTCCTTCAGCTGATCATAGAAAATTCTGAAGCAATGCTGCACATAATGTAGGTCATGGCACCTGTCGTCACTAATGTAGAAGTTGGTCTCTTTCAATATTATCCTCATTTCATTGCTTCTCTCTGGTGCATGCCTATACGTGATATGGACCATTATGCTAACTTGGTCTGAATGGTAGTATTGACATTGAATCTCATTCTGTGGCTGCAAGATGTAGTTTTCAGCAAAGTCCACAACCGACAATATTGTGCCATTGGGAAAGGTGTCCCTACACTGTCTGTATTGTTCATCCTGCCATCATGCTACATGGATATGCTATACATACTGCTCCGTCTTTTGGTAGAATTTCTTCATGAAATCGCAAATTTGTACCTGGTGCCACAAACCAAGGGAATCAATACAATGTGACATTTGCAATCTGAATATATATGTAAAAATTCAACATGTACAGTATGAAAGTATGCGAAATTAGATTACCTATGACTTCACCAATGAAATTTTTTTGCTTTCCTTCACACTATCTACTTGATATGTTATGTACTTGAAGTTCTGCATTTCTACTAACATCCTCCCAAATTTGTGCTCCTCGGTTTCATGGATGCAATGGCTGAATAATGCAAATCCACTACACCTGGAACATGTCCCATATAAACATGATCTTTTATAATATTTGTGTCCTTCAGGTCTTGGACACATTATGCCATGTATAAATTCTCTGGATGTATTCGGTGGTTGTAATGATGGGCATTCCTGCACAATGTTAGTATGCAAAACAAAAAATATATGTCTATATGTATCATAATAGTACTCAAATTCTACATGGTATCTACAGCAACATGTGTTGTGATCAATGCAAATTCTAACATACTAGGGTTTGCATTTTTCAAAGGACCTTTGGCCCAAGTTCAATTCTGTGTGCTCATTCTTGAACCTCTCGTAGAGTTCTGTTTGTGTCATGTCAAGGAAGTGCTTGACATGGGGTTCACACCCCTTAATGACTTTTCTCAATTTTAACATATCTCTTTGATTCGATGACAGTCTAGTGTTGTCATGCCAAAACTTTTGTACTAGTTCTTTAACAGCATCAATAAGCTTCATGTCTGAACGAGGTAACCTAACAACAAAGGCCCAACAATCTTTTTGGCCTAGTGTCTCAAGTTTTTCACTAATAGCATAATACTTTTGAAGAGTCTTTCTATCTACTTTAAATATTTTACATGTGTGTGATAGCAGGTGACATTGACTTGTTGATTTGTCTATGATCAATTTTGATAGTACATGACGGGCCACATTAAAATATTTTGTACGAGAAGTTTTTCCAATCAAATTAAATGCAGATTGTAGATTTCTAACAACATGATCATTGGCCTCTGAACTTCTAACTATCTTTATGCCCAAAATTCTCCTAACATGAGCTAGACAATGTGATTTTAAGAAATCTAGAAACAATTGACATTTTGCTGCATCAGTTTTGGATTCAAAAACTTCTTTGATTATCCTGCTACAAAGGAAATCAATAGTGCATTTGGGAAACTTACCTTCAAGTCCTGAAAATGAACTTTCATCCATGTGAATACATCTGGGAGTTCTTCGTCGTACACTTTATAGTCGAGGCAAGGGAGTAGGAAATGAAGTATGAGTCTCGTCACAGGTTTGTTGTGGCCCTTCGTTCACAATTTGGTCCTGCAAGGGAGTGTGTTCGACATGAGTGTTCTCTTCTTGGGGAGGTTGCCAATTAAGAACCTGTTCAACATCCATCCCTTCATGCTCAACATAAAGCAAGATTTGATTGACTTCAACCACTTCGTTGTTGCTTATTGATGGATCTAAGGCACTAACATCTTGATGTCTATGGTTTTCCATGTACAACTTGACCTTTTCTCTTATCTCATGGGCCTTTTAAGGGGGAGGCTCCTTCCTTTCTAGACTTTCTTTTATTATTACGTATGTTTCCCATATTTAATATGTTTTTTAACAAAACAAAAATATCACCCCTGCAAGAATGAACAATAAATAAGATATTAAAACTCAATGTGCATGAT